>CAMZMU010000096.1:19878287-20004269 GCA_947311845.1 Poa pratensis | reverse complement strand
GGCATGGACAAGAGGAACAGGACAAGCCTCTGCCCCCTGTCAATCCAACGGCCGGACTGTCAGGCCTATCTTGCCAATTGGGCAATGGCAGCTGTAGCCCATCGGGTCTAGGTCATATCCTCTTTCCCGAATTGGCCGGTCAGCTCCTAGGTCGCTGCGCTCCCAGGAATCCCGTGACCTGACCTGGCCGTCAAGTCCTAGCAGGCCTATCTTGCCACTTTGGGCAATGGCAGCGTAGCCCCCCGGGTCTCGGTCGTATCCTCTTTCCCGAATTGGCCAAGTCAGCGCCTAGGGCCTTGCGACCCGGAAAACCTGCGACTTGACCCGGCTGTCTTCTCAGCCTCTGGCAGGAGACCTGCAGACCCGTGAACCTTTCTGACATTACTTGGCCCTTGTGCAATATCCGGATTACCTTATCCGGGTCCTTCCTGACCAACCCGGCTAACTTAACCGGTTTCCTTCCTCTGATTCGGTTAAGCTTTACCGGATCCTCTCTGGCATCTTCTCGCTCTTTAGCTTGATCAAGTGCTAACCGACTCTCACGAGAGATCCGGCCCAAGTGACCCGGCTATATGTTGATCCGGCTAGCTCTTTGCAACACTTAACACCACATCTTTGCCCTACCCGGGGGCAGCCCCCCGACAGTAGTCCCCGAAGCTGGTGCGGTTCTACAGCCTCGGCTGAAGAGCCGTAGCAGGTTAAAAATAAACATCACTAACCGAATCATTCATATAATCTTGTCTCAGGATTTCCCGGGACACTTGGCAGTGAATCTCTGCGCAAAGCCCCATAATCCGGATCTCTGATCTGACATGCCACTGACAGCACCTCATCCGGATTCTCCGGGTACTTGAGTGCATTTGACCAAACGACCGCGTCTTCTCGTTTTCTCCGTTGACCGGCACACAGGATCCGTGCAACTGCTTCCAATTCTATGGCCCAACATGTGCTTGGAACACACGGCCACAGAGGTGGCCACAGAGTTCCAGGATGCAGTTACCGTGCGACGCTCCGAAAACCGTGCAGTAGTGCGCCCGTTACCGCTGGGCGCTATAAATATGGGCGCAGGGGGTTTCCTCTTCTTCTCCGCTCGTTCCCCACTCCGAAAACTTCCATCTGCGCCACCGCCGCCGCCGCAATCTCGCCCTCAACCTTGCCGCGCCGGAGACATTCAACGCACCGGAGGAAAACGACCGGGGCCGCGCACCGTGCCCAGCGCCGCCGTTCCTTCATCGAGCTTCTTCCCCGTCGCGTCATCACCGTGAGTTTTCTTTTTCTCCGGTCATGGCGAACTCGAGGAGTTCATATGCCACGGGAAACTCGCATTTGTTTCTTGTAGATTTATCCGCATATTAGTCCGTCGCCCAGCCTCAGTGCATCTAGTAGATCTCCTGTCTAGATTTTGCACTACACTGCCCTAGTTTTGTTTGCCACCGTATGAGCAGTTCAACCATATTTTTACTCTTGATTTCCTTTCTTTTTTACTGCTGCAGTAGATCTTGTGTAACCCTAGACCTTTGCGGAAGGTGTTTGTGATTGCCACCCGAATCACCTTCTCTGCTGAATCCGGCTAGTTTCATCCGGGATAATATTAGCCGAATCACTCTAGATCTGGTTCGATTATACCATTATCCGATTCATTTTGACTCGGCCCTATCCGACCTCTTGCAGGATTGATCCGGATATGGCGAAGCTTCCTCCCGGCAGATGGGAGGGTTCTGATGTGACCAAGGACGATCTGGAATGGCTATTAAGCACCCGGCGTATAACCTCTCAAGTTATATGCCGCAAACCGGGGAAGGAACTCGTCCCGGTTCCCGAACCTGGTGAACGTGTGGTGTTTCTAGCGCATTTTGAGCGCGGATTCGGATTGCCGGCGAGTGATTTCTTCCGGGCTTTCCTGGATTTCTTTGGCCTACAGCCTCATCACCTCCCGGCTAATGCCTTCGTCTCTATCGGCCTTTAGCTCCTTTTGCGAGGGCTATCTCGGTGTCTGGCCGACCGTCGATATTTGGGCAAAGTATTTCCACCTCCGCAAACATACTATTCCAGGCACTAAGCCGAAGCTGATGACTGCTTGCGGTCCGGTTAGCATCACGCCAAGGCAGGGATCCATCTTTCCCCGTATCACTGGCCTAGACACTGTCAGGAAGTGGCAAAGGTCTTTCCTTTATGTGAAGAGTGCAGAAGGCCATGATGCCCTTAATCTGCCCGAATTCACGATCGAGCCACCCACAGCCGAATTGAACTTCGGATACAATCCGGCTGAGACTATTGTAGAACTTCAGACTGTACATGAAACTCTGGAGGACTTTTGAAGAAGGGCCTGGCCTCGGATGATCTGCTCCGGACCTTCATCGGTCGCCGGGTCTGCCCTCTTCAAAGACGTGAACACAAGATATGCCACATGGGTGGTGTGCTAGATCCTACCCGGATCAGCAGGCATGACCTTAGCAAAGTCTCCATCAGGCGACGGGTAAACGCCATTGCCGCCACCGAGATGTCGGATAAATGGCGGTGGGGCGTAAAGCCGTTTTACCGAGAGCGCCTTCCACCACAGGTTAGTTCACATTTTCCGAATCTAACCATATTTCATCAAAATGGCATCGGCCTAATCCGGATTTGCCCTGACTTTTCTGTAGCTGTTTGATCGCCAACTTATCGAAGATGGAGACCTCTCCACCAAAGAATGGGGACCGGATCTCAGCCCGCCGCGCGAGGACGAAGAAGATCCGGATACGGATGATTATCTGCCTATCCCGCGCGCCAAGCCAGTCCGCAAGGGTAAGCAATCAACTATTCCCAACATTTCCGACGAGGAAGATGATGATTGCAGGATCTTAGATCCCATCGACGCCATTCCGATTTCATGGTCACCACCTTGTGTTCCAGCCAAACAAGATGCTGAAGGGACATCTCGGAAACGCACTGACGCGCCCGGATCTGATTCCCCTAAAGCCAAGAGAATAAAGAAGTCTGGCTCCAAGTTGAATCGCGTCAAGCCGATGCCTACCACCAAGGGGTAATACTGACTTAACTTCATTTGCTTTCTTCCTCTGTTAACCGAGTCATATCTATCCGAGTTAACTGTTTGCTTTGCTTTATGCAGTGATGTCCTCATCACCGCGCAGACTCATTCATCCATTTCTTCTCCATTCCTCCACGGATTCGGCTACGGAGAACCAGTCTCCTGAAAAGGTTATCACTCCCAGCACGCCCTACAACTGCCAATATTCCCAACCGACTTCTCATCAGAGCCGGTTATTGACTTGGAGAGTGAGGAAACCTCGGCTCCAATCCGAGATTCAAGTTGGCCACGCCCTCTCAAGGAGCTGGAGAAGGAAAAGGCCAAGACATCGGCTACGTCCTTGCCTAAGCCGGATCCTCGCCCTACTCCCGCAGCGCAAACCCTGCTGAATCAAGAGCAGCAGAAGAAGAAAAAGCAGAAGCAGCAACAGCAACAGCAAGTTTCCGAGAAGCAGCACAAGGAGCCACATCCGAAGCAGACTCCGGGTGCGTCACCGCAACCCAAGCCGACTCAAGGTGCCTCTGGCACAACTCCAACCACCTCGGATAAGCAGGTGGTTGCTAGCAAGAAGGTTTCTGCCGCCCCATCAGCGATTCGATTCGGCCAGTCCCTGTCGAATCCCCGCCCTCCGAGCAGCGATAAGCTCGAGTCCGCCAAGCAATTCATTGAAGCTTGGAATGATGCTGACCTCGCCAAAGATTTTTCTACTTCAGCGCCACATCCGGCTGGGCCTAGTCGGATGTTTCAATCATTACACTCTGTACAGACCTCGGTCACTGAAGCTAACCGGGTGTTTGAGGTAAATTTTTCCGAATCTTGCTTTTATTTCAACATGATCAAATAGTACTATACCCAGTCCCCGAGATTCGGGTCGAACGACTGATACTCCTCCGAGTAAGAAAGTCATTCGGCTTGAATCTCTAAAAAACTTATCATGAATGTTGCCGTAACCGAGGACACCGTGGGACTTCCAGTCCCCGAGTCTCTTTTCCAACTGATTCGGTTAATCTCGGGCCAGTCCCCGAGATTCTTTTGACGCCATTTGCCTGTTTTCTTTCAGGAAACCATGACCGCTCGCGGCAAGCTCTTTAAGCAGCTCGCCCATCAGCATCAGAAGCTCCAAACTTCCTTCGATGGGCTCTGTCTTGAAATGGACAAGAAAGAAGAAGAGCACAAGCGCGCTTTATCCGAGGAAAAATCAGAGTGACTCGGCTCCAGCGAGAGCTTGACCGAGTTGAAAAAGTGAAGAACAAGGTTAAAGGAGAGCGGGATACGCTGAAGCGTGAAAAAGACACAATCCAGAAGGAGCGGGATACTTTCAAAGCCGGACTTGCGGAGCGGGCCAAACTGGACAAGCAAATTCAAACGAACATTGCCGAATCTGAAGCCGAAGTCAAAGCGGCTAAAGAAGAACTGAGTGCTCACAAAGCGGCCAGTGCGAAATGGCTTGCTGCACTTGCTAGCCTTAATGATGACATGGATCGTAAGTTCACCGAATCTCCTCTTTCTTTCTGCTCTTAACCAATACATATGCTTGTGTTCCTTCTCGCTGAACTCAGTATTAGCTTATTTGTTTGTAGGAGAGTTTACAGCATCCGGCTTCAAGCCGCCAAGGCTGTGAGAAACGCCCGAGCTGAGAGAGCTAAATTAACCGAGGCTCCCCTACCAGAGACATGGGACATCGAAGATCATATTACAGCACTTAAGGCTCGGATTGCTCCTTTGAAGGATTCCCATATTGGTCTGCTCAATGCAAGTCTCAAGGCTCACCGAATCTTGTTTCCTGAAGCGCGGCAAGTTGTGCCTGTGGAGGAGCTGATCCGAGACCTGGATCAAGCAATGACCCGGTTACAGCAGTGGAGGTCTTCGTCCGCCCGCGCTGGTGCTGACGCAGCTTTGCTATTCATCATGTCCTGGTATGAGCTAATTGATCTTGCCAAAGTGCGCTCATTTCGCGAGGGTTCTCCGTGGGCTACAGACCCTACCCGGATCAAGATCCGTGAAGAAGCCGCCAACTTCATGGCCGAATTTGCACGCACCAAGCATCTTGATCTGGAGGCTCCGGTCTACTCGGATGGAGAAGAAACTGAAGAGGAATCGGACGACGCCTCCGCTGAAGAATACGCCGATTCTGAGGGCGAGTCTGATGATTCGGCTAACTCTGCCGAACACGCTCCTATCAAGATCCCAGCTTCTGACTCGGCTAAGAATACCGAAGCAACTCCGGCCCAGACTTCGGAGATACCAGCAACTGATTCGGCAGAGATTACTAAACAAGCTTCAGCTGATCCGGATACCTCCGAATCTGCCCAGCCTTCAAGCTCTCCACGCAAGGTTACCCCTGAAGTTCCTCCATCTGAGCCCATCCTTGCAACCGAGCCCCCTGCAACCGAATCTACTCCAACCGAAGCTCCTGTAACCGAGGCTCGCGCGCCCGAGGTTCCTTCAACCAAAGCTCCTGCCACCGAACCTGCTACAACCGAGTCTGCTGCTTCCTGAAGTAACTTAGTGAAAAAACGTTAAATCCCCGGTATGCCGGGAGCAGATGTAATAGACTATTTTAAGTTCTTTCGAGACTACTTTAAATTTGCTTAACATGATCCGGACGAGGTTTATGTTGGATCATTTTAAACCGAGTCCCCGAGTCTGTTTTCTTGTTTACTATTTTTGCCGAATCTCTGCTCTTGTCTACCTTTTAGGTGTTTGACAGTCGAGTCACAAGATAGGAATCATAGCATACAATACTTGAAACATGCGAGTTGTGGTTTAGAATCATTCAACATAAACGAAAAATAAATAACAGGGGTTAGTAAACGACATGTGCCGAATCGGTTTTGGACCGAGTCCCCGAGTCCATTTTCATGTTTCCCACATTCCTCATCTCTGCTCTTGACTACCATTTTGGTGTTTGTCAGTCGAGTCACGAGATCAACAACACAACATACATTACTTGAATTTTGGGACGAGGTTCAAAGCAATTCGGCACACGAACGGTATGGACAAAACAGTAAAAAACACATGCATGAGTACGAAGCAGTCCCCGAGTCCAGACTCGGATTGCTGCAATTTCATTTATGATAAACTGAAATACATACATTGCGCCCCTTAGGAGTAAAAGGGTCGAAGCAGAGCTACATTCCAGGGTCTCTTAGTTTCTTGTCCGGGTCTATCCAGGCCATCCCCTTGGTTCCTGTGCATCTACAAGGTAGTACGAGTCATTGTGCATAGCCCTGCTCACAATGAAAGGTCCCTCCCATGGAGGTGACAACTTGTGTCGGCCTTTGCTGCGCTGCACCAGCCTTAGCACAAGATCACCCTCATGAAACACTCGAGGGCTGATCTTTCGACTATGATATCGTCGGAGATTCTGCTGGTATATTGCTGTCCGAGATAGAGCCAATTCTCTTGCTTCCTCTAGCAGATCCACTGCATCTTCCCGAGCCTCTTTTGCCTCGGTTTCAGTATACATTGCCACCCTTGGTGCATCATGTTCTATGTCAGTGGGTAGCACAGCTTCTGCCCCATAAACCAGAAAAAATGGCGTATAGCCAGTTGACCGATTCGGCGTGGTCCTTAGACCCCACAGTACTGATGGTATCTCGTCTATCCAGCACCCGGAGTTTTCAGCAATGGTTCAATGAGACGAGCCTTGATGCCGGCCAACACCAGGGCATTTGATCTTTCCACTTGCCCATTAGACTCCGGATGTGCCACCGAGGCTATATCTAGCCGGATTCCCTTATCCATGCAAACCGAGCAAACTCTCCGACAGCAAAGTTTGTGCCGTTATCCGAGATGATGCTATGAGGGTACCGTATCTCAAAATAATTTCTTTCAGAAAGTTACAGCCGAACGACCATCTACTTTCCGGATTGGTTTCACCTCTATCCACTTGGTGAATTTATCCACCATCACCAGCATATGTGTCATGTTACCCCTAGCCGGCTTGAAATCTCCCACCATATCTAAACACCACACAGCAAACGGCCAAGTGATAGGAATTGTTTTGAGCGCGATGCGGGTAAGTGTGTCTGCTTGGCAAACCTTTGGCATCCTTCACATTTTCGGACTATGTCCTCTGCATCCGCGTGAGCAGTGGGCCAGTAAAATCCATGCCGGAATACTTTAGCCACCAGGGCTCTTGTACTGCAATGATGTCCACATTCTCCTTGATGTATCTCAAGGAGCATCTCCTTGCCCTCGGCTGGCTCCACACAACGCTGTAGCACCTCGGTTGCACTCCTCTTGTATAACTCCTTGTTGATGATGGTGTAAGCCTTGGACCTCCTCTGCACTCGCCTAGCTTCGGTTTCATCATTTGGCAAACTCCCCTCCGACATGAACTTCATGATTTCTTCAGCCCATTCCGGTACTGGATGCAAAGGGAATAAGTGCTCATCTACTTCCACTGGTTCGGCCGCCATTATTTCTTCTATCAGCTTCTGCCCATTCCCTAAGATTCGGTTATCACCACCTTCTTCTCTGCTCCTCTTTCCTAAGATCCGGTTAGCAGTCCCCGGGTCTCGCCATGCAGTCCCCGGGTCTTCCCCAATGTACCGACATCAACATTCATAGGGACAGCCTCAGATTCTTGCTTTGGGATAAAAATTGACTCGGAATCAGGCGAAGGTTTGATTGAAGGGACCCTTAGGTGATTCAAGGATATCCCGGGTGGAATTGCATCCCTAGACGACCCGAGTTTTGACAGGACATCAGCAGCTTCGTTCTCCAACCGAGGTATGTGCTTGTACTCGCAGCCTTCAAAAAATCCTGAAATTTTCTGGACATGAAACCGATACAGTGCCATATTGGCATCAAGAGCATCCCAATTTCCAGAAGATTGCTGCACAACTAAATCCGAATCACCAAAACATTCTATTCGGCGGATGCCGATGTCCCTAGCCACATTAAGCCCATGGATCAGTGCCTCATATTCGGCCACATTGTTTGATGCTGAGAAATGAATCTGCAACACATATCGCAATTGATCTTGCTTCGGTGACGTGAGTACCACCCCAGCACCTAATCCGATTTTGGTTTTGGAGCCATCAAAGTGCAACTTCCAGTAATTGTAATCCGGCTTGGGTGGCTCATACTGCATCTCGGCCCAGTCACAAAGGAAATCTGGTAAAGCCTGAGACTTGATAGCATCCCTTCTCTCATAATGCGGGGTGTAAGGAGATACTTCTATTGCCCACTTGGCAACCGGCCAGTCGCATCTTTGCACCCAATGATCTCCGCGATTGGAGCTTCACATACCACGGTAATCGGGTGTTCTTGGAAATAATGTTTCAACTTTTTGGCCGCCAGGTATACACCGTATGTCATCTTCTGGTAGTGAGGATAATTTTGCTTTGAGGTTGAGATCACCTCACTTAAATAGTACACCGGTCTCTGCACGGATTTACCCTCCTCTTCTCGCTCTACCACTATGACCACACTTACGACCCGGTTAGTGGCCGCAATGTAAAGTAGCATTGGCTCATTCGGCAAAGGTGACGCCAGAATTGGTGCAGTGGACAACATCTTTTTTAATTCGTTGAAAGCCGAATCTGCTGCGGGGTCCACGTGAACCCGGTGCTCTTTTTCATAACTGATACAAGGGCAAGGCTTTTTCTCCTAGCCGACTCACAAACCGACTCAACGAGGCTAAACACCCGGTGAATTTTTGTACATCTTTTAGACATTTAGGCAATTTCATTCTTTCTATGGCTCGGATTTAGCCGGATTCACCTCAATACCTCGGCTCGATACAAGGAAACCGAGCAACTTTCCAGCCGGGACACCAAAGGTGCATTTATCCGGATTCAATTTCAACGATATTTTCTCAAGTTCACAAATGTTTCCTCGAGATCCTCGAGGAGAGTGTGTTTTTCTTTAGTTTTGATGACGATATCATCGACATACACCTGCACATTTTGCCCATTTGGGAGTGTAAGCATTTCTGCATACATCTCTGATAAGTTGCACCGGCATTTCTCAAACCGAAACACATGACACGATAGCAATACGCCCCGTACGGGGTAATAAAAGCAGTCTTTATTTGATCTTTAGGGTTCAGTGGTATCTGGTGAAAACCAGAGTACGCATCAATAAAAGACAACAACTCACACCCAGCAGTAGAATCGATCACTTGATCAATCCGAGGTAAAGGAAATGGATCCTTCGGGCACGCCTTGTTTAGGTTGGTGAAATCGATGCACATGCGCCACACCTTGACCACGCTGGTTCGTCCTTCTTCTTCTCTACCAGAACCGGATTGGATATCCAGTCTGGATGCAACACCTCCATAATGAATCCGGCTGCAAGCAACTTAGCCAGCTCATCCAGCACCACTTTTCTTCGATCATCTGAGAGACGCCGAGTCGGTTGCCTCACCGGTTTTACATCCGGCCTGACAAATAAAGAGTGCTCTGCCAACTCCCTCGGAACACCAGGCAGGTCCTTAGCCGACCATGCAAAGATATCCCGATTCTCACGGAGGAAGTGACAGAGCGCGCTTTCCTATTTCTCATCCACCCGGCACCAATGATGGCCATGCGCTCCGGGTTCTCCGGGTCAATGGGGATCTTCTTTGTCTCCTTGGGCATCTCAAATGTTGCACCTCCATCCGGATTGGTCATAGCCAGCACACCGAGCTGAGCTGACTTCGCCATTGCCACCACCTCATGCATCTTGCTCTTCTCAGCTTGGATCACCAATGATTCGGCTAAGGTGGAACCGATCGTGGCACACTGTATGGCCTTCTTGTAATCTCCCGCAACAGTGATAATACCATTCGGGCCTGGCATCTTTATCTTGAGGTAGGCCACATGGGTGGATATCATGAACTTGGCTAACGCAGGCCGGCCAAGTAGAGCATGGTATGGGCTCTCCAAATCTACCACCTCGAACTCGAGACTTTCAAGCCGGTGATTGTCCTTGGTACCAAACAGCACATCTACCCAGATCTTACCCATTGGGGAACAAGACACCCCGGGTACTATACCATGGAAGGTACAACTGCTCTGCTGCAACTGATTCGGCGAAATACCCAACTTGACCATTGTGTCCCGATACATGATGTTTATGGCACTGCCATTGTCAATCAAGACTCGGCTAAACCTCACGTTAAGCTTGGGTCCTACCAAAGTCGGATCCACCACTAGTGCATAGTTTCCTGGACTTGGCATAATTCTGGGGTTATCAGCCCTGCTCCAAGTGATCTCCTGCTCGGACCAATTCAGGTATTTTGGGACTGCTGGTATGACTGCATTCACCTCCTTCGCCCTTCGCAGCTGACTTTTCTTGTCAGTTGGCTCGGTCACAAAAACCACATAACTTTGATGAGCCTCCTTGTACTCATTACCGGGGTATCCACCTTGCCGACTCGGACCAGCACCATTGTCATTGCCTCCCATGTTTACCAGGTTAACCGGCTTTGTGGCTGCCGGTCTTGGAGCTCCTGCGTTCACCGGGATTGTATTGGCTCCGGTTAAAGGCATATTCGGCCTGAAATTCGGTCTAGGAGCACCTCTCTGAGGTGGTCCTCTCTGACCCTCCGCCTGAATGCGATGATGCCAGCTACAATTCCGAGTTGAATGATTGGCCGGCTTGCGTGGGTCTGTTGTGTGATAACAGCAAGGCCCGTCCAATCTTGCCTCAAAGGTTAGAGGAGGACTCGATCCATCCCACACCTTCTTTGGCCAGGCACCTTGATTCGGCCTCCAAGCTGGACCCTCAGTCTTTTGTCTCTGACCATCTCCTGCTCCAGGATGGTCCATATTCACTGCAGCCACCTGATCTGAACCGTATCTATAATCCGGATCTCTTCTTTTGTAACCGAATTCATGTCGGTCATTGGGCCTCAATGGTCCTACTCGGTTATTAACCGGTTGCCTCCTGCTTGTTCCCACTGCATCCAATGCGGGCTGTGTCGGATCACCTAGAGCATACGTATCTGCTATCCGGATCGTTTCCGCCAGTGTCTTGGGCATATCCCTCTGGAGCTTCTGCCAGAGCGGGGTGCCATGTCGGCAACCCTGCGCAAACCAAGAAATCGCCTGCTCCTCCACGACACCTTCGCAAGAGTTGCGAATGTTGCTCCACCGAGTTAAGAATTCTCGGTCTGTTTCCCGTTCTTCCTGCTTGCACGCAGCCAGGAGCTGAGGTCGGTTAGGCCTCTTGTAGGTGCTGGAGAAATTACTGTAAAATGCCTCCTCCAAGTCCATCCAAGAGTTGATACTACCCGGCGGTAAGTTGTTCAGCCAAATCCGGGCTGGCCCTTCCAACATGTGCGGGAGATACCGGACCGCCCATCGGCGATTGCCCCCCGCAATGTGCACTGACGATACATAGTCTATCAGCCAATCTTGTGGCTTTGTGTTGCCATTATATGGCTTTGTGCTTCGGCCAAGCTGAAATAACGGCACACTCGGCTCGTTCATGATCCGAGGTCCAAACATGGGGACCCGGTGGGCCTTGCTCTTCTAGCTTCTCGGACTGGTAAATTCTATCCAACTTGAGACGCTGATCATCGGATCAATGCCCGAGGTCCCAGTCTTGATGCAAGTGCATTATCATACGTCTGGTATCCGGCTCGCGCCATAGCCGAATTTCCGTCATCATAGCGGTAACCCGCCTGGCCACCACCTTGCTGTTGCGCTCGCACAATCACTTGCTGCCCGGAGGACGAGGTGGTTGACCTCGGCCAGCCGAATTGCCCCTTCCAGCTCCCGGGTAACCTCGTCCACCACTGTTTCTACTTTGGCCACCTCTTCCTTGAGCGGCTAGCTGCTTGCCGGCATACTCAGCATCATAGGTCTGCAGCTGCTTGCTCTTACCCGAGTTCACGCTCTGGGCCCGGTCAACTCCGACGTGCGGGGATGACGCCTGCCCCTTGGATCTCTGGCTAACAGCCTTAACCGACACTACTACCCGAGAAACACCTGCATCCGGATTAGCTTTCCGGTAAGCCTCATTCTGCCGGTTACACACATCTACTAGCTCATTGACTCTCTCTGCCTGCTTCCGCCAAGCGTCCCCGGTTAGTGTGCTCAACTCGGCTCGCGCTGCCGCTGCAGCCCTAAGATTCTTAGCCGGGGAGCTATACACCGGCTTGCCTGTGCCAGATCTATGACTAGTAGCCTTACTGGAGCTCGATCCTGCAGCTCTAGCTAACTCGTCATTGAGGTCCTTACCCCGGTTACGCAACTCGGCTTTCTTGCGTGAGCGATGCACTACAGGAGTAAAGCCATCGGTGATACCATTGGCAGCATTGTACTCTCTCATATCTCTATCAAAGGCTTGCCTAGACTCCACCACTAACCGGGCTTCTTTTTGCAACCTCAGGCGCTCTGCCTCTAGCTGAGCTACAGTGAGCTCTACATTGCCCCAGGTGCCACTGGCCGAGATTTCTCCAGGACATCCTCTAAGGGAGCCTCCCTACTTGACATGCCAAGCGGGCCAACCGGATCTGGTCTCTCCTTTGGGAACTTCGCTGTCCGAGTCGGCTTGCCAACCGGATCAACTGGCGTGGCCAGCTCCTCGGGCATGCTTTTGCTGGCATCTCCTTTGCCAGCTGCTGCACTTGGCCCGGTCATCATCACCTCCACGCTACTCCCGGGGCGAGCGCTACGCCGTCCGAGAGCTGCGCGGAAAGAGGGAGGATCCTCAGCCACGAGCACCTGCGCCGGGTACTCGCGGACAGGCTCGGTGGCGACGTAGGTGACGAAGCTGCCGAGCGTCATGAGGAACCGTCAGCGGGGAAGGGCTTGTTGGCGAAGCACCCCGCGTTGTCGCTGATGAAGTTGAACTCGCCGATCTTGCAAACGAGCCCAGAGAGGACCCGCTCGCCGGAGCCAGCGACGGTGCCCGTCCGGAAGGAAACCCCAGCCAACGCCACTGCTGCCCCACGGTGGGCGCCAACTGTCGTGGTGGTGTCACGGCAGATGCCATAGGATGGCTTAAGTTGTGGGCTCGCTAGGACGTTGGGGGATCCGGGGAGGGTTTGCGCGCTCACGAAGCACGCATGGAGAACAACCAAGAACTCGCAAGAACAAACAAGAACAAGCAGAACCAAGAAGAAGCAAAGAACACCACGATGTACCCTGCTTCGGGGCCCTCTTGTGGAGGTAACACCCCTACTGCAGCACTAGCCTACTCTCTTTATATCTCAAGTGTTACAAGTACAGAGTGCTCCTTGAGCTGTATGAAGAACAATGGTGAAAGCTCTAGGAAGAAGATGGAGCTTGGGGAAGATATGCCTCTCTCTCGTCGTTGTCTCTTGCCCGTCGTCGTCCCTCGCACTGGAGGAGGTAGTAGCTTACTTATACACTAACCGAATTACCATTTTGCCCCTGGCTGGAAGTGATAATGGCATGGACAAGAGGAACAGGACAAGCCTCTGCCCCCTGTCAATCCAACGGCCGGACTGTCAGGCCTATCTTGCCATTCGGGCAATGGCAGCTGTAGCCCATCGGGTCTAGGTCACATCCTCTTTCCCGAATTGGCCGAGTCAGCTCCTAGGTCGCTGCGCTCCCAGGAATCCCGTGACCTGACCTGGCCGTCAAGTCCTAGCAGGCCTATCTTGCCACTTTGGGCAATGGCAGGCGTAGCCCCCCGGGTCTGGTCATATCCTCTTTCCCGAATTGGCCAAGTCAGCGCCTAGGGCCTTGCGACCCGGAAAACCTGCGACTTGATCCGGCTGTCTTCTCAGCCTCTGGCAGGAGACCTGCAGACCCGTGAACCTTTCTGACATTACTTGGCCCTTGTGCAATATCCGGATTACCTTATCCGGGTCCTTCCTGACCAACCCGGCTAACTTAACCGGTTTCCTTCCTCTGATTCGGTTAAGCTTTACCGGATCCTCTCTGGCATCTTCTCGCTCTTTAGCTTGATCAAGTGCTAACCGACTCTCACGAGAGATCCGGCCCAAGTGACCCGGCTATATGTTGATCCGGCTAGCTCTTTGCAACACTTAACACCACATCTTTGCCCTACCCGGGGGCAGCCCCCGACACAATCCTCTCTCTCGAATCCGAACAATTAAATTTCGATAGTTGTTGGAAAGAAAATTATTAAAAGAATAAATTTAAAAGAGGAATTATAAAATTAATAACTTTTGATCGGGGCCTCCGAAAAATGTGTTCGATAGACCGAAATGCTCAGAAAAACATGAGTGATCCTGAATCATCATCATCATGCATATTTGATCACAATTACAATAATGTGCTCTAGTAGTAATTATAATCACTAAGTTTAAATACGGGGCTTATTCCAAATAATGCAATAAATATAATGGGGACCCCATTTAACCTGTGGGTCATGTTCAATGCTTCTAGGGTGCATTTAAAATGTCATATCATCATTTTTGTATGCATTGCACATTTGCCATGTGTTGATTGTTGTTTTTGCTTTCCGGTGTTGTTTGCTCTCGGTAGATCACGAGTTCGGAGTTGAGCATTATTACTCCGACGAGCAGTTTGACTCCTCCGCTCAACAAGGCAAGCGTAATCCCCCCTCTGAGCATATCTTATCCTATTTTCCGCAAATATTTTCTCCACTATAATATTGCATGCGGTTCCAAATGTCAATTTGCTTGGATTAGAGTATCCTATAATTGCATTAAGATTCCGATGCCAATTACCTGTTTCCCCTCCTATTATCCATAGGATTGTATTGTTGGCCTGAATACTTCACTATGCTATGTTGTTGCTTAGCCATGCTTAGTTAATGCTTGGCCGTCCGATGGATGGTTCGTGTTGGAAACATGTGATGAGGTAAATGGTTGATGGTGGAGAATTGTGGTAACAGGTAATAAGATGCTAAAAGGTGGGGATGAGAGGCCACTGTGGTTGTGGTGCTTTGTCTCGTTCTCGCCGCCTAGGTGCGAGTTCTTTACCTCTCGAACCAAGACTGAGCGTGCAACCATGCGTGAGGCCTATGCAATTGCAGGAACCCTCATAGACTAAATAACTCGAGCGGGGCTAGCCAGGGTCCTCTAGTTCGGGCTTCCATTTGCGCGTGCGTGATGATGGTGGGATGAACTGAGATGAGGATGGTGGTGTTAGGAAAATGAGTGGCCGTGGGGCGGGTGTTGCAGGCACTGGCTGTCCTGCCGCCACTGATGATCCTGGAAAGTCCTTAACGAGGGAGAAGTCGACACCGCTCCCACCCAGCCGGCTTTCCAAGGAAGAGAGCTAATTGTACAGGTAATGGGCCGGACGGTACGCGTGGCAAACATTGTACACCCCTGCAGGGTAAATCTTTTCGAAAAGCCGTGTCCACGGTTATGGACGACTTGGGAAAGGACGATAAGATCATAGAATAACATGAACGGAATGATTAAAACCTGGGTACTAGAGGTACCACTTCAAGATTGCAGGTGAGCTTCCTCGAGGGTGATTCGGGGAGGTGCCTTTGATGAACAGGTACAGTGGTTGTGATGGTAGATGTTGAGAAAGGTGAATGAAAGAAAAGAGTACTTCTTACCTTTTTTTTCTAAAATACTCTGAATAGTCGTTGCCATTGAGTTATGTTTTCATAAATAAAATCAGCTTTATGCAAAACAGCCATAAAACTTTGAAAGCCTCATCGAGCTAAAGCTCTATATATAATCTTGCGAGTTTTTTGTCGTTTGTTTTGTTTTGTTTTGTTTTGTTTCAGAGGAGGACTTCACCGACCTCGAAGGTGGGTTCTTTGTGGACGTCGACGAGTAGTCTGGGGTTCCCAGGTGGCAGCTTGGGACATCCCGGAACAGCTGGCGCTTGGATGTTTATCTGTAGGCCTCTTAGGCCATAATTTGGATCTTGTTGTTTAGAACAACACACTTCGCTTCCGCATGTTGTAATGTTGGGTCTGTGACCTCTGGTTGTCATTTGCTATCTTTCTCTATTATAAGAGTTGAATTATAATGATTTGTGTCGTAGAGTCTGTGATGTGCCAGTTGTTCCACAAGTCTTGATCTCTCTATTATGCATTGAGGGTTGTGCCTGTGTTAAGGCATCAATCGGGGTGTTGCGTTGCCGGTGATCAATTCCGAGCAACGCCTGCCAAAGGTTTTGGCCGGGTATTGGTAAACCCGTAACCTCCGGTTGTATCGCTTAACCGGTGACACACGGCATCACTGTATAGCAGTCGGGTCAGGGCGCCACATTGGTCATCCAAGGGATCACCATCACTTCGTGTCATACTTCTCTTAGGCGGTTAAGCCCAACAAGAGAGCCGAGGCTCTGATACCAATTGAAAGGATCGTATGACACTAGAGGGGGGGTGAATAGGTGCTACTTCAATTTTAGTACTTTTTCAAATTAGGCTTGACACAAAAGGTAAATTCTCTAGATATGCAACTAAGGTGAATTTACCTATATGACAAGCGAGCAACTAAACAAGATACACGAAGTAAATACTATAAACAAGGATAGAAGTAACCGAAAGTGAAAGCACGCGGAGACACGGATGTAATCCCGAGTTCCTCCCTTTTAGGGGAGTACGACTCGTTGGAGAGGTGTGAGCTACCACAAAGGTCAAAACTCAACCGCCACAAAGGCGGACACACTTCTTCTTCGATGAACCGCACCACAAAGGTTTGGTTCACCTTCCACTATCGGAATCCTTCAAGGCGGAATCCGGAGCCCTTACAACAACGATCCGGGGCACAACCACAAGAGGATTGGGGGCTCCCGAACAGCTACAAATCTGTCACAAAGACAATCAAGTGAGTACAATAAGAGGCTAGGTTTTCCCAAAGGAAATCCTAGCTAAGGGTCCTCAAGTGAATGAGGGGGAAATGAAGAACGGCTTGGTGAAGATGTAGATCCGGGGCTTCTCCTTCAATCCTCCAAGTATCAACGAGTTTGGGTGGAGGGATTGGGAGATCTATCAAATCTTGAGCTTGCAATTAATGGTGTTCTTCAATGTGGTCAAGCTAGTTGTCCAAAGGTTGGTGAAGAGGTATTTATAGTACCTTCAAAATATGGCCGTTGAAGGGGTAAGTGACGACGCAGGAAACTGGGCCGGCCTGGGGGCCGGCCGGGCTACCGAGACAGCCGGCCTGGGGGCCGGGCTGGGCTGGCTGGGAGCTGGTCGACCTGCCGACCAAACCGGCCTGCGTGCGGCCTGGGCCGGCCTGGAGGCTGGGGGACAGCCCGAGGCAACCGGCCTGGCGGCCGGCCTGGGCCGGCCTGGGGGCCGGTGAGCTGCCCGAGCCAACCAGCCTGGTGGCCAGCCTGGGCCGGCCTGGGGGCCGGCCTGCCACCCGAGGCATCCGGCCTGGAGGACAGCCTGGGCCGGCCTGGGGGCCGGTTTCCCTGCAGTGCGTCTTCTCTCTTCACCCGTTGAAGTCCGACAACGACTTTTCTTCCCTTTTTGCATAGAGAGAGATCCACTAGTATCTATTGATATAGATGGTCATATTTCCTGTAGACACTTAGCAGTGTGTTAAATTCTTCCAAGTGTTGTGATCAAACGTCAAAACAAGATTAACGGATTTTGTCCTTTCAAACGGAGAAAGGCCCGCATCCTTGTTGGCAACCGAAGCGCAACAAAGACAAAAGGAGGCACAAAACAGATGCAGCCCATTTCGGCCCATACATTCCACCCTTTGCTTAGAAAAAACAATAACAGAAAAAAGGCCCAGTCACGAATCTCCGCACCCATATCTAAAGGTTACAAAGTTGAGGGAGAATTAAGCTAATTCTCAGCTGACTAAGAATTGTCCGCTTTTAACTTTTAACATGCACATTATATACTAGATTTCCTTCTCGATCCATACTAAAACTCGTACACAAAGGGTGTAAAGCCATAAAACATATCATTCAAGTCTAATAAATAAACATTTTCTTTAAGAGAGAGAGAGAGAGAATCATTGTGTATTTGGAAGGTTGTTGCCCTTGGTCATGCAAATAAATTCGCGGATCTTGAGAATGCTATTGACTAACAGAATCTCTCAAAGAGTCTCTTGAGAAGACCCAAGTTTTGGATTTATCTAAGGTGAATAAAACCTTGATAGATCTCTGGCAATAAAGTTTAATATAAAAAATGATGATATCATGGTTGACCATGCTAGACTCCTTGAGAATTCTGAGAAACTCGAAAAGTATAATAAGATCGTTAAGAATATACTAACCAAACTCAACGAGTCTCATGATCAACTTAAATATAGTTTTATTAAAGATAGTGCTACATGTAGTTCTCTTGCTTAAATAAAAATGTTTGCGTCACCAACCTTTGTTGTGACAGATCGTATCACATTGAGCAGAACACTAAATTGAAAGACCAAATTGAGAAGTATCTAGCTAGTTATATTCAGGGGGAGAAAATTTCAATAACCTTTTGAGAAATCAAAAGAAAAACATTGGAAAATAAGGGCTTGTGTATGTATCTAAATACAACAAGAACAACATTAAGAAGTACCTTGCTACTTATATTCAAGGGGAGAAAATTTCAATAACCTTTTGAGAAATCAAAAGGAAAGGTCTTGTGTATGTATCTAAGTACAACAAGAACAACATTAAGAAAAGGAAGAAGACCCCTTTCAAAAAAGTTATCTTTATGAAGAAGGGAGAGAAGACAAAGGAGAAGGAGAACAACAAAATTGTGGGTGGTAATGCCATAAGGGACAACCACTCATAATGACTTTGTCAAAAAATGTAACCCATCTTATGTGCTTTGTAAGTGCACACATTCTTTTATTTCTTTTTTGGTGTAACTCTTTGTGTCATCAATTTTTTCCCTAAATTCTCTTGTTATGGAATAACTAATCTTTTATGAAACTCAATGCATATACCACATAAACTATTTTCAACTCCCTTTACAAGAGACAATGTGGTTTTTGGATCTGGAAGCGCGCGGTGAGATCTTTGATATCGTTACAACTCCTTTTGTTGTCTTTGCCTGACCCAAGGGCATATGTCCCTCCATAGCACGATGTTTCGTAAGCTTTGGCACAGAATGAGTCTTATTCGTCCAATAGTGCAAGCGCATCCACGTTAATCTTTGTACCATCATTTTTAATGGAGTGTGGTAGGGGAAGCCCCCAAAAACGGATTTTTTAAAAATAATAAAAACCCAAAGTCGTGTCCGTGAGGATTTGAATCTGTGTGGCTGGTTTGTACATCCAATTTTCTAACCAAGTGAGTTGGGCTCACTTCTTTTGTACCATCGGTTTGACTTGCCTCATTTTTAGCAAATCTATCGATTTTAGGAAGATTTTCATTCACATGCTCAACTTCGTGGCAGTTTACCTTGTGTCATCAACAACAACCAATGTCTCAGCAATTGGTGGATGGGGAAGCTCAGTGCATGCTACACATTGAAACAATGAGTTCATAACTTCGACGTCTAAAATTGTCTCCTCCATGAGCACGGTTGTAATTATAATATTCTTATAGAGTCTATAACTGTGCATGGGCCGTCGTGATATATCCCCCTCCCCCCACCCCCAGCCATTGTCGACAAGCTCCGTCACTAGGCACACTAACTCTGAAATCTCGCAACAGGCCATACGTCATCAGTCATAGTACTATGTCCGATCCATAAAAATATCATAATTTTGAGCTGATCCTAATTCAAAATTGTGACATTTATTTCGATTTCGAATTGGATGGAGTAATAGAAAACGTAACCCATGTCTGAAATTCACATCAAAAATTCATTATTGGCCTCCTCTACCGTGGCCCAAAATCTTCTTGGGTTCGCTACTCGCAACCACAATGCCACCATCTGCCGTGGCACCCTCATCAACAAATAAAAGAGCAGATGCATTCGCGTTCGTTTTCCGGCGTGCATTTGCCGATGACGGCCTTGATGTCCGGGTACTTCCACATATACTGCTGCACGCACAGCCCGGCGCAGCGGTCCCGATCGCAGAGGCGGTCGTGTGGGACGCGGAGGGCGATTTCGTTGCCGCACGGGAACCCGCTCCCGTGCTCCCATGCCACGGCGGAGGCCTCCGGCACCGCGGCCGCCGCCGCTCCACGGTTCGTAGTACGAGAGACTGCGTGAGGCACTGAGGAGGGAAGCGAAAAGAAGCAGGGATCAGTTAACCATTACGTACGTATTGTGCTTGGAGAGAGACACGGAGGAGGGGAGGCGGCCAACATAGGCAGAGGAGAGCGAGGAGAGCGCAGATTGCAAGGGACGCTGCTCTGGCCGCCATGCGAGGAGCCGCTGTTCGTGCGATCGAACTTAGCGATTCTTCAATCCGTGTTTTCTAGATTAGTTTCTCCTACGTTTCTATGCGCTTCGAGTGCATCTCAATCTGTTTAAATATCAGCGGCCGATTGACGGAGGCTCATATGGTAAGCTAATCAATCATGATAAGTGGTTTTTTTTAGAATAAAAGGGTTTCCCCCGATTTCATTAAAGAAACCACAGGCTACATAGTTCATCCAAAACACCGCATCCACCAGGGTTTAACACACTTCCTTTTCTACAGAGTACCAGCCTGGAATGCCACAATAGGTAAACTAAAAGGCAAAACACTAGCCTAACTCTGCTCCAGAAAACCTTTTATTCCAGCATCTTCTTTTCCTCGGTTAAGGCCCCCTCTCTTGATCATCAAAGCGTCAGTCTTGGCACCCAGGATGCCCAGCTTCTCCTTGCACCAAAGACCTCCCTTGCCACCTTCTCCAGAAGCTTAGCGAAGTACACCAGCTGCTCATGGTAAGTGGTTAATCGCCGTATATATCGTTTCGTACCCGAACTTTTTAAGATCATCATGTTCAATATTTTGGTACGATTGTTAGAATATAGTACGGGATCTTTGGAGATTCCATTTGAATGATCGAATGATTATATGATCTTCACGAGATGATGAATCCTGAAAAACTTTGTTTTCGATACATTGCCCTTTTTATGCACGCGAGAGCATCTTGGTATGAACTTTGTGATATCACGCATTGATCCATCAAATCTAGTGCTCCCATATCCTTGGGAGCCGTGCACGTGTGTTTTGCAAGTTATGGTCTAATTCCGGCCACAGAAATAATTCGGTATCCATTTGGAAGATGATCCATGTCTATATATGAAATCTCCAACTAGTTAACACGTATTGAAAATTCAATGAAAACACATGTTGTTATAGGTTAAGATGAGAGGAAGCATGTCGTGTAGCGAGGGTCTATGTACTGCTACCAACATAGATTTTATTCTTGTGGACTCTGTTGGATCTCCAAGCGCAAAGATTTAGAGGACAACAACAAATTTTGCTTAAGTGAATGACCAAAAATTTATTGAACACGGGGAGGTGTAGGTCGAAAAATAACCCCCTCAAACAGTCATGCAATTAAGATATAATAAGTCTTTTGTGTCTCCAACACACCTAATACAATTGTCAGTTGTATACTTGTATATGTGCAAAAAGTTCGACGAAGAGTACGGGTAATATGGATGGTAAAATAGGTTTTTTAAATCTTTGATAAAAATGGGAGTAAGGTAACAAGTAACAAAAGTGACTAAAAAAGGTTTTTCAATGCTTGGAAACAAGGACTAGAGATCATGCTTACTACTCTCAACATTATTATGATAAACCCTTCGAAAACATGCATGGTAATTGTTACTCCGAGTTCATTCTTGATGTGGATCAAAACATGATTAGACTTACATAGAGCTACAAAAGCACACCTTAGAGTTCGTCTTTCTAATACATGGACACCCCACGCTATCACTACGAGAATCCAAAATCATACTAAACAAACACCTCATGATTTATGTCTTTCTAATATTTCTATACAACACCCACACTGTCACTTTGGTACTAAGAAAATTATACTAAACATGCATGAAGTTATTTCATGATTACATTATTCAATCCAACAAATAAATAAAAAACTCATGTTCAATATCCTTCTAATTAATCTATTATTCGTAGAGTCCCCGTTGTCACCACGGGTATCGAAAATTATACTAGATATTATCAAGTGAGCCACATCATATCCAATACATAAGGGAATTGAGGGGGGAACATCATATGATTCAACTATATTACCAAATATCATGATTACATGTAAGAGAGGGGCAAGAAATATAGTCGAGATAGCCGTATCTCTTATGATGCGCCTTCTCGCAAAATACTAGTATATTTGATTGCCCGGATAGTTATGGGCAGTGGTGGCATTGACATTGGGTGATACCAAAAACTCAAAATGAGGCTGCCTATTTATCTAATGTTTATGAGTTGCCTGAGTTTTGTTAAGTTTTCAGTCACATTCCTAAGTCCTAGGATTAACATCTAAACATTCTGTTTTGAGGTCAAGAGAGAGCTTTATCGGTACATAATAATGTTGAAACAATCAATACGGTGAAGTTCGTGAATATCGGTACATCTGCTGTTGGAAACTCCATCTGCTAGTTGTTTGATCCCTGAGTTCAAAAACGACAATTTCCTACAATTTACGTGGATCAATATACACTCCACTCCACAACACCGAAACTTACCTTCGGAGTAAGGTCTTCCTTCACCGAGTTCGATCATATGTGGCAACTGGCTATCAACTCATTTGCCATCTTTTAGGATCAATGATACTATAGCTAAGCTACGTTTTGGCTTTTGGTAAACATGTTTTGTCTTCAATGCCGGCAGAAAAGCGAGGGGAAATAGGCACGCACGGACCGATCGATCCATGGATATTTCATTCATAGATAATGCTCAAACGAACACTGTACACCACGTTTGCAGGACCCTAGCTAGGTGTATGGTTGTATACTCCATATGGTACTGCAATTTGACACATTTACACCTCAATCTCCAATGGCGCGAAGCCGTGTACAAGCACGGCGCCGCCGCCATCGCGCGGCACCCCGCACTTGTGCGCCTCCTCTTCTTCCTCGTCGACGGCTTTCGGGAGAAGCCGTGCGTAGGCTTGCTGCTCGGCAGGGTATTTGTTGCACACATACAGGTAGATGGCGAGGACGAACACCGTCATGAAGGACAGGTACCACCCGAACTGCAGGTTCACTAGCGCCCTGGCGCGGTGGAGGCTGGCCTTGTCGTGGCAGTGCACGGTGTCTCGGCCGTCCTCCCGCACCAGCGAGCACCCCTTGGGAACCATGCTCGGCACCCACACCATGGCGCCGATGACGGCCAGCCACACCCCGTGGAACATGATGCACGCCGACCTGGCCAGGCTCACCACGAAGCTCCGCGGGAAGGCGACGCCGAGGAGCGCGGTGCCGAAGCACGCGGCGACGACCACCTCGAGGATCCAGTGGAACTGCCCCTCGACGCCGGCGTGGGTCGTGGAGTGGAAGTGGAACACGAGGAGCTCCTGCGCGAAGACCACGGCCACGAGGAGGAGGCAGAGCGCGCGGCGGCCCGGGGCGCGGGCGCGGTCGAGGTGGACGGCGGCGCCCGCGTAGACGATGAGCGCAAGGCAGATGATGGCATGCTCGTGGTTGTGTAGGCGGTCGGACGGGATGGAGCCGTCCGCGTCGAACGGCAGGAAGGTGGAGTGGTCGACGAACATCTCCATGACGAACTCGAGGGCGCTGCCGGCGATGACGAGGGCGGGCTCGAGGTAGCGCGCGCCCGTCACGGGGAACCAGACAGGCGCGACGTACGAGTCTGGGCGAAGGGAGAAGATCCTCACGTGGTTGAACAGGTGCCACAGGCCGACGGCGAAAAAGCCGGCTCCGGGCAGGATGTGGCCGATGCTGCTGCGCGGCGTGCCGCCCATGGCCCGGGCTGTTTGTACCAGCTGCTTTGATCGATCAACTGACTAGCTGTTCTTTCCCTTGGGGCGCTCGGCCACTGGCTAGATTGGTTAGGTATAAAACGGAGCTCGTCCTTGAGTGATAAATATGCAACTGCGAAGGAGTTGCTTCTAAGTCAGTACAAGTGTTCCAGTGTGTCCTGGTTATGCGGCAAGTTAGACATCCTCCATTTTTTCAAATAAAAATGATCGAAAATGTCTTCTAAGAAAAGGTTGCATGTTGGTAGTATTGCAACATTGTAATTTCAGTTTGTCGTGTGCTCTTTGTCGTGTGCGACACACGGCAAAGTCGCTGCCGCGCGTTTCCTGGCTTTGCCCTGTGCCAAAGATCCGTTCTCCCCTAGGCCCCGATTGGAATGTCGGGTGGATTTCGGGTCCGTGAATTTTTCCTGGCCTTTCAACGCGAGCCTCCGGAATTTGAGCGGGACCTATCCAGGTCCGTGGAACTTTACCTCCGTATTTGCTTAATATACTGTGAACCAAGCGAGCCCCTAGTGTTTGCATAAACCAAAGTACCTAACTATTACTCCCTCCGTTTCAAATTAATTGACTTCCATTTGTCCACATGTAGATGTATCTAGATACATCTACATGTGGACAAATGGAAGTCAATTAATTTGAAACGGAGGGAGTACATGGTAACGTATGTGAAGGACTATGCGCCTTTTTCGGATTGTGTTCACCGTGACTATCTGAACCTCTGACTATTCGTAATAAAACGGTTATGGAGCGAATTTCTTAGAGAAATGACAATAGTATAGCCAGGTGTTGGTTATAAGATAGTGACATGTCATGTATAACCAACCTAATTAATAGCCAACAAGGCTATAAATATCGGAAATCCTTATCGGGTTATGGGTGCAGATGCACCCACTGCTAAAAAGAATTCAAAATGTCAAAAAAATTAAAAAATATCAAACCAAAAGTAAACGGTGTTTTAATGTTTAGAAACAAGGCCTAGACTTCATAGTTTCACTAATGGTAACTCTCAACTTCGTTAATATAATCAATCACATGATATTTCCTCTGAAAGCACTCATTGTAATCGTTACTCCGAATTTGTTCCTAGGGATCAAAGTAGGATGAGATTGCGTAGGGCTACGAAAGCACGCCTTAAAGTCCGTCTTCCAAATCTAGGGACACCATAAGGGAGCAGACATATCGGGAGAGGTAGGCGACACGCTGTCCTAGAATTGGTTAACACCATAATCATGAACAAGCATACAACCATGTTCTTGACAACAGAACACCTGACCATATATGAAATCATCCACTACTCACACAATCTATAACAAAGAAGTTCTAAACAACAATGGTAAGCATGCATGACATTCAATCATATCTTGACAACAATCAGCGAAATAGACATCCAGTAGCAACAACTATCATAAGATCCATCCAAATCTATCTCAGATCTAGCACATGCTCACAACTCGAGAAAGAGTTAGAAGCGGATTTGACGCCGACGACCGCGTCGGACGTGCTCGTCTGCGGAGTCGGTGAAAAATCTCCTTCCATCGCCATGTAGCTCGAAAGGGAGAAAAGTTGGTCTTGAATTTGAGCGGGGAGCGTGGTGCCTATAAATAGGAGGCCAAATTAGGTGGCTGTCTCGCGAATTTGTGTCAGACGCAGCTCGTGCCATATTCATAGCTGCAGCTTGCACACAACGTTTTAGGTGTCGAATGCCAGGAGGGTGGCTCCACGAAAACGGCCGAATCGCCAGACCTGGTGGGCTTGACTTGTGAGTGCTTTACGAACCGTGCGATGCGAGCCCACCTACCACTGCAGGTATCCGTTCATCGCGATCTTGACTCCGAGTGCATGATCTAGGCTCTACCTATAACGCAAAAGAGGTTCATATACGCGAATGAATCGATTTGATATAGTGTGGGTCATCAGTTCAAACTAATGTCTAAATAGCCGCAACACTCAAAAAGAGCTATAGCGAGCTAAATTGAATATAAATGGGCTATAGCGGAAAATTATACATGGATTTATTTAGCGACAACATGATCAAAAAGTTATAACGGAGCTACATCGGACTATTTAGAACTACTTCAAACACCCCAACGAGAAAATCAAACCAAGCGCCTAGCTCGATTCCATGGAAACTATCCGTTGGAGTAGTACAGTAGGCCTGCGGGGGAGAAAAGAAGAGGCAATTCCCCACATAAAAGCTGACTTCAACATACTCCCTCTGTTCCAATTTAATTGACTTGCTATACATAAAATATTACATGTATAGATACATCCACATGTGGTGAATAGCAAATCAATTAAATTGTAATGGAGAGAGTACCTCTGAGTAAGGGTGAGCAAAAGTGAAACCTTGTTAGCGCGCGCCTCCGGCGTTGTGGGGAGGCCGGTGGACTGTACAGGAGGCTTGGTTGCTGGTGGCCGCCTCTGGCGACGCTGGCGGCTGGGTGAAGTTACCTGAGGGCAGTGGTTTGGGTGCAGGAACTGTGGAAGATGGTGGGGGCTACGGTCGTCGTCCTTCGACGGCGCGGAGCTCTGTTCCGAGGAGTGCGGGGTTCGTCCCCGGCCGATGTGGCACAGCGTTTCCCATCTCGTCGGCTTCGTGCGCGGCGGGTGTCTCCTGCGGCTCCTCTACATGCGATGGTGCTGGCTCGGAACCTGGGAGGGTGGCTGCTTGTCTTCTCCGTCCACGACGGGCGCTACGGCGCCGGTCTCCGGCGAGTTGGACTTGCTCTGTGTGGTTTGTGCAGAAGGCTCCAAAGGACCTGGTTGTAATTTTCTTTGTTCTGGGGGCTTTTTTGCCTTTGTACCCGTGCTGTTGTGTCTCTGGTCGCTTCCAGAGAGACGACGTGTTGTTGCTGTTCTTTGATCTTTTATGAACACGTCGTGCTTTGCCTCAAAAAAAAAGAAGATAAAGATAAGTTTTGTCAGATGCGAAGAAGAAAAATGAACTATGGCTCTATGCCTATAGTTCCAGAGGCTCTGACGTATTTTTTCATTGAACCAGAGTACATGGTCTATGGCTCTATACCTCTATGCCTATAGTTCCATTACTTCATCAACCAAATAAATGCAGCTCCCAAGCTCAGCTGCCAGCGCCCATCCACCACACACCTCACCGTGCCGCCCCGCGAATTCAAAAATTCAAAACGAGAGTCCCAACTCCCAAGCTTCGAGCAGCCCTGCGCCCTTCCCGCCGCCGTCCTCCCTCTACTCCCCTGCCCGGACGTGCTGCGTCCATCTCCATCCGATGGCGAGCGCCGGCGCCGCCGCTTCCTCTCAGCCGGTGTGTATCGTGCTGCGGGTGCGCCCATTCCTCCCGTCGGAGGCCGGCTCGGCGGCGGCGCCCTGCGTCTCCCTCATCGGCGGCCACCCCGGCAGCGAGGTCACCGTCCAGCTCAAGGACCCGCGCACCAGGTACCCGATTCTATCCGCCGCACTGTTCCTGTGCCGCTCGAACTGTTTTCCCCAATTCCGAGGTCCCTCCGAAAAAAATGCAAACCCTTATTGTACCTGTGCCGGCGGCTAGTTCCATCTCTTCTGCTAGCTTGTTTCAGAGCGCGTTAGAAGTTGGTCTTCCATTATTTTCTTTAGATTAGCATAATCCGTCCCAATGCAAAACAGAGCCTTAGTGATACGGATGGGTCGATGGTTCTTCCATTAGTAATGGCGATTTTAATTTTGATTTCCATGAAAAAACATTACTTCTTATTTAGCTGAGAGCCCTCTTGCTAGCGTGTTTCTCCTTAGTTGATACACCGATTCATTCCTGAACTCTGCAGCCGTAGCGACCGCTACAAGCTGGATACCTTCTTCGGCCCAGAACATCAGGTCCATGACATATTTGACAAGGAGGTCAGCGCCGTGATCCCGGGCGTCTTCGAGGGTGTCAACGCGACGGTCTTCGCCTGCGGGGCCACCGGCAGCGGCAAGACCTACACGATGCAGGTGCGTGTTCCTTTCTTGGCGTCTGCCCGCAACATGTTCGACGAAATGCTGAAACCGTTTGCTGCACAGGGAACGGAGGATCTGCCAGGGCTCATCCCCTTGGCGGTTTCAGCCGTCCTGAGGATCGGCACCAGCGCATCGTTCTCTGTGGAGATCTCCTACTATGAGGTGTACATGGGACGGTGCTATGACCTGCTTGAGCCCAAGGACAAGGAGATGATGGTCTTGGATGACCAGGATGGTAACCTGCAGCTCAAGGGCTTGGCTTGGGTAATGCTATGGGGCAGGGCCTTTTTTTAATGTGTTTGCTGGACTATGGCTTCGCTGGTGATGTGCTTACTATTGTCTTTTGGATGGTTTTAAGGTCCCTGTGCAATCCATGGAGGGGTTTCAGGAAATCTACTTGAAAGGCGAGGAGTGGAGGAAAGTCGCTCACACTGACCTGAATGATGTCTCAAGTAGGAGCCACGCCGTGCTCTCCATCAGAGTCAGTAATGATGTTGTTACCGGGAAGCTGAACCTTATTGACTTGGCTGGTATGTCTCCCCGCAATGGGTTGCATATAACTTATAGGCTTTGTACTTTCAGTTTAAGCCCATTCCATGTTTCTTCATTCCAGGAAACGAGGACAATAGAAGGATTTGCAATGAAGGGATCCGTTCTTCGCTGTTTGCATTGTCTAATGTCATTTCAGCTCTCAAGAATAATGAGCCATGGATACCTTATAGAGATAGTAAATTGACTCGCATACTACAAGATTCTCTAGGAGTCAGTAGCCGCGCTGTGATGATAGCTTGCCTTGTGAGTGTCGACTCAAGACCTTTCATCCCACAGATTATAGAACTTTGCTAATTTCGTTTGTTTATTGCAGAATCCCATGGAATACCACGAGGCACTCTACACAGTAAGTCTGGCTGGTCGATCAGGCCATATGAAGCAACCGGCATCTGCCAGGGTTTCTAGTAGGGCTAAAGTAATGAACCAAAATGGTGGCAACATAAAAAAGTAAGTACAACTGTTCGAGTCTACATAAACCACATGATATTATACATAATTCTTACCACTTTATCTTTTTCCCACAGGGTGCTGTTTGATTCTCTAGTCCATACTCCAGCTAAACACATAACAAGACTGAGCTCACAAGATGCAGTAAAGACGATTAAGAAAGGTATGTATTCTGAAACATGCAAAAGAGTTCAACAAAGCGCCATTTGTCAAAAAGAATTGTAGTGAAGATAAATTTCTGAATCTACAAGTCAAGGAATAGAAAAGGAAAACTCTAATGACCATGCATAAGCTTTTCATGGTGTTGTATTTGAAATAAAATGCTAAAGATAGGCGACCGTTTACAGACCAAGGTTGAAATTTACCGACAACAGACTTGCATCAGTCCAGGTTAGACCAAGGTTTGCAACTCTACCCAGAAATAGAAACGAAACTGTTCAATTGACAGAAGATATCTATTCAATGAAAACTAATCATAAATAATCTACTTGCAATATATACTTATGGAAAACTTTGGAATTTGACCTATCTTTACATATGAGAGGGTCTTAGGACTGTACCATGTTTTGTGCAGTTGTGTTCCCTTCATCAACTCCATGCAAAGAGGGCAAGTTTGAATCAACACTTGATTGTCCCCCTTCGTTGGACCCCAAAACTCCAATAGGAGCATGTAACATAGTTGGGACGATTTCAAGTGCTACACCTCTCGATAAATATTATGCACACGGAGATATCCTGATGGTCTGCATGATTTCCTCCTATTTCATACATCAGTTTTAGTTTAGTACCGATCTCTAAATATATGTGTCTTATGCAGGAATCTTATATTCAACAATATCTTGAGTTCTTAAATGATGCGAGCAAGTAAGTTTAAACTCTCCAAGTTTCGTATAGTTACCTTACTTTATGTAGCTGGATTGGCTTTATATATAAAAAAGTAGCTGGTTTGCGCTCTCTCAAACATATTTGACAGCTTGTACCCTTTCTAATTCTTCACTTTGCTTATACATTGATGCAGGGAAGAGCTACAGCAAGTGAAAGTATGGTCCCTATGTTTCACAATAATTTGATATATTGTACAGCAGCCTAATTTTTCCTACTAATGTTCCCATTTTTTTCCAGGGAATTGGTGAAAAGAGGGCAGAGTACATTCTTGAGCTCCGGGAGGCTTCACCCAGACCATTCAAATCTGTAAGGTTTCTATACTATCAAATACTTAATCCTGAGGCCGGGTGAAGGTCACTTAATTCATATCAATTTAACAAATACAAATATGACTTTGCAGCTTGCAGACTTGGAAAATCTAGGTCTATCATCCAAACAAGTAATTCTTCTACCGACCTTCTTAAGGCACCTTATCCTAGTACTTCATAGATAATTTATGCACATAATAATACGATCAGCCTATAATTTGCTTTTACTGAATCATCAAAACAGGTCGAAGGCTTCGTCCTTACAACAGCCACTGGAATGTTGAAGCAATCGGTCGAACGGAGTGTTGTACGACACACCGGAGATACCAGCCAGCGCAGCCGCAGAATGAACTAGATCCTGTCTTGTTTCGAATTTATGCGGTTTGTCACCGCAGCTACTTGAACTAGGTAGTCTGCACCACATCATGACTCACTGACTGTAGTGGTATCTGTACTGTGAATTGTCGGCCTGTTGCTGGCGCTTTTGCTACCTCACATGGAGGAGGATGGAGCTATGGATTGCTCCTCTTAATTGTAGATTTTCTCTCCGAATTTGTCTTCCATATGTGAGCTCCTGTTCTGTGTTGAATGGTTCACTGGCTTCCTTGCACCACCAGCAGAATAGCCTTGTAACTTGACTATTTAGGTCCAACAGTGTACAACTTTATACTCCCTGAAAAAAGGGAGTACATCTCCGATGATTTGAGAAAAGGGCATAAATAAACTCATACTAATTCAGGAAACAAACTCCAAATACGACCTTAACCCGCGGTTTATGGGTCGATCACTCAACGCACCAATGAAAACCAATCTGTGAAAAGTGAAACAACTGTAAAACTTACAGCGCACCAGAATATGGCAGAATCTTATGACCTGCTCATCTGCTGCATGGCGTGGTATTCATCCGAGTCTCCGGTGGGATGCAACAAAGTAGCTTTCGAACCAGATTATACGGAGGTGATCGAGACTATGAACAATTGTGCAGACCTGGCTAATGATTTACTGAAGGCAAACACCATTTTTGTGCTAGAGACAGAGAGGCAAAATATGTAGCAGAAAAGCTAGCTAAAATAATATCTCGTATCCATCTGCGTGATGCTTTCGGATTGACGCACCCGTGAGCCCGGTATTCGGTTGTTTGGTCTCCATTCGATTCAGAGCCCAAACCCATCGAAAACAACGGCCCACCGCAGAGGCTATTTCGGATCGGACTCCGTATCCGTCTTCTACACTCTCCCCTTGACGCCCATAAATACAACGCGAGGTTTACGATTCAAGCACCAAAAAAAGCGACGGAAAGCAAAGAAAGACAAGCGAGACACAAGAGACACGAGAGCTAATTCTCAAGATCCGCGAGCTCCCGGTCGCCGCTTCGTTTCCGCCCTCGATTCACTTCGACTCCAGGATCGCTCGGCGGCGGCGTCGCCATGATGAATCCGGAGATGATGAGGCTGGCGCAGGAGCAGATGAGCCGCATGTCACCCGACGACCTCGCCAGGATGCATCAGCAGGTCATGTCCAACCCTGGCCTCGTAAAACTAGCATCCGAGAGCATGAAAAGCATGAGAACCGAGGACTTCAAACGAGCCGCGCAGCAGCTGAATCAGACGAGGCCAGAGGAAATCGTTCGTCTGACCGAAAACATTGCCAATGCCAAGCCTGAGGAGTTTGCGGCCATGAAGGCCCAGGCTGATGCCCAAATGTCATATGTGATATCTGGTGCCAAGATGTTGAAGAACCAGGGAAATGAGCTCCATAGCCGTGGGAAGTATACTGACGCCGCTGCCAAGTACAAGCTTGCCAAGGATAATGTGAAGAACGTACCATCGGCAGCTGGGCAAACACTGCAGCTGCAGTGTGCTCTGAATTTGATGTCTTGTTACCTTAAATCAGGCAAGTTTGAGGAATGCGTGAACGAAGGTTCTGAGGTTCTAGCTTATGACTCGAGCAATGTTAAGGCATACTACCGAAGGGGCCAGGCGTACAAAGAACTGGGAAGCTTTGAAGCTGCTGTTGCTGACTTGAGTAAAGCCCATGAAATCTGTCCGGAGGATGAAACTATTGCTGATGTTCTGAGAAACGCGAAAGGAGAACTTGCGGCTAAAGGGGGAGGAGTAAACCTGTCGAAAGGAGTTGTTATCGAAGAAATTGTAGAGGAAGATAACATCCAGCCTTCGTCTCCAGAAAATGTTGCGGAGGACGACCCTGATGAAACAGTAAACGGCCAAAGGATGGACCAGCCGTCTTTCAGTTCTCCACCTTGTACAACTGAGATGCAAGACGTCATGAGGAGTTCCATGGAAGACCCTGCAATGCGGCAGCTGCTTGCATCTATGATGAAAAACGTGAGTCCTGATACGATGGCTAACATGAATAGGAAATTTGTTATGAAACCGTCGAAGGAAGATGTTGTCAAAGCCCAAGAAGATGTGTATTCATTATCTCTCGAGGATTTAGAAAGGATGATGAAATGGATGGATAGAGCACAACGAGGAGTAGAAGTCGCAAAGAAGACAAAGAACTGGCTCATAGACAGGAAAGGCTTGATCATCGCCATCCTCCTGCTGATCGTAGCCTTCCTCCTCCATCGGCTTGGATTCATCGGTAGGTGATGGCCAATCACGCCGTGACACAAATAATTGTTCAACAGCGATACATTTCTCTTTTTTCTAATCAAGAATAGTATGTCCTTTCGGAGCGGCCGAGACGTAGTTGGATCTGCACCTTTCTAATACCATTGTTTAATCTTTCATCATATGTGTTTATAGATTGTAATACAATAGATGGAACAATTTCATTGTATTGTCATTTGGAGGATAGGCTAATGCCCATTTCATCATGATGGTGTGGAATAAATAGGGTTAACTTGAAAGCTATTGCCCATTCATTCGATGGACCGGCCGCCGGCATCAGGCTCAGGCTGGAATATGGATAGTATAGGTTACCTCTTTTTTTTCCCTAGTGGGCACTCCTTCAAGAACTAAATTGTTTTTATTGGTTCAATGTCCACCATGTGCAATGTTTTTCTTTTAACATCTTTTATGTCAGTTGGAAACTCTAAGATGGCATCTCAAGTCTTGCGTCGAAATATATCGATGTATGTTGATATTCATTTCCGGTAATGGGTAAAGCCCCGAATCTGCAACGATGATACATTCAACATTTTAATCGCAATATTTTTGTTGATAGCTAGCTAATAGGACTAATGATTACAACTCATATAGGAGTAGCAATATTTTTATTGATAGCTACTTTGGTACAATTATATGACATAAAATTGATGTACTAAGTTATATTTCATAATACTTACTTACTTTTGATGGCAATTTTGTGACATAGTTACCCATGGGGAACTAGTTAAGAGAGAACTTTCATCTATACTATTATTAAAAGAGCAAACATGTTCGGATACATTAAATATAGACCAAAGGATTTGCATCCAACGACCAGAAACGTTCCAACAATGTTGAGCACCTCAACACCACCTGCCACCGTACCGTTTCGTTCTTTTGTTTCTCTCTCCCGTACGGAACGTCAGAACCTCCGTCTTCCAACCCGCCTGTCCCGCGATTCCCAGAGTCAAGGCGAGGAGGAGGAGCAGCTCCAAGTAGGCGTCGCTGAGAGTGCTCTGGGGGCGACCTGGTTTTGCGGACTTAAGTAAAGCCATGAAATCTCTCCGGAGGATGAAATTATTGTTGAGGTTCTGAGAGACGCGGAAGGTAAACTTGTCGCCGAAGGGGGAGGAGTATACCTGTCAAAAGGAGTTGTTATTGAAGAAACTGTAGAAGAAGATAACCCTGATGAAATAGTAAACGACCAAAGGATGGACCAGCCGTCTTTCAGTTCTCCACCTTGTACCACTGATGATATGGAAAACGTCATGAGAAATTCCATAGAAGACCCCGCAGTGCAGCAGCTGCTTGCATCCTTGATGAAAAACATGAGTCCTGATATGATGTCAAACATGAGTTTTTTTTACGTTGCCAAAGCCCAACAGGTTATATCTCCAGAAGATTTAGATAGAATGATGAAATGGATCAGAGGACAACGAGGAGTAGAAGTCACAAAGAAGACAAAGAACTGGTTCATAGGCAAGAAAGGCTTGAACATCGCCATTGTCATGTTGACCGTGGCTTTGATCCTCGAGCGGCTTGGATTCATCGGTAGGTGATGGCCTAAACATCCATGATGGCCAATCACGCCGTGCATCCAATAGATCGGATACAAATAATCGTTGAGCAGCGATGCGCTGCATTTTAGGGCATGCCCAACGCATAGCCTCAACCTACTGCCCCGCAGGCCACGTAGGTTCGGAATGTCAGAGGAGTCGCTCCGCAGTTTGTCAGAGTCTCCTGCAGAAGAGGCGGAATCCCAAGAGCAAAATGACATGGTCCCGGTCCAAAAGGTGGAGAGAGGAAGAGATAGATGACATGCATGTGCTGTCTTTCTCCATGGGTTTTCTGGAATCTTTTTTCTGCACCAAGGGAGAGTCGGGTGTAGCTTCCATTGGATAGATAAAACTAATGGTGATGCCTCTGACAACTTTTTTACGTGAGGCGAGTTTCGGATGCCACCGCTGCTCGTGCAATTATTCTTAGTCTTACGCAAGCGAGTATGTCCTTGGGAAAGGACGAGAATAGTTTTTTTTGATAGCTAATACTTGTATTCATACTGAAAGGAAAACAGTACACGTCCAGATACAAGCAAAGAAAGAACAGAGAGGAATCAGAGACCGCTGCTGCCTCCCACCATCTTCAATCTCGAGGTCACCCAACGCGCGCACCCTCCACCGCCGGAGACGAGGAAGGAGACCGCCGCCAGGAGCACCCACCAAGGAAACGGAAGAACTTCTTGCCCAAAGGCGTTGATGAGCCGCAACATCCACCAGCTCCGACGAGCTGGATCTGAAGACGCAGATGGACCATCGGCCGGGGACGCACCCCAAGCTCCTGCCGCCCCAGATCCAGGGCCAGCGCCACTCCACCTCACCGGAGGTGGCCGGATCTTCAACCTGCACGCCGCACAACCCCGCAGCAGCCGCCACGCAACCCCTCCGCCGGCCTCCTGTACACTCGCCACCAAACTGCCGTCGCCGCCGGAGATAGCCACGGCAGAGAAATGACTGACCCGCAGCTCGGCAGCGCCGTCGACGACGACGCCGGAACGGGGGAGCCGCAGAGCACCAAAAGGTCGACGCCGACGACCCCACCACGCAGCGCCGCCCACAAACCCCCTATCTACACGCCGGAACGCAGATCCGGGGATTCCCCACCCTCCCGTCGCCGTAGCGGCCGGCGGAGGGTGAGGAATCCCGCGGATACGCCGACGGCCGCCGGGAAAGCCCGAGTCGCCTCTGAGATCGCCTCTGTGCACAAGGACGAGAATAGTTGGAGATGCGCCTTTGTTGTACCATTGTTTATATTCTTTTATCATATGTGTGTGTAGATTTGTAACAAAATAGAAGGAACAACTGTGGCGTTCTTTTCTAATTTACACACTCTGCCCTAATCGTGTCGTTGGGGAACTAATTAGGAGATGACTTTCTCTGAACGTGTGATCATCTCTTAAACTCCCCAAATATGGCTGACGTTAGCAGAAATTACGTACTGTTCACTACAAGCAAAACATGTGGCTTTGGTCCACTCATTCGATTGCGCTTGACATATGTTTTCTCATGTAAGCATCCTGTAAATGTTTCCAACCTAGTAGCCGTCTTTGGCTATGTGCAACTGATGGCAGCCTCTGATCAAGCTACCTGAATTGACTTGACGGCGTTGGCCCAAACAAAAGGAGATACGAAACAGAGGGGCTTGATTAGCTTAGGAGTTGTTGGCGCAGACAAGCAAAGTAACCAGATGTTTATCGGTAATCTTTACAAGTATATTATCTATGGGGAAAAACCGAAATGTTTATCGTGCTCGTGCTCCTCGCTTCCCTTGCTTAGGCCATAAATCGATTAGCCGTTGGCCCTCCCGCCGGATTAACTTGCGTGCAAATGAACATAGCTGGTCAATCGAAGGGAATGTTCAGAGTTCAGACAAGGCGCTGAGGAAAAAGCAGTCTTCGTGCTTTATCCGTTGATTGGTATTCTTTTCAAAATTTCCTTATTTTTTTTCCTTTTCAAATCGAGGAGCTCCCGCCCCAGATAACATTCACCGATGAAACATGGTAGTACATAAAAATTCACTTGTACAGGTCACACACGGACACGCTTAAGGCAAGGCACACGTTGCCTTGAGGCCCAACATTCGCCCTCCATCTGCATCCAAAGGCCCAAAGCAGTCAACGCGAGGCAAAATCACCGCAGGAAGGGAACGCTTCGCGGGCAGGAACTCTCGTGCAGAGCTCTGCCGCCGTCGCTGCCATGGGACCTCCGGCCCGCTCCGACGAGCTTCTCGTCCCTGCTGTGACGGCGCCCTGCCTCAGCTCCGATGACCGCGTCCGCACCCCTTCCTTTAGTTCTCGCCTGCGAACGCTCCTCAAGCGAGCTTCGCCCTGCGACCCTTGAGACCAATCTGAATGTGAGGCAAGGAAGATGGCGCCCGTGGCCGTCGGAGCGGGCCGTCAGAGGTAGCGTAGGAGGACAGCGGATCGGAGGGGCCATAGGAGGTGGTCGGAGGGGCCGTCGGAACGGACGGAGGCAGCCGCCGGATGGGAGGCAGACGGAGCAGCCGGAGGTGGGCGGACGGAGCCGCCGTTTACTCCTGTGGACGCCGCCGGAGCTCACCTGGAGGAGCAGACGAACCGGGTCCTCTCCCTTTCCTGCAGCGCTATGACGGGAGCTCGCTGCCCTTTCCTGCAGCGGCGACGGGATGGAGCAGCGCTCGCGTTGTTCTCGTCAGGAAGGAGCTGGTCTATTTCACGTTGACTGCTTTGGGCCGTTTGATGCAGATGGATGGTGGATATTGGGCCTCAAGGCAACGTGTGCCTTGCCTTAAGCGAGGCACTGGATCTCGCAAAAAAATCTTATGCGACCGGGTCGCCGGGCTGGACAATCATGAATCTTAGCCGGCCGTTAATTTCAGTTATCTCTCTATCTCCATTGCCATGGGCATTGTGCCGCTGACCACGTGCTCGTAGGTAAGCTTCGCGGCCTCGAGGTCGTCCTCGTCGTAATCGTCCTCGTGATCATCGTCCCCAATACTGAACCGACCATCCCTGTCGCCGTGGGCGTGTCTTCCCTTGACCAGCGGCAAGTAGTGCGGCTCCTCGGGGTACATCCTGCTGACCTGAAGGTAGAACACGACGACGAACACCACGGTGGCGGTCAGGTACCAGCTGAACTGCAGGTTGACGAGCGACTTGGCGCGGTGGAGCGCCTCGTCGGTGCGGCACCGGACCACCTCGTGGCCTTCCTCGAAGTTGAGGAAGCATCCCTTGGGTATCAGCGCCGGCGTCCAGAGCATGATGCCCATGACGACGAACCAGACGCCCTGGAAGACGAGGCTCGCCGAACGCACCAGGCTTACCGCAAAGCTCCGTGGGCAGGGGATCCCCAGCAGCGTGGTGGCGAGCGTGACGGCGATGACGGCCTGCAGCAGCCAGTGGAACTGCCCCTCCACGCCCATGTGGTCCGCGGAGTGGAGGTGGAAGATGAGCAGCTGCTGCGCGAACGCCGCGGCGGCGACCAGCTGAGACACGGTGTCCCGCATGGGCGCCCGGACCCTGTCCATGTGAATGGTGACCGCGGCGAAGGCCAAGAGCGCGAGCGAGATGGACGCGTGCTCGAAGTTGTGGAGGTGGTCGGACGGGATGGTGCCGTCGTCGTCGAACGGCTGGTGCTTCGCGGGGCCGATGACGAGCTCCATCAGGATGGACGCCGCCGAGCCGACGATGACGAGGATGAGCTCGAGGTGGCGGACTCGCCGCACGGGGAACCAGACCGGCGCAGTGTAGGAGCTGGGACGCAGCGCGAACAGACGGATGTGGTTGAACAGCTGCCACAGGCCGATGAGGAGGAAGCCGGCGCCCGGCGCGACGTGGCCGACGAGCGTGCCCATGGCTAACTACCGCGGATGCGAGGGTATATGGTGTTGGAGGAGCGAGATGTTTGGTGGTGGAGTCGTGCGGGGGAAAGGTGGTGATCACTGATCAGGGGTTTGAAGTTTGACAGGTGATATAGGGATCGAGGAGTTTAAGAAGAGGGATTGGATGGTCGACTCTCTGGAGAGTTCCAGTGGCTTGGAAGGTTTGAAAAGTTTCCTTGTTTATTCTAAGAATGGATTTGGACGAGGTTGTTGCGTCAGGAGTGATGTGTTGAAAGTTCTGGGATAGTCAGTTTTCATTTTTTGTTTTGCTTACTTGATTGGACTTCTGATTAAATAAGCATAAGCATCTTATTTGTAAGTATTGTGCGATTTAAATTAGTATCATCAAAAGAGTAAATATTATCTACAATATGGCTTTGTGTAAAAAAAGATATAAGCAGATATGGTGCGATTTTCATGTTACTGTAATTCATTTTCATTTCATTGTTCTTGTTAGAAAGAAGAATTTCTCTTATCTGAAGAAGTTTAACTCTGTTCACATGTCTCGATCAAGCTCTAGTCAATTAGTTTGAGATTCAAAATACTGAATTAAAGCAGCCGACTCCTATGTAAGGGCGTATGTCACACTTGTCACTACATATAGCCGTAGGAGACCGGTGGCGTCTGGATGAGGTCATGGCATATCCAAGCAGGTCTCGCCAATTCTGACTGTTCAGCTCAAGTCGTTCTCGATGCGCCATATTTTATTTTTACCGTAGCATGCCCAACTACTCATGTGTTCCATGTGAAGGACTCTGAATGAACGCGGCCGTCGCCGTTGAAGGTCAAGGTCGTCGCCGCCGGCCCTCGCGGAACTTTGGTTGCACAATCTGACCTGCGCGCGGGCGACGGAACGGCAGCGCCGCAGGCGCCTGCCCTGCCTGGGGCTGTGGAATTGTTGTGCTTTTGGTCGGGCCGTCGGTTTCTGTTCTGCGACCGTTTTTTCTCCTTGCCGGTTTCGTGTACTACGCCCAGCAAAATGATGGAATGCGTATGCAACGATGTTCTAGAAAGGGTGTGAGTGGTACAGAAATTTCAAAAGCGCGACCGATGTCACCTTCCGCGCTTGCCTCTTTCCGTACTTCTTTTCTTAGATCATACTAGTAGCCTTGCACGTGCATGCACGTTTCTACAAACACATCTTATGATTCAGTTGAATAGCACGTTGACCCATTTTTTTCCTCTAACTTTCGTAGCACACCATTCTTCAATGGAGCCACCTCCCAGCGGTTCATATTTAACCATCGCACTACTCCATCCCATGTTCCTACTCGCTGACGCCGCACTCCTCTCCACTTCCTTTGGCTCTATAAGGTGCCGACCTACCCTCCCCTACTTTGAATTTCCCCGCGCCACCAAACTTGGGACATGTCGGCCTACATCGCACGTCACCCTGCCTCGTGTAACCGTCGGCTTTACCCGCGGCCCCGCCTCGCTTAGTTCCCCGGAGGCCTACCCTGCATGCCGACTTGGCTCGCCACATCCTGGGGTCGCCCAGTCCAATCCCCGGCGTCCTTTATTCCTACGAAACAAAAATGGATCGCACAGACATCCCCATCTATTTTTTCTTCACTACCTCAGCTACATTACAAAACCGGCCACCGTAATTTTGTCGGTGGCCACAGGAATTCTGAAGAAACAATTGGCGCACACCTCTAGCATGCTATGTGCGCACGTCAAGTTTCGCAGGAAATCAACATTTTTCGTGGCATGTGTAAAAAGACAAACTAATGTTTTTTGAAAAGCCTTTGTAACACCACATTTTATCATTATTACACACGACATAACAAATCAGTGAGACGACTTTCTGAGCCCTTGGAATGTTGAAACATACGCGAGATTTGTTTTCTTCCAAATTTTGATATCTAACAATATGTTTAAAATGCATTTTTAAAGCAGAAGCATACACTCCCAGGCGCCAAAACGCCACCCCATATTGCAATGCGCTTATTTAAAATTAAAAAGTATCGATAGACGTCTCCACCGCAACGACTCAAAAAGAAAAAAAAAAGGAAAAAAGAACAAATCTCAGCCACATGAGAATCGGACACGGCGACACGCACCTTCATCCCTCGCCCAGTTCCTCTCACAGCTCCGCCCCACCTCTATCTCTCTCGTCAAGACCATGACCGACCCCTCCCCTAAACTCCCGGACGGCGGCACGCTCTCTGCATCTCTCCTTGTCGCCAGCTCCGGTCCCTGAAAGAGCCTACCGCAGCTCATCGTAGGCCCCCGGCGACACCACCTAGCAGTCCCCTCGCCGGCTCGATGACCAAATCTAACAGGCTCCTCAGCGAGGAGCAGCGGCACCTCCTCGGCTACCCCACCTAGCAGGCTCCTGGCCGGACTGGGCGACCAAACCTAGCAGGCTGCAGGCTCCTCGGGAAATACTCAAATACAGGTGCAAGCCCTGATGAGAGCAGCGCACAGGGCACTTCCTGGAGAGCTTTTGCCCATATGTGCTGAATCTGCCCGGTATGAATGCAATTTATGATATTATGCAATTTTTTCCTAGATTAAAACATAAGGGATTTGTGGAAATGGAGGGCGCAACAGTTTTTTGTGTTCTAGTTTAGATCTAGCAATCAGCTGAAATGTAACCACTAATTAGCAATTTTATTTGGTCAATTAAGTTTGAGGATACTGGACTGATGTTTGTATTGTATTACAGTGAAATAAGTAAGCCCAAACCAGAATAATGAAAGAAGCATGCATACCCAAACCTTGATTTATTCTCAAACTAATTTTGTAGTACAACATACATCAACAGTATCAAGTATCTGGTTCATAAAGTTTGTTGTTCGATGTCCCATCATGGTTATTCAGTTGCTGGTTGATCATCATCTGCACTGTATTTTAACCAGAACAATTATGCACTATTAAGATCATGGACGATGAGGTTGCTCTTTACTGGAGAGTCATGTGCAGACATTTGCAGGTTGAATCTCAGGTAAGCATTAGTGTGTTTAAGTTTTTTATGCACCACAACAACTGAACTATCTTTTATAGCACCCTTGCAAAGGATAGTGATGCCTGTAAATTCATTTTTTTATCCAAAATACATCCGTAAATCATGCAATGATATTTAATGGGAATGCAAGATCAATTTCTGGAATATGGCACTAACAAAATCGAAATGCATATGGTAGATGTGCAACCCAATGATCGGTCTCTTATTTTGCAGTACCATAGGGATCTGCTAAGGCTCGCTGGTACGATTTCACTTCCTGACGACCTCTTGCACTGTGTGTTTGGTTATCACGTTAGGATATGATTCACATGTTCCACTAATATATATACTTCTTACATTTTCCATGACAATTACTCATGTTCTTGATCAATTTTAGAATGCCAATGTTGATCGTTTAACGAAAATATGCAGAAAGGCAAGGTGAGCAATCAACGGATCACATAGTTCACATGCTGGCAAATGAACCTGCACTTGCGTTGTCGAGGAGTTCGTCGGCGCCGACGTCGTCGGATGCGCAGGGCGTCCTAGGCGCAGGACAGCCTGTCCTTTTCAGATGTTCTACAAGCAGTCTTGTCTGTGAAGAAAATGTACATCATGAGCAGCTTTAGAGTGCAGAAGAAAAACACACTCCAGGTATTTCTTTTCCTTGATAAAAAGCCTCCAAGAGCTATCAAAAAGAAAATGACTATGTCCTGTATAGATTCATTTACATAAGTCGATACAGATGCATCCATAGAGCCTGAATGTTAATTTTATTCTTGGACTGGGTTTTTCTTCTCCACTCTCGTGGACTGGGTTACGAATAGATCATGCAGGTTCGAATACTACACTATTAAAACAATATGATGGACGGCTCCAGTTTGATGCACTGTTCAAATTCATGTTGAAGTCACAGGAGGTAGATCTATTATGGTTTGTACAAAAATGATTCATTGATCAGCACACTGTTATAAAGATGCAAATATAAAGATGGAAATTTGACAGTGATTAGGGAAGTAATGAAGTATGAAAATCAGAAGTGGTCGGCCCCATCATGTTAACCTAATTGGATGTCCTGTAAAATCATACCGTGTTCTTTTGGTGCAGGCTTGTGCATCGCGGAGGAGTTCGTCGGCGCCAACGTCGTCGCTGCGGAAGGCAGCGAAGGCGCAGCACTGGCTGGGCAGAGATGGCGCAACACTGGCTTGCCGGCGCCGATGTCTCACTGCAGGGTGCGTTTGTACGGCGACGCCGAAGAAATACTCGAGATTAGCTGGGGTGGAACTGGCCACATAGTGCAGGACTCTGCACCTGCGATGGCGAGGAGCTCGTCGGCTGCGCAGGGCGGCGATGGAGCAGGACAGGCTGGACGGCAAAGGCAGATCAAGCCGATTCCAGCAAGTTTACCTATTTGTTGTGAGGCGGACGTGTTAATTTCCGTTAATTGTGCCTAATCTGTTGTTGATTGCTCGTCAGGCTCGTATGTTTTTTTTTTCTGGACGAGAACGATGGCAGAGTTTCGTCCGCTCTTTAAATTGCTAAACACACACAGATGAGGGTTAACTTTTATGTTGACGGTTAGATCTAATTAGGTGGGCCTGATCGTGAGGTGTATTTCGTCCTGGTTATCCCGTGTACGTTAGATGGGGTGGCTGTAGGGATGCATATGTTTGCTTGTTTAATAGTAGTAGAGATGTAAACGAAAAGACAAATGGATATTGAGCGATGATACTGCATACCTACTACTCCCTCCGATTTCATAATGTAAGAATTTTTAATTATTCCAGTACGGACTACAACGGAGCAAAACGACTGAATATACACATTAAAATATCTCTCTATATATATCCATATGTAGTCCATATTGAAATACATAAACATATTATATGATGAAACAGAGGGAGTACGAGTGGAGATTTCGTGTTCCCGAACTCCAGTGCTCCCTATTGTTTTGAAAAATTCAAAAATCATATTTATATGTTTCAAAAGAAATTGATTTTTTTGATGTAGTCAATGATGTATCCCAAAATGTGCAAAATATCAATCTCAAATACTTTGTATTTTGAGCAAGACAAAATAACAAAAGTGTGGATCTAATTATGCATATTTTCAAATCTCTAATTTTTAAAGATCTTGTCATTTTTCTATAGCATTTTTTTTTAGAAAAGGGGCAGTCCCAGACTCTGCATCGGTTGATGCATGCGGCTTTTATTGATATTATTAAAAATCAGTCGTTATTATAATAATAATAAAGGACACGCGCGAGCATTGCGTGTCAATTTATTAAGATAGAGAAAAACATTTACAAGAGTTTGCAGGACCTAGCTACAGACGGCAAGTCCCTCCTCGACGAGTCAATGGTACTCGATCTCTCGCCTAATCCTGCCTAAACCCGCCTTCGTCCATTGTTCAAACTCACGCGAGATGCTGCTACACACTCTCTGAACTGACGAGACTACGCGATCAAACACTCTACTGTTTCGCTCTAGCCAGATACATCTCGCGGTGAGGATGACAAGTCCGTTGATCCGCTTCCTATCCTTCTTTGGCACGGCGGCCGCCAGCACAACCCACCACTCCGCTGCGGTTGAGTTCGCCGACGGCGTGAACCTGTGGAGGCCATACTGCAGCAGGATGGTGAACCAAACCTCGCGAGCAAAGACACATCGGACCAACAAATGCTCACCATCCTCCGGCTCCTGATTGCATAGAGGGCAAACAGGGTGGTGTTGCAGACCTCTCTTCGCCAGTCTGTCCGCCGTCCAAGTCTGTGTTTCAAAGCCAACCATATGTGCAATTTGTGTTTCAGCGGCGCACCGGCAGACCAAAGTTCCGCCGCTCCGGGTGCCGCCGTTATTCCGAAGAAGAAAGCAGCGTACGCCAACTTGGAGGAATAAGCACCGTTCGCCGTGAGCCGCCAGCGCACAGCATCGTCTTCCTCGGATAGAGGCTGCTCCTGCACGCGTGCCCACAGGTCCAAGAACTCCGTGACCGCCTGCACATCGAGTTGGCCGCTGAACCCTCTGATCCATCTATAGTTCAGCCTCGCCTCCTCCACCGTAAGTCTCTTGTCCCTGTTCTTGACGAATTGCCGCAGCGTTGGCGCCAATTGCGTGCCGTGCGCCCATCTATCCACGGGTCGCTCCAGAATCGAAGACGCCTGCCTTCCCCAGCGTGCATTGGATTGCAGATATAAACATCGCCTCCGCTTCCTTGGGGATCGAGAAGTTCAGCCCCTGCCATGGCCTATCTTCATCTGTTAGTTCCAACCAGCGCCACCGCATGCGCATGCTAGATTCAAAATCCTGAGATTCTTGATGCCCAAGCCTCCCAGCTCCCTCGGCGTGCAGACTGTATTCCACGCCACCGCACACTGGCCGCCGCGGGCCTCCGCAGCCCCCACCCAAAAGAAACTCCTTAAGATCTTCTTCATCTGCTCGAAAAACCACGGCTGCAAATCCAATGCCAACATAGGGTAAATTGCAGCCGCTGCCAGCGTGGAATCGATGAAAATTAACCTCCCACTCCTCTGCAATGCGCTGCGATCCATGCCGGCGTCTGCCTCGCTACCTTGTACACCATAGGCTGCATCTGGTTCCTTGTCAATCTGAAGGGTGACAGAGGTATGCCCAAGTATTGGATCGGTAACTCCCTGATCGGGCAGGCTAACGCATTCAAAAGCAACTCCAGATTCGTCCCCTCACACCTGAAATACATCACGGGTCGCACAAAATTGCGACATGAATCAGCCATCTAAAAACAGGGAACACATGAAATGGCTCTGCATCAACATGTTATCCTAAGCTCAGAACGCCAGCTGTACTGGGCATATAGATCCGACGCGACCGATTCCAGGCGGCTGCACCCAAAATCCATTGCGCCTCGCTTGTGCGTCGATTGTAGGTAGGACCACGTACGGATCCAATGAGTAGCCCTCGGAATAACCTGCATGAAAGAAGTTGTTTTTTGCTCTGTTAAAAATATAATCATTGCGTATGTTCCAAATGGCCCAGAGCAAGGCGCAAACTCCAACTCGGATTTGAACCTTCTCTAATTTAGAAACGCCCCTCAACCAATTGCCAAACAAAGTGTTATGTTATTAGGGGGTTGAATATTAAAAGCCATATGGACAATACGCCAAACCATTTTTGCTAGAGGACAATCAATAAATAAATGTTGTATTTTTCTTCTTGATCACAAAAACAACACTTTTTACACCCATTCCACCGACGCTTAGCAAGATTGTCTTTTGTGAGAATTTCCTTACGATATAAGAACCACATAAAAATCCTTATTTTAAGCGGTACTTTCATCTTCCAAATGTACTTACGGAGAAAGCGTGTATGACCACTCATGAAATCAATATACAAAGATTTAACCGTAAATAATCCAAATTTAGTCAAACCCCACTTAAAAGTATCCTTTTGATTAATGAGGTTAATGTGCATAAGCCGGTGTACCAAGTGTAGCCATCTTTCCCATTTATTTCCAGTTAAATCTCTCCTAAAACTTAAATTAGGTGGAGGTGCGTGAGACAAAACATCGGCCACCAAAACTCCTTTTCGATGGACAACATTGTAAAGTGAAGGGTATTGACTAGAAAGGGGCTTATCCCCAAGCCACATATCCTCCCAAAAACGAGTATTTTCACCATTCCCCACGACAAACGAGCCACGTTTAAAAAAATCATCTTTTATCTTCATGACTCCCCTCCAAAAATGAGAATCCGTTGGTTTACCCTTTACCTGAGATAAAGATTTGGAGTGTTGGTACTTGTTATGTATGAGCTCTTTCCAAACCCCACCCTCATCATTTAGAAGTTTAAACAGCCATTTGCTTAATAAACATCTATTTTTAATTTCAAGCACCTCAATACCTAGCCCCCCTTGTTCTTTTGGTCTACAAATGATATTCCATTTAGTGAGCCTGTATTTTCTTTTGTGACCATCGCTTTGCCAAAAAAAATCTGGACCGAAAGAAGTCTAATCTTTTCCGCACCCCTATGGGTACGTCAAAGAATGATAACATAAACATGGGGAGACTCGATAACACCGAGTTGATAAGAATTAGACGATCACCATATGACAGTAACTTCCCTACCCAACTAGCTAATTTCTTTTCAAACATGTCCTCTATGGACTTCCATTCTCCATTTGTTAGTTTTCTAAAGTGAATTGGGATACCCAAATATCTGAAGGATAAGACCCTGACTCACACCCGAACAACAACCTATATTGGTCCTCAAAATCCTTGGCTTTCCGAAACAGAAAATTCACTCTTGTGGAAGTTAATTTTTAAGCCTGAGAGTTGTTCAAAAATACATAGAATAAGTTTCATATTAAGAGCCTTTTCTAAATTATGATCCATAAAAATAATGCTATCATCAGCATATTGAAGGATCGATACCCCCTTCTATTGGTGAGGTATGAGATCATCAACTTGTCCATCTTCTTTAGCTCGTGCTATCATTATGGCTACATATCAGCGACGATATTAAACAAAATTGGAGATAAAGGATCCCCCTGTCGTAAACCCTTGTATGTACGAAAATAATGACTAAATCATCGTTTACTTTAATGCCAACACTTCCTTGTGTTACAAAATTCTCAATCCATGTACACCACTTCGGATCAAACCCTTTCATGCGCAACACTTGTTGCAAAAAGGGCCAATGAACTTTGTCATATGCTTTTCTGTAGCATATGATACAAATAATTTTGCATTGAGATTTACTATACTTGTAGGATATATCATTGGCTATATCCAGAATTTTTGTAGATGTTTTTACAACTTTTAATTATTATTTTTAAATACTTTAAAATGAGGGAACACTGGTGCCTAGGAGGCAAAGACACTTTCGAAGGGAGTACATCTTTTAAAAACCAACACTACGTAGCTTAAGGACAGATATCCCCATAACTGTATACTGTTTAGTTTTATTTCCTGGAATACCAACTACAAATCAGATGCGATAAAAAGCTAGCTGATTACTTCTTTTTTTCATGTATAGTTCCCTTTCTCTGCGTTACAAAAGTCGTTAACTTGTCCAGGCTGATCACTAATTATTAATCCATCTGTTTTGAATTATAAAATGTTTTAAATATTTAAATATGGAGTACATTCAGACTAAAATGAGTAAACAATCAAACTGAAACGTGTCTATATACATGCGATTCAAAAAAAAAAGTTAGAGCATCTCATTTGATTCATACAATTTTCAAAGGATTTTTTATAGGATTGATATCCTATGAAAATTTTCCTACGACAACCGTTTGATTCAAGGATTATATATCTCATAGGTAATATTCCCATAGGAATCTTGCAGTGCAAAATCAATAGACCTATTCCCTATGGGCCGGGTGTAGGATCAGAAGGTGGAGCGGCAAATTTGAATTATCAGAGACTTCACCGATGAAGCGATGGGCAAGAGATAGGAAAAACGAAAACCATATCTCCCCAGATGGATGTGACCGCTTTTTTGCTGCTCTTGCGGGTTCCACACACTATTTTCATTGTTTTTTAGGAGGATTGTTTAGGGTTTAGGATTTAGGATTTAGGGTTTAAGGGTTTAGGGTTTTTCTTTTTTGAACACATAAACTTTCATTAATTGTACATGTATAAGCTTGCATTAAAAGATGCATGAGAGAGATGCTATCTCGGCATGAAGGCAGGGATTACTGCCTGAAACTAAAATGAGTGTTGTACTTTTTCAGAGCTAACTTAGCTTGATGATGAGATCGAAAATTGCAAGCTTTGTTTCTATGATAGACCCTGGAGGCATCAAAAGCTGGCGAGTTCGCGAGCCGTGGTATGGTAGACATACTGTCTGGAGTTAGAATCATATTTTTGTGAAGCTACAGCCGCTGCTAAATTTGCATCGTGTCATTCGTGTGTTATACAAGCTGGCCGCTGTAGCTGAAGTATTCCTGCAATCTGATAAGCCAACATGAGGCTGTAAGAAGTCCGGTCAGTGATTAATAGAAAACCTTCAGATGGGCTATCTCTCTCCATCGTGCTTTCAAAAAAAGAAACATTTGTACCGAAGCACTTTTCTCTACCTGTTTTTGGAACCTGGTTAACTACAAAGAAGGCAATAGAAAACTAACCGGACAAAATGGGCTGCCGTGGCCCAGTAACTCTAGTCCATTTTGTTTTTTTCTTCTGGTCAAAATTTTCCCTTTTTTTCTATGTTTCGTTTTTGTTCCTTTTTATTTTCTGAAGTCATGTTCATATTTTTCGTTTTATATTTTTCGCATTTTCATTATTTTGGTAATTTATGATTTTTTGAACCGTCCTATGGGTGCATGGTGGCCTACAAGAAACTATCTGATGGGCTGGCCCGCCTTAACGAAACCCTACAGAAAACAACCTTAAACACCACGGTACGAAGCAAGCCCCATCCAGGCCCGCGGTTCCCGTGGTCGTATGCCCGCGCCGCCCGGCGTGCCACGCGTGGTGGCCTTTTCAAGGAGTGTCCAGCCAGCAAAGAAACAAAAGACATGCCGACTAAGATACTACCCATATTTCCAGCCTGAGGCTACTGCCGGCGGCCCACTCGGCCAATCGAATGAATTGGGCATAAACTGTCAAGTCAACCTTTTTTATTCCACACCATCATGACGAAATGGACATTAGCCTATTTTCCAAATGAAATACAAGGAAATTGCTCATTATATTGTATTTACAATCGATAAACACATATGATAAAAGAATAAACAATGGTACAAGAAAAACCAGATCCAACTATTTCTCGGTCATTCTCAAGGACATATTCGTTTGCTTACAATTGTCGCTTAGTAAAAAGCACAGTATCGCTGCTAATTTTTTTTTTTGTATCTGATCTACCGGATGCATGGCGTGGCCGGGCCATCATGGATGTGTAGGCCATGACTGAGCGATGAATCCAAGCTGCTGGAGGATGACGCCACGATCAACCTGACAATGGCTAAGATCAGCTTCTCTTTGCGAGTTTTAGCATACGCTTGCCCGCGTCACGGCGTCGATGGGCCGCCGTGGCCCAGTAACTCTAGTCCATTTTCTTTTTTTCTTCTGTTCAAAATTTTCCATTTTTCTCTATGTTTCTCTTGTTCCTTTTTTCTTATAGTTTTCTCATTCTTTCATTTTTTGTGTAATGCATGATTTTTTTAAACCGTCCTATGGACACATGGTGTATCTGCTTCATAGACTAGTGGGCTCAGCGTCCTCTCACGAAGTCACAGTTGGTGGCCAGCTTAGCGAAGGCCCCCTAAAGAAAACATCCTAAAACCCAATGGTACCGAGGGAGCCCCGTGCAGGCCCGCAGTTCGCGCGGCCGTATACCCGCGCCGTCCGGCGTGCCGCGCGCGGCCGCGCCACCACCGCGGCCAGCCCGCGCTAGAGCGCGACACGTCGCGGGCGGCACGAGCAGCAACATATCGACCCTGACGAGGCCTAGCTACGCGTAGCCAGCACGTACCACGTCACGCATGTAAGCAGCTCGTACAGCTACGACACTAGCTGGCTACCTGTGCTAGCTAGCTGCACTGTAACCATACCGGCGCATGGCATGGCATGGCCGGATTGACTCCGGTCAGGATCGACGCACGCACGACGCCACCAGAGCCCCCGCCGGCCGGTCGTCCGGCCTGCCGGCCTGGCAAGAGAACACGCACTCCAACGCGTCGCATCCCTCATCTCTCTCGTTCATACGTGGTGACCGTGATGACAATGATGGTCCCGGCCGGGAACCTCTCGTGTTGCGATTCATGGCAGCAGGGCCATCGACTGCGATCGCTGAACTAAGCTTCTGCTGCGCGCTCTCTGCGGCATCATGCGGCGGAGCTCAGCGTGCAAAGTTGCGGACGGATCGAGGACATAATAACACGGTCTGCAGGGATGCGCACGTTTGAGTGCAGATGTGTTTAGCTAGGCTGGACCTGGACGACGGGGAGCTGATCCGTGCATCGATCTCCAGAGATGAGGTAGTCCCCCGCTGCGTGCTGCATGCATGAACATGTCTTGGCCGCGCCCAGTTCAGTGTTCAGACATCAGAAATTCAGAACCACCACCATCATATCATCGTCGTCTATTCCTGCATGCATGCATTCAGGCTCAGGCTCATCGTCTTTAATGATGCAGTGGTACGTGCACCCATGGTATATACAGGTGTGGTCCTTGATCTCCTCTTCCGCCTAAGAGACGAAGAAGTTGTATGTACTCACGGGAGAAAATAGTGCCAACAAGAAGATTTATGTAGTATTTCCATGCATGCAGTGACTGGTGAACAAATAAGATGAGAACCTTACTGCTTTACTGGTAAAATTTACATGCCACAAAGCATACGGCGAGAAAGCTAGATAGCATGAAATGATTCTCAAATTAATCTCGAGTCTAGCTCACATATTTTTTACGAACAAATGGTTTGCACATCTGGACATATGATTTTCTAATGTCGTCTACAAGATATAATACGTGAGACACATATATAGTACCACGAATTAAGAAAAAAATCAGTCGACTGAAAAGATTACGTACGACAACGTACGGCCATAACTTGACAAGGCCCCATGCATCGATCTGGTTAATCTGATCAGCTCGTTTCGCTTTCTTCCCCATCAATCAACACAAACCGGCCACCAAGGCCAGGACAGCCACATGTAGGGGTTATTACAAGATCAACATACTCCACCAGAACTGGAGAACAAATTAAAACCAAATTAAGCAGCGCGTCTCGCATGAACGAACTGCATGCTTGTCGATCGACTTAATTCGCGCGCCACACATCCTCCACGCCCACCGCTCGCCGGTCGCCGTCCGCGAGCGTAGCTGACGGCGACGTGCTCCTGCGCCGGCCGGTCGTCAGTGGCCAACCAATCGATAGATCGTGCAACACAACACACCAGTTCGACGGGTCGCCGTCGACGATGTAATGGCAAACGCGCACAAACCACAAGTAGCTCGCTTGCTACGTCAACTTAGACATCTGATGCGTCGATCCATCGACCTGCAACCATCGATCGAGCTCGCGATCGATCTAGTCGTAGTGCGCGCGCACTCCACTGGATTAAAATTGAATGGCGTGGTTGGGGCTTAACCATCCGAGGGACACCGGACGGAAGGGAACACGCATGTGTTCTTTTCTTAGGCTAGAGCTAATGGCGCCATTGACATGAAGTTAGCAGCCACAGAAACCAGCAATGAATGGCGAGCGACAGACGTGTGGAGAAGAAAGCCATGGACACCCATAGCTAGCTAGTAGCTACCCGCCACCGGTGAACTGCCACACCGAGCCCCTTGCATGCATGCAGGCAACCTGCTTGAGAGTTAACCTTGGTCCTGCCGCATATGTAAACGCACAGGTGCACATGCATGTTCTCATCAGTTTTGCCACTTCCGTAAAGCCGAATGAAACGGCGCAGGTACACACACAGCGAGTGAGCAACGTACTTGGACCGCTCATCGTTTTCTCCACCCCATTGGCAATGGCAGTGGCATGCATGCAAAGCTGGTCCGGAAACGAGGGGCAGCAGCGGTCGTACGCAGTCAGTGCGTGTTTGGGAATGCGATGCAAGCGGCGAAGGGAAGTTCCCAGTACTACGGACTTTTCTCCCTAGCTTTGCTCCGTCCGTCTAGCCGGGATCCATGGGACCAGCTGTACCACCATGGCTGCCGTGATGCGCGCCGGGGAAGCAAGGGAGGCCGTCCCTATCCCCCGGCCCGTGCCGTGGCCTTGGGGGCGACGAGGAGGCAAGTAGCTTGGAGCTCGAGCAATCAGCTCGCTCGTGGACAGGTGCTGAGCAGCCATCGCTTTAAAGGCAGACAGAGGCTGGGTGTGGTTTGCTGGCTCCATCCGATCAACGTCTACCTGAGTGAGCTTGCTATAAATGGTGAGGTACATGGTGGCGTCCCTGCGGCAGGTCGCGTAGCCGTCCGTCTGCAGGTAAACGATGGGATCTCGCAGTTGTGCGTGTCCACCTCCCAGCAGCAGCTGTCGGCCTTAAAACTTTTGGCAATCGATGCGCATGACTTGTTAGTGTCTCCTTCGACTTTCTTGGCAATATGTATAAACGTTGCTTCTTATGTTCCCAAAATTGTTTATATTTTTCTCTGGTGTTGATTTGTACCTGTCTGTGATGCTGACATGTGAAGACTAATTTCTTCTAGCATAAGATTAATGAAACGGGGCCAAGTTTTGTCTGGCTTTACAAAACAAGTACCACGCGTATCTCAATAATCACATTTAATTAAGGGATTATGAAGGCGAAACAATTGTGGAAGGAGTTATTAGCATAAAATTGTCACTGTTGAATTAAATTTATCAAATGGCCCACTTTACGTTTCCGGGACACAAAACACGGGAAAATCGTAAGTTACAAAAAAAGCTAAAAGCGAATTGAATACGAATCGGCACCGAATCTGATAGGGGGGACACTACGAACGATGACATGGCATGGAGGAGACAAGTTAGGTTTCAGTTCCCTCCCGCGTGTGCCTCCCTCTCACCTCGCTTTGACCCCCTCCAATGATGGCGGCAACAAATCCCGGCAGCGTCGACAACTGACAACGGCTTCGAGTCTTCGACTCCACGGGCGGCAGCACAAATTGCACACACGTCGACGGTGCAGGAGATCGAGCTCTGGCCGCTCGTGACAGCTTGATCACGAATGCATTATGACGAAAATTATCTTGACAAACACGGTATATAGGATGCTCTGCAGTATAGATCATATCAAGTGACGCTAGGCACAAGGTGAAAGTGCATGTTGCCCCATGTGGTTTTGGTAATTAATGATAATCCTTATCGACTAATGTTTGTATTGAGATATTCTTATAGGTTTGTCCATTGGCATCGCTTGAACTCCATGTGTTGGATTCAAGATGGTATGCATCAAGATCATTGATTATAATGGATATATTTGATATGATCAAGAAGAAGAAAAGATACAAGGTTGATCAAGACTAAGTGCAAAGAGTGGATTCAAGTTGATCAACACACAAAGCTAAATGATATACCATGTGGGATCATGTGATCCAATGGTATGGTAAGAAATTGTCCATATAGTTTTGTGAACTAACCCATTATGTGTGTATGGCATTCTTTGTTGGGGTTAGGTATCTCTCCATGGGTTTGCATCAAAAAAGATTTCTTATAGCTCATGGAGGATGATGTCAAGTGGTGATCGTCATCAAGGTTGACATGTGCAAGCTCAAGATGGGCATCTAGAAGATATCATATGCTTGAAACTTGCAACCCATTTGGAGATAATGTCAAGTGAAAATGTTCCTAAGAGAGGCACTCCATCTTGTTGTATGGGGGAGCGATATGTGAGTTTCACCAAGCAAAGCGCAATCAAGAAAGGTGGTCCACTTGAAGAGATCAAGATCGTCATCATCTAGCTCAAGTGGAATGCGCAAGGCAAAGGTATGATCTTGATAGGGTTTCTATTTTACCGGTCTCATGATGTTAGTAAAAGACCGGGTTATAGGATAGATATCGTACTATCAAGAGGGGCTCTCAAGTGAGTAACTTGATCGCACTTTGTGGGGAGCTCAAACTTTGCATACTTGGCATATCATGTTTATTGGTTCTTACTTGGCTTTTCTCCTTGTTGGGTTTTGTTGCTTGTTGTGATCTTCATGACAAGCCCAAGTTCACCGAAAACAGATTTCGTATGAAAAACGTGTTGCGTTTTCGGTTTTGGAGGTTTTTACCGGTTATTCCTTTTTAGAGAGGTTTTACCTTTCTACATTTGGTTTTACCCTCCCTTGTTGAAATATGATGTTTCTCTGCATGATCTTATAGAGCTCGTTGTGGTGATTCCAACGAGTCTAAGAACATCGAAAACGGAGTTCGTATGCGAAAGTTCTACCCGTTTTGGTGTCGGTGTTTTCTGCAGTTTTACACGGGCGGTAGTACCGCCCCTACTACCGCGCCTACTACCGGATCACGTTTTTGGTACTAGTTTCGAGCGGTTTTTTACCCGGTAGTGGCCCGGTAGTACCCTCTGCCCGGTAGTACCGGGAAAGGTCCAGTAGTACCGCCCCGGGGCGAAAAACAGCCCAACGGGCAGATTTTGGGGACCTATTTAAGGGGCTTTCTTCCCCAAAGGGTCCCTAATCACTTGAGCACGTTTTTCCCCTCTCTCTCCTCCATTGTTGACCTTTAAAAACTTGCCTACCTCTCAATCCCTCCCATGATTCTTGCATATCTTTGAGGGAAAAGTGAGAGGAGATCTAGATCTACAATTCCACCAATCCATCTCTCCTCTAAGTGAGGGGAACCTAGTAGATCTTGATCTTGGAGTTTTTGGTTTTCTCCTACATTGTTCTTCCTCTCTTATTCCCCCATAAGTATTTGTTGCTTTGTTGGAATTTGAGAATGAAGAACTTGAGCACTTCTTGTGTTCTTGCCATTGCATTTTGTTGCACCGGTTTGCTCTCTCCACGAGGTTTCGTGGAAGTGAAAGTTCGTGAGCTTGTTACTCTTGGGTCGTTGGATCCTAGACGGTGTTCTTGAGGTATTTTGTGGTCACTTGGGAGCTCCCAATCCTTTTGTGGGTTATGCCTCAAGATTGTTGCAAAGGCTCCGGATTCCGCTTTGAAGGTTTCCGATAGTGGAAGGTGAACCGAGCTTTTGGGCAAGGTTCATCGGAGAATAGGGTAAGGCCATTTGTGGTGTTTGAGTTTGAAACTCACACCCCTTCAACGAGACGTACTCCCCTAAAAAGGAGAAACTCGGAATACATCATCGTCTCCGCGTGGCTCGGTTATTTCTATACCCGAGCTCTTTACTTATGCACTTTACATTGTGATAGTCTTCGTGTTTGAAGTCTTATATCTTGCTATCACCTTGTTACTTGTCTTGCTTAGCATAAGTTGTTGGTACACATAGGTGAGCCTAGTTTATTTAGGTTGTGTGCTTGCTAAATTAAAACACCTAGTTTTATTCCGCATTTATCAAGCCAACCCGAAAATTAAGTTTTAATCGCCTATTCACCCCCCCCCCCCCCCCCTCTAGGCGACATCCTTGTCCTTTCACAAGGCTAAAAGATTAGTCCAACTAAATAATATAAAACCATTGTAAAACATGTAGCAATGATATAAACGTAGCATGAAACAATAAAAAAATAGATACATTTTGGACATATCAATTATGAATTTGTGATCGATCGTGCATGTTAAATTAATGATGCTATTTGCTATATTTGATTGTTTATTTTCTGTTCCTATATGCTTTCCAATTTATGAGTAGAGTTTGGCCAAGTTTATGTATGAATCTCCAAGAGGGGGTAATTGTTCGATAGTGGGTTCAACCACACTTTCTCAGCGCTCGAGTGATAAAACGTGTAAGTGGGGGTAATGTGCTGTTACCATTATGGATAAAATATTTTCTGCTAACCATGCAACTGCATACATCATTAACTAAGTTTAAGTCAATACTATGATATTTACAACTTATACCTAAAGAGGCAAGCATAGAGTCGCTCTCGAAGTAGAATGTTAGTTATAGATGTTGTCTGGGTGACGGTCTATATATGTTTGTCGTGATGCCTGCAAGAATAATGTCATGATCCTTTTTCTGTATAATAATTGTTAGTTTCTAGTGATTCTATAGCCCCGGTCCATCTTTGAACATTGTTTACAAGCTCATTTACTTGCTTTTCACCATTGTTAGCTCGCTAGTTCTTTTTATTTTTTTATTTTTAATCCATACTTTCGAAACATACGTTTAATATTTGTTTTAGGCAAGACCGAAAGCTTGACAACCTTCCTGATTGTTGGGGACAAGAGAGTTCCGTGTTTCATGTGTCCCTTTTTGTTCTCGTATTTTGCACCACAACCATTCCTTTTCTTCCTCATCGATAGTGATGTGGAAATAACCATGCATATTAGAGGATGCCAGCTAGAGATCATCGTCAGCGAGGTATGTATAGTGTGATTTGGTATCTCACTCATCGGCGTGACAACTTGACATGCATGTGGGCATGCTCAGACATGGCATGGAGAAAACTTATCTGGTCGAAAGGGAAATATGATGCTTGGATCCGGTTCAATGTGAAAATTAAGTTTCACTCAAACTACCAATGAGCGACATATATCTAGTTTGGGTGAAAAAAATAGAGTACTCACGTGATTGAGTCCTTGGGGTCCAAATCGGGGAGCTCTGGTTGAATTCAAAAGTTTCAAAGAACAATATGTATGTTTTTGATTTGCATAGACAACTTTATTGTTGGGGAATTGGAAACGACCTACTTTGTTCACAGATACACCCGATATATTTCGCACATTGGTCCCCTTTGTTCTCTTATTTTGCACCACAACCATTCATTTTCGTTCTCATCGACAGCGATGCGGAAATAACCATGCCTCTAAGAGGATGCCAGATCATCGTCACCGAGGCATGTATAGTGTGATTTGGCGTCTCAGTCATCGCCGCGTCAGCTTGACATGCATGTGGGCATGATCAGTGTCGGGGGGCTACCCCCGGGTAGGGTCATGGTATGGTGAAAGCTATGCCCAGGTGTGGGCCAGGTTACAGTGAAAACCGACATACCCGGGCCCAGGAGGGACCGGGTTATGGTGTTGGTAAAAACCGACATGTGGTTACCGAGGTACGGTGGCCGAGAGACGGTGGTCGACATGCCTAGTCGAGTTATGTTGACCGAGATATGGGATCCGAGATAAGGGATCCGAGATATAATGACCGACATATGTATGTCGGTGTCTTGTGTGTTTTCCTATGTGCATGGAAGGTTATTCAGGAAAGGGAATCCGGCATATCCATGCCGGGTTATAGAGATGAGGCACCTTATGTCGGAAGGAGGTCAGCGCTGCTGTCATATCCCGTCTGACACGGGAGCGTGGCGTGCGGTACGGCGCATGTCTGAGGTGACCGGGCTCACCTCTGCTGACCAAGGACGCACGTGGGAGCAGGAGAAGGACACCGCTGACCTCGGCTGTACCTGGGAGCAGAGATATGGGACAGGGCATGGGCAAGCCACGTCTTGTCCACTGTGCAGAGCCAATCATGACGCGCAGGCATGCACGTCTGCAGTGCCGGTACGGTGATGTGACCGTTGCTAATGCCGGGGTATATATAGACCCTCACCCCCTCCTGCGTGAGGGACGAGGCCTGGAGACTCTTTTCCTCCCATAGCTTCATCTTCCACCTCGTGTTCATCCCCGTTGTTGGGATCATACAGCTCAAGGAGCCGCTTGTATTTGTGATTGAGAGATATATACAGAGAGATAGGCAGGAGTAGGGGTGTTACCTCCTTACGAGGGCCCCGAACCTGGGTAGATCGTGAGTGTTCTTGTGCTTGCGTGTTCATCCGTGTACGCTCCTTAGCGTGCTAGGCCTCTCCCGGATCCTCCAGCGCCCATCGGACCCGCTCTTTAGCCATCCTATGGCATCTGCCGTGATACCACCACGACAATCAGACAAGGCATGGACAAAACTAAATCTGGTATAACGTGAAAATATGATGCTAGGATCCGGTTCAGCGTGAAAATTAATTTTCACTCAAACTACCAATGAGCGACCTATATATAGATCTAGTTTGAAGTTGAATTTACTGTTAGATCCAAACAACTTAAATCAAGCCCCAACCAGTGGGTGGTCCAACATTTACGCCAGTTCTAGTAGAACACCCTCGTTCTGAGTACTTTTGCCACTTCAAGTCTTCAACCCGCCATGCATGCCCGGTGCCGTGCCTAGGCGACGTACACGTACGGGACCATGCATACTCATCGATCTACAAACGAGAAGCAGAGTTATGGCTCTTGTGAATCCTCAGGACCTATTTCAGCTACCACAGTTATACTGGTCGTGTGTATGTAGTACGTGTGCTCGATGGATCGCTGATCCGATCTGCCAATGGGCGCGTTGTTGGTCCTAACTGGTGTGGATAGATCGCCCGGCCACCTGAATCGATCGATCTGATGGTTGCGGCCATTCAGACCTCGATCGCCGGCCACAGTTGTGCGCGCCATCGATTTGGAAAACATGAAACTGTCCGGTACACTACAGGAAACCGTCAAAACGTCGACGGCGGCCCGCCGTCGGCGTAGCAAAGATCGCCGTCGGTGTATCGGCGTCGGCGTAGGACGCTGTCGGCGTATGAAAACTGCCGTCGGCGTATCCGTCGCCGTCGGCGACGTCGCAGTGGGACCCACAAAACGGACGTCGAACGTCTCCGTCTGCTCCACCTATACGCCGACGACAGGCTGCCACGTGTGCTGACCTGGTGCGTCTGGGAGGAGTCTGACGCCGACGGCAATGCCGTCGGCGTAGGTATGACCATATGGCCCTCCAGCGTCGACGTGGCGCCATCCTGTGCGTCCCCACAGCATCCTACGCCGACGGCAGCCTTGACCATATTTTCAGTTTCTGAAACTTTTTGCTGCTGGTTTCTGGCGCATTTTAAATACAATTAAAATTGCACAAATTATAAAACATCACAGAAACATCAAATAAAACATCACATACATATCTAAATGACACAAACATGATTCAAATTCATCCAAGCATTCATACAAACTCCAAACAAGTTCGAATTCACACACACTACACCCGAACACATCCTACACCTCCCGAGATCCCGAGGCCGATGATTCCTTGCCTTGGCTCATCTTGGTCAATCACCTGCATTGATAAAGGATAAACTTTTAAGCATGTTGAAAAATGTAGTAAATAAGAATAAAGACGTAATGCAATTAAGAAGAAGCATGTTGAAAGACTAAGCATGTTGAAAAGTTAAATAGTACGCAAAAGGACATAAAAGACCCTCACCCCTAATCCGCTGGGAAAAGCCTAACGTTTTCGTCTACCCCATAGGCGTGCGTCGAAAGGGGGTAGGAAAGTGGACTTTTTTGCTTGGTTGTGTTAGGTTAGGCCATAGGAAGGTGAGAAACCAAAGTCTACCCCAAATCAACACAAGATTCCATCCGGTTCTCCCGAAACGGGAGTTTTCACCTCTAAGTGCAGAAATTCACTAGAGAGAAAGTGAAACCGGTGAAGCCGGTCACACACCGGAGTAGGATATTGCACATTTACAACACACAACACACTTGTATACATATGGTATGGCACAACCTAGGTTTTGATGGGGTTCCGACGCTCCGATGCCCCGCTTCGGCGAAACTCCGAATCCGCTGGGAAAACCCTAACGTTTTCGTCTACCCCATAGACGTGCGTCGAAAGGGGGTAGGAAAGTGGACTTTTTTGCTTGGTTGTGTTAGGTTAGGCCATAGGAAGGTATTTTACATGTGTTGTTTTTATTTATTTTACATGTATATGTTGTAGGGTTGGGTTCCGGGAAACTCGAACCGTTATTTTACGGGGGTGGGATACTGAAATTGGGAGGGAAATTATAGGTCCAATATATATATAAATTATAACTACATTAAATATTATATAGAGAAATAAATAAAAAAAGGTTCATCTATACGCCGATGGCCGCCGCCGGCGTTGAAGTACACGTGTACGCCGAGGGCACGGCCGTCGGCGTATCAACGCCGCTGGACGTTCCGGCACGGCGTCCTTTTGTACGCCGACGGCACGGTTTACGCCGACGGCTGCCGTCGGCCTTACCTGGATACGCCGACGGCGCTTTGTACGCCGACGGCTGTGTGGACGGCTGCCCTAACTCGTGTTGTACGCCGACGGCCCCGATATTTAGCCGTCGGCGTACAGTACGGCCGTCGGCGTAGTGTGGCTTTCCCGTAGTGGTAGGTGCAAGCATGCAGGGTTTCGGGAACAGATCGATCGATCCAGATCAATGTCGTGAAGAAGAAATTAAGCCTGATAAATGAGACGCTTCCTGGACCGATCTCGCTAAGAACATGCATATATTTGTGTGGACTTCCTGAACCGGATTAGCGGAGGATCTTATGGTTATATTAGCTGGTTGCTGGGAAACGTGTAGAGATAGTTTGACAGTAGTTGAGACCACTTGCCCTGACAATCGATCTAGCTACTTTATCTGCAGCTGAGCCCAGGATCCAGACAGCGGCGTTACATTCCGACCTACGTGCGTACGTCCTTGTCCACAGCTGCTGGTTGCCGGCATCTACTGTTTTATTACTGTCGATCGACAACGCTCGTCTGCGCGCGCGAAGCCAACACGAACTGTCGATCTCGCCGCGAAAGATCGATCTATCGAGCTCGAGAGGAGAGGCCAGCGCACGGCCACGTCTGGTATGTGGTCGCAGCAGCGCCTGCTACCTGGCTTGTCACCTGAGTTTTGACAGTTACAAGTTACCAGCGACACCGGCCGTGGCCGTGGCGTCGGCGTCGAGCGGGATCGGGTGCATCCTCGGCGATGGCGAGGGTATCCGGGAGTCGCCGTCGAAGACAGCGACGAGAGTTGGACGCGCGTACCCACTTCGATCTGTGGGTAGGCCAGGACGTCGATCGGCATCCGATGCCCGGCCGGGCCTAGCACCTGCATGCAGAGCCTGCCCCTTTAACTATCCATCTCCCCGGATCGGTGGATCGTGCGAACCATACCATTTTTAGGAGCTGCGCCGGAGGCAGCGGCTTGTCCGGTTGTCCCCCCGCTTGCCCATGTACCCTTCCTGCCTGCCCGCTTATGCTGCTTAAATTGTTTTGCCGAGGTTTCATGCCGCCTGAAACAGTAACTTATACAGTAACTCAGCGCTTCAGCCTCAGCTCGTGGTTGCAGATTATATTTTTCTCGAAAGAAGGTGGTTGCAGAACTGTTTTGTTCTATATTTGTTTTATATGAATGATGTGGGTAGAAAGCCACAAAATAGAAAATTAAGCTAAACTAATAAATAAAAGTGACTAAAGAAAGGCATAATCATTCTACAGTGATACCAAACAAATTGGGGCAACGTTTTTGGATCCAGATGTTCCCAGGGTCAAAAGCATAATGGGTCGTGTGAGTGCAAGGTTGTCCTCCATGCTCGTCATCGGTGTCGTGTTGTTTTTTTCATCGAAGTTTGGAGTGTCCCATGTCAGCTCCTCCATAGTAGTCACCGGTGTCTTCTCTTTAGCAATAGTGAGCGGTCGTCTAGTCTTGGTAGAGTGGTATATGGGCTTGGCTCCAGTCCTGTTGGTGTTCATGTGGTTTTGACGCTGGTTGTATCCTTTTTTGCCCGGTTTTCTACTAATTAAGCAAACAACTCTTTTCTTATTAATCAGTGAATACAAAGTTTTCCCCTCGTGTGAAAAAAAACAAAGAGGTAAAAATATACAAAATTAATCAATTCCAAACAACCTAAAAATAAGTTGAGATCCCCCTTCTGGTTGCGAGAAGTATATGCTCCCGAGATAGATAGTACCATTCTCAAAATATAAAAAGCAAACAATGCTTAAAAATAAATAGACATGCTATTCAGCACAGCACCCAGAGCGCAGAAAATTATTTTGCACACACAATTTTTTATGTCGTTACAGCGTGTGCCATGATCATCACATTCAGAGGTGTGGCATGATGTTGAAAGACTAGCCTTTCTTTCCTTCCAAAATTATAAGAGACGAGCATAATATTGAGGCCATTGCCTTTCCACACTCTTATGTTTTCCATGATTAAGTTGTCCACCATTCTTTTACATTTGCATTATTTGTGCAATGCTTTATGCTTAGGAGAGCTATATCATGAAATCTGCCTTACGAGAGAATAGCCGCCTATATCCTAGTTGTGAATGGACACTTGAAAATGAGGTGAGCCGTCGATTCTTGAACTTGATTGCATAGAGGAAATTTTATTTTACATTAAAACATTTTGGAATGGTCCATTAGAAACATTTATTGTTACATCAGGGACGCATACGCTCTTGTGCCGACTTGAATATAATAAATAACCCCAAGCAATGTGTATGATTTATTTCTTGAGTCCTTTCAGTCTACACACACAGCTTTTTAGTGAAATTTGTGTGTGTTATGTACACAGTTTGCTCTGAACTACAATTCAACAATTCACCATAGCGGCCACCGGCCAGTAACTTCCAATCAACTATTTATGGCGAATACGCTTCATATCGGTGTAGCGTCTGCATCCTGCTGCCGCTATTAGAGACCTATATATGGACGCCAGTATTTAGTACGTTAGTTGACGGTCGTTGGAGTAGCTACATATCCGTTCACCCTGCTGTGCCATGCCGCAGCTCCTGCTGACAATTCGCAGGCGCATGATAACTACGCATAACAAGTTTAAATAGCACAATTCATTATACTGCATAATGTGCGCCCTAATCTTAACACATGCACAACTCTATTCAGCTTTCAATAGAAGTCTAGTGGAGTCGGCCACAAGCCCACGAGGCCACGGCACAAAAACACGCAGACGAGTTGAAGCTTTCTTTGCGTGTCCTAGGACACCTCATAATGAGCAATTATAGGCTGTTTGAGGGGAGAACCAACTATGTTGACAAATGGGAAAACTACCCTCTTTCGCTCCCTTGGTATGAAAAAAGGTCATTCTACTCCGCCACTACAGCCTCCTTTGGATCCCACTCCCCCCATGCTACGGTCGACGCCGACAAGCAAAGTCCGTCCAGCTGGCGGCACCGGCGGGATCCTTGTCTCCCTTTACGTGGGTAATTTATTCGATTAAATATTTTAAAAATACTGTTTCGAACGCAACCAAGGAAGTAGATTTCATTATGTGAGGAATGATAGATATTGCCAAATAAGGTAGAAATGTAGCCGATTTGGAGGATATATTCAAATTGCATCAATAGCATTTGCTCCCGTGTAAGGAGACAAATTTGGTGCTTAAAATGCACTTTAGAACACCGGCGTTGTTTTATGTCGCAGCATACACATTTTGTTCATGACACTTTGCATGCACATAAGAGATGCAGACATATATCGTAAAAAAGTCAAAACATCATTTAAAAATTAAACTATTTAACAAATTCAGGAGTCAAAACCCTACCGTAGATCCGAGAGGAGAGACAATGGAGTTCATTTGCTCTTATAAAGGAATCAAACCTTTTGTCACACAACAACGACTATATTCATCCATGATTCTTTCACGGAAAGGTACACACGTACTATTCCCCTTAGCTATTTATGAGTGGACAACTTGATTGGATAAATCTAACCATCAACTCTCATATCAAACAGAATACCGTCATGTAAAGTTTGAAAGTGGTTCTAAACAAACAGTAGGTTTCATTTATTGTTTTCCCCATTTTTTACGGAGATGCGAAAGGTCAAGACAAAAAGAACCCTTTCCGAATTCGTAGCCGAATCTGACCATTTTAAAACGACAAATTGACATTTAACTTTGCACGGAAATGTTGGAGTCAATGGCGGTTCTAAACCAGACCTTGGGTGTCAGCGCAGTCGATCGTCGCAGGCGACCGTGGATCAGAATAGCAACACCGTTGACCCTGATGGTTCTACGCAGAGTTAAATGACAACAGGTTTGGCTGTTCTAAAAAGGGTAAGATGGGGCTGAAAAAAATGAAGATGGTTCATTTCAGCTTAAACTTTTGCGTTCGTGTCAGATTTGTCAGTCGGCCCCTCTTTTTTTTGCATCGGAATGCAATTCCAATATCCCTCATGATGTATTATATTCAGTTACTTTCGGGTTAGTGTTGGATATGAATGCGCACGCACCAATCTTATGAGTCGTGATAATGACAATAAATATTTATTCGAATATATACATCATGAAAATAGACATAATATACAAAAGATGTGTCAACGAAATGCAGTTCAGTATCAGTCGCGATGTATCATATTCAGTTACTTTCGGGTTTTGTTGGATATGAATGCACACACCAATCTTATCAGTCGTGAAAGTGACAATAAATATTTATTCGAATATATCATGAAAATGACATAATACTCCCTCCGATCCATTTAATTGTCGGGAGAAAACAACTAGACACGTACAATCCATAGTATAACTTGCGACACATATTTCGGATCAGAGGGAGTACGAAAGATGCACATAGCGTCATATATAGCATCCATCAACCAATAGCATATTTCCAATCTGACCAAACACAACAACATTAAACAGTTTCGTTGTCAACCCTACCCCCAAGCTGGTTCCGTTCCACCCCACGCGAGGTTAACCCCTCCTACGAGCTGGCCCATACATCAACGCAGCTAGCTAGCTCTCTAGCTCCATCCCGGCCAACATATTACCATCGCACAACAGTATAGGAAGACCAAGAGAAGAATCCCCTGTAGCTCCAGCTACCTAGCACACGACACAACACGGCTAGCTAAACTGCTTACCCTAGGAGCTTGCGCTCTTCGACGGCTATGAGCGAGCAAGACGCGCAGCACGCGACGCACAGCCTTCCCGGCGAGACGGCGAATGGAGCCTCGGACATCCACTCCTTTTCGCAGCTCCCCTTCGTGAGGCCAAAGCCGTCGCCGGCGTCAGAGGCAGGCGGGTCGAGCCCCACGTCGTCCATCCGTCTCTTTGGCTTCGACTTCCCGCTCGACGGGGCGGCGTCCTCCGTCACCAACGGCGATGCTGCTGCCGTCAGCGACACTTCTCCCAGCCAGTCGGCAGCGGTGGCGTCGGCCGGTGCAAGTGGCGGCGGTAGCCGCAAGTTCGAGTGCCACTACTGCTGCCGGAACTTCCCGACGTCGCAGGCGTTGGGGGGCCACCAGAACGCCCACAAGAGGGAGCGGCAGCATGCGAAGCGCGCGCAGTTCCAGAGCGCTATGGCCATGCAGGGCCACTACCCCGCCCACGCGTACCCGGACTTTGGCAGCGGCTATCACCATCACCACCGCTTCGTCGCCGCGCCGGCGCACATGGCCCGCTACGAGCCGCCGCCGCACTACCCCTCCTGGTCAAACCACCACATCGCGCCTACCGGGCCGCCCACCGTGCCCAGGTACTACGGCAGCGGTCCCGGCTCCGTGTCCCAGCCGATCAACGGCAGCCCGGTGCCGGCGTCGGCGCTCTGGCGGGTCCCGGGCGTCAGCGTGACGGCACCAGCGACGCGGCAAGAACGGCCAACGCCCTTGACTCTTGCCCGACGTGATGAGATGGCGGTGGCGTGGGAAAGAAGAGGACAAGCTGCCTCGGCGTCATCGGCGTCATCAGCGTCGTCTTCTTCGCAGCATGAAGCAGCAGTACGCCACGGGGGAGACGCCGCCGACAACAGAGCAAACGTGAGCTTGGATCTCACCTTGTAATTCTCGAACAACAACGGGGTGGTACGTCTATTACGCGCGGTTAATTAGTGGGTTCATGCATGCAGAGATTAAGATCGAAGGTCAATTTTTTCTTCTCTAGTTCGTGAATTTGTTTAGCTCGATCGGTGGAGAGATTCTTTCTTCTTTGGTGCCCATTTTTGTAGTGTTTTTTCTCATCGTGCAGTGCAGCAGCAGTACTCGATCGTTCGTCTTCTCGCATCGCTTTAGATTGCTTTGTAAGAACAAAAAAGGAAGGGGAAATAAATGGAACAAAAGCTTGGGGGAACAGGCATGAAAGAGGGAAATGAGTGATGTCATTTAATCTTTTAAAGTGTATTTTTCAGCCATTCCTGATCTTCTTCTAATTTCATATTGATTGGTACGGACTGATGCTTATGCCTGTCCTAGCACTAATTTGTGTTATGTCTGTCTGTCTATTCAAACGAAAAGTTTTTGCTACTTTAGCTGACAGTTATCCTTATCACTCGCTTTTGTTGTAGCGAGAGCTGCTACTGCAGGAGCTGTTGCTCACAACATTTACTCCGAGGATTTACCCAGAGAAGCAAGGCTAACGAATGCATGTCTCCGTTTAGGGCAACTCCACCCGCGTCCTTCATCGACTCACGAAACGGACACAATCTATACATTTGGGGGCGTCAGAAATGTGTCCACGGACACTTTTACGATGAACTCAACTCAACGACATCCTAAACGTACATCTTCCTTTTGGCCAGTCAATGACAATTTGGACTCGCCTGTCATACACTCTAATTTCTTATTCTCTCAAATGAACATATTACAAACGCTTGCAACCAAAACTTGCACTGAAACCACATCTTTTCTAAATTACTCTCAAATCTTATTGATCAAATTATAATATCTCTCCGTTCATAAAAGGATGTCTCAACTTTTTCAAACATGCATGTATCTACACACTAAAGTATGTCTAGATACATGTATGTTTGGACAAAGTTGTGACATCCTTTTATGAACGGAGGGAGTACATGATAAGGGAAGAGCAATCTCCCAATCTTATTTAGTTTGATACTTTTCCTATGAAAATGATACATCTTTTCATTGTGTACTCTGGACATTCTGTAGTAATTTTACTTCAATTATATTTCACATACTCACTCGCATCCGTTATAAGTGTTGTACGAATACAACCTAGCTAGTACAACTCGCATGCATGTCTCGCGACACTTTTTACGGATAGGAGGGAGTATCATTTTTGGTTGAATATGCTATGTTTATCCAGCTGTGAATTATCTATAAAAATATTAGAAATGCATATATTTGTATAATTTATAGAGATTTGTCCTTTTTGCTTCTAATATCCAGTATTCTATAAGGAACCCCAGAAAAAATAGATATGTGAGCATGTATATACATATGTCGTTGAGTGCTCTTACTCCAATTCTTCTTCATCTTCTCCTAATCATTCTTTTAATTTTGCCGCGTACGTGGATTTCCAAACCAGTAGATCACCATAATATGATATGGTATTATTTGGTTAGGACTACCATGCGACTAATACATACTTGGTGTACATCTCACCGATTCCTCCTTCTAAAACAGTATATAACTTTTCTTAGACAAAAGGTTTTCACTATATTTAAATTATGGAAGTCAGTAGGTACATTGTCCATCTCACACGAAAGCATGCCCAAATTTCCACCAAAAAAAGAAAAAAAGATCACTCGAGGACAACGAGAAATTAGCAGAAAAAAGACTGAAGCACTGTGAAAAGGGCATAAATCCCGAATTGTATTACAATTCAGTTTGGAAGATAAATCTCCTTATCGCTCCAAGTGAAGTCATGACATTATTCCTGGAATCCATGGCATCCAGCTTCTCCTAGCGTTTATCACTTCAGTCGCGATCGGCTCCGGTAGTTTTGTCCACCACTTCAATGTTCCCTTGTGTCACATGTAAAGAACAGTACCCTTCAATCTGACAAATATCGAAGATGTCGATACTTGTTTTGAGAACACGCAAGATTCCTCGTTTTTGAATTCCACAAAGCGTTGCTGCAACTTCCACTGCAACAAACTCCTTGTTTTCTTATACTGAACCTCTTTATCCAAACATTGGTACATGTACCAAAATGCAGAATGACTTGACAATGTTCCAAACATAAGAAGAAAACTTGACTATTTGATTCCTCCTTCCGTAAAAATGTGTTTTATTTTGAATAAGCCCACTCCTACGGAAGAGAACATCCCTAGTTAAAATACTTTTCTTCAACCAGAACTAGAGAAAAGAATGTGCAGGGGAATTTGAACTTTCCATATTATAAGGATCTAATTCATAGTTCTACATTAAAGAATAAAATGCTTTAATTAGAAGCACCCACGTTCTTGAAGGTGACGGTTAATTACTCCGTCACTGGTGTGGACCTTCACATTAGAAATGGGGCTCGGTCAACGTCAGATTTTTCCGTTTCCGATGAGGGTTTTGACCTGTTTTGTGTCGTTCTGTACTAGTGGTTTTTATCTGATAATGTTGTGTGGTATAAGCCAAAAGTCAAAACAACTATTTAGATGTTTTTGTGCCTTACAAGCCAAACTCCAAAAGAAAAAATCCTGACCAAATACACCCGTATAAATTGTGAAGCCCAATCTAGTAGAGTTCGCTTACTCCCTGCAATTCATAACAATAGCAATCACTTTATTATAGATCAAAGTGATTATAATTTGTATACCTAGTATATTTAGCCTTGCCCGGACAACGACTTGTTAGTAGCGTCGCCGTTGCCACGGAGACGAGGCGTCGGGGATCAAGTTTATCAAGTTTATCAGTAACAATGTTGATGATCCGTGTCTCCTTCGTTGTGTTAGTATGTGCATAAGGGTCCGTCTACGTATGTAACCATCTGCCACGTGTCTCACAGTAAATTAATTGCTTAAGTTTTCCTTTGCAAAGTTTGAGGAAGTTTTTTCTCTGTTTTGTTTTATGAGGGCCGGAAGTTTTTAGGGGTTCTCAGGGGAAGTAGTGACGTTTTTTCCCGGGGTTGTATCAGGCCGGCCCATGAGCTCACGCAGGCCAGTAGCGAAATACTATGGGCATGGTGTTCTTACTTCTCACACGCTGCTCGAAGTATGGTCCAATAGAAGTTAAGCTGTTTGGGTGGGCTTACTTTCATTTTCAAGGACATGGCCGGTTCACTCTCCGCTTATTAAAAAAACTCTTTGAGACGAAGTGAAGAGCCATGCGGGCAGCACAGCAGCACAAGCATCCGTTCACTCCATCTAATCAGACCCGAACAAAGTGAAGTCTAATGAGACGAGGCCAGATGACATTGCACACTGTTTTTCAAAACACAGTACAACATAAACATTCACACACACATGCACACACTCATCCTTATGAGCGCATAAATGCATACCTACCCCTGTGAGCATCTCTGAGAGAATGAGTTGGCAGGTCGAGTCTTGAGATTAACGAAGTCATCACGGGTGTCTCCTGTCGCGGGAACGTCGCTTTCCACTTGATGATATTACGCCTAAATGAGAAACACCAATATCAAACCAGGGTCAACTCTGATGGGATGGGAGTATAACCATCCAAAATGACATGGCACACGTGATCTCCCAGGGACTAGCAAGCTCCCTTCTAATGCGTTATTAGGCTGCTTGGAGCCTTCTCGCTTAGTAAGCCAGGGACTCAGAGTAGAGAGAGAGCACTGGGCGGCCTCAGCGCATCCGTACGTACGTGCTGCCCGGCCGTAACATCCTACTATATATGAAAGTACGTCCGATTCGCATCCCGTTTCGCTATCCACGTCGCCCGATGAACGCTGGCCGTCGATCAAGCAATCCGACGGTCCAGAACGCAACACAACCCGCAAACACTGTAGATGCTACAGTATTACTGTAGCAGCGGACTTTCTTCCAATCAGAACGTGACACGTCGCTCCCGCACGAATTCTGCGCACGCCTTAACAGAAAACCCCCGCCACTTTGCAAAAAACACCCCACCAAGGACTAACTCGCAAATTGTCGAAATGCCAGGGGCGTCCGTGGAAAAGTGTCCACAGACCTCCCCCTCACTCTCCTCTCTCGCGCGCGGCGGAAAGTCGTCGGCGCCGCCGACGCCGCACGCCGTCGTTTCGTACCTCCCCGATCAAATCGATGGTCATGGCGAGGTGCGCCGTCGCGCGCTCTCCATCCTCGCCAAGTTGCTCGTGCTGGGACGCCCGCGAATCGCCGGATTCGTCGCCGCCGTCGAGCTGCTCCCTCCGCCGCGTTTCCATGCCACCGGCCACGCTCCGGCAGCACAAACGCGGCGGCGCCGCCGCTTTCGGGGACCCCGCGGCCACGCTCGCCTCCCAGCACGCGCGGCGGCGCCGCCGCTTTCGGGGACCCCGCGGCCACGCTCGCCTCCCAGCACGCGCGGACGCGTCGCCGACGAGCTCGCCGTGGCCGCTCTGCGGCCATTGCTGACGTCCTTGTGACGTAGCAGTGGCCCCACCAGTCAGTTTTTCCTTCTTCTTTTTTTAACATATAAATCGGAGACATTTCTTCAAATACCCAACGGAAAAAATGAAAAAAACCAGCATAATATGCAGATAAAGAAAACAAACTATTTACGACAAAAAACAAAACATGTCCGAACATTTTAAATAATTGGGAAAAAAGTATCACAAATTCACGAAATTCTAAATTTTTTCTAGCAAAAAAATTATGAACAACAACTCAAAATAATCACAAAAAAAACTACCTAATTATGACAAACCACAAACATATGTAAACATTTCATTTCACCAAAAAAAAATGCACTCATTCCAACTATATGGACAATTGTATGGACTTGAATTAAAAAAAAAACCAACTATAAAATTCAATTGAATAACTGTGCTTCCGCATTTATTATGGACTTAAACTACAAATAACCCAAAAAAAACATTTCTTAACATCCCAACTTCAAAAATACATCAACATGCCCACAAAAAAAAATGCTAACTATTTACAGGAAAAAAAACAAACATATTTGAACATTTTCAGATGGCGAATATTTGGAAAAAACCCAAATGCATAACCTCTAATTATGTATAAAGTTGTATTTACTAAATGCTCATACAATACATTCCCTCAAATAATGGACTTAAATTTACCATTCCAATTTCGTACACATTTTGCTATAATCTAAATGAACTTCCTCTAAATATGTAATTCAATTGAATAAATGCGCATTTCCACTCATTGCATACTTAAATTAAATGTTAATGAAATATAGAAACATATTTGAACGTTTCAAAAAGTTAAAAAAAAAATTAGATGCTCCACAATATATCAACATGCTCAGAAAAATGAACGCCAACTACTTATGGGCAAATACAAACATAATTTATGTCCAAAAAACAAACATGTTTGAATATTTCGAATTGGTGAAAATTTGGAGATAAACCAAATGTACTTCCTCTAATTATGTGGAGTTCAAATTAATAAATGCTCAGACAATACATTTCCTGTAATTTTAGACTCAAATTAAAAATTTCAAATCGGCGAATAATTCGAACTAATTTAAATTAACTTCCTCTAAGTATAAAATTCAGATACAGTTTGCCTAATTGCATATACACTTTAATAAATGCTCATATAATGTATATCCTCTCACTGCGGAGCTACATTAAATATGTATGCCAACATACAAACATAGTCGAACATTCGAAATTGCTAAGAATTTGGAGTTTAACATTTCAAATCACAACAAGCGATTTGTTTCAATATTTCGTATTCATGAATATTTTAAGAAAATCCCAATGCACTTCCTTTTTAGAACAATTTCTATAACATGAAAGTACATCTATAAATACCCTCGCTAAAATAGATGATGATTATTTGTGCCATATAATCAAATTTCAAAATTACATATTCCAAAACTGTAAATATCTTCGAAACCTACTCATTTTCATTTTCAAACCTACACTATTTTTAAATGTGCAAGTTCCATACGCTACACAGGCGCCTCATAGCCGCGCTAATTTCCCTAGTTATACTAGCACTGCGTTGCACTGCTGTTTACTGCCATAGATCTTGTAATCTTTTGCTGCGGCCAGTGATACCATACACTACCAGACGCGCGTGGTCTCCACTTAACAACGGGTTTACTTAACCTTGAACGACGCAGATCTTGGCCGAGCCAAAGGGAACATCGGCTCAGATAAAAATGTATCAGATCCAGTGGACACCTGACAGCACGCACCGGCCAGCACACCGTCGGGCCCGCCACGCACGCCTCTCCCCAGCTCTCCGTTGTGTCGCTGACTGGTGGCCCCTTGCTGGGTGGGCGCGCTTTACTTAGCCACGACGCGCCGGAGCTCGGGCTAAGCAAAGCGTTCGTGCTTCTTCCTCCCCTCGCGGAGCCGACCCCATGTGCGACGCCGACATGCCGGCCGTGTCGTGCTCCATGCTGGGGCGGCTGCTCTGATTGGCCGAGAAGCTTGCCACCTGTCGCTCCAGTCCAGCTATAAATAAGCCGACTTGTCTACTCTCCAGCTCGCCATTGCGGTACCTTCAAATCCCAACCATTTCCGCTTCTCTTCAAACCACCTGCAAATCGACTTCCCCCCTGATTCCATCGATCAAGAAAGAACGCGCCGATATGGGGAACTCGTACAGCAACAGTGGCTCGTCGACGTCGGGCGGGCACCTGCAGGCGCCGGAGCTGCCGCTGCACCTGTGCTTCTTCCTGCTGGTGCTGCTCGTCTTCCTGGCCTTCTCCTGGTACATGAGCTACGAGTCCGTGGTGGAGACCTTCGCCGACCAGGGCCGCCTCCTGCTCATGGTCTCGCCGCTCGCGCTGCTCCTCGCCGTGCGGCTGCTGTCGGGCGGCGACGGCGACGGCGGGCACGGCCACGGGCACGGGCGGCAAGTGGGCAATCTGTTGTCGTCGATGTCGATGCCCGAGAGGGACTCCATCCACCGCGCCGGCGGGTCGCCGTGGGGCGTCGGGCTCCTGCTCGTGCTGCTCCTCGTCATGGTCTCCTACCAGTCCAACTTCCGGGAGAAGTGGTTCGCGCTCTAGTCACCAGGTGTGGTGATGAATGGATCCATCCGAAAATCGGGATCGGGGTGTCGAGAACAATGTGTGTTTGTAACCGTGTACAGATTTCCTGGTTATAATAGAATGCGGATCTTGTTTCTTCTCCGTTTCTCCACTGTAAATTTCTCATGATCCATTCAGGGAGAAGCTAGAAAAAATTGGCACGGATGTCAGGCAACCAATGCCGACTGTACAAGTACAACTATGGAAGGACAATGCAAATAATTTCATAGGCAATATAAGTAAATTCACGTTGTAATACAGAAAATGAAAAAATTCAGAGCCAACAATAATAGTTGTCATATGCAAAAGCTTGTCATACCGAGTACAAATTGAGAGAAGTAATAAAACGACTTGTTTACACATCCAAAAAAATGTCAAAAAAATGACTACCAACTTGTTTAACTTCCGAAAAAATAGAAAAAACATATTATATCCACAACAACTAAACGGGAAAAATATACAGGAAATAAATACAAAAGATATAAAGTGACATGGAACTCACATTTTAGAGCTTCCTTTCTCGATCTTTAATCTTCTTAAATATATCAATCACATCATCATTCGTGATGGTAGAAAATATATCTTTCTCCACATAGCAAATCATGACGTCACTCATGAACTTCTCACCCATTTTATTCCACAGAACACTCTTGACAATATTCATTGCTGAAAAGCATCTCTCCACTGATACCGTGGCGACCGGCAAAATTAGTTTGGGGTCTGCTTACACTCGTTTCAAAATTAGTTTGGGGTCTGATTACACTCTTGACAATATTCATTGCTGAAAAGCATCATAACTTTGCGTGTTGTTCGTTTCAACACATATCTGACCATAATCTCCTAAGTGAAACAACCGAAAAAGCAAGATGGGAAATTTCAGTTTGGGGTCTGCTTACACTCGCACATATATGTACAGATTATGGCGGCGATCTGCCGATCTGGGCGAACAGTTGAAGGTGTACCTGGGAGTGGCAACATAGAATCAGCAAGAGAATCTCGGATGATTATCGTCGTTGCCGCCGGCCGGCACCGGAGATAGGGATTGAGCTTTCTAGGGCTCTTTGGCTATTTGGCCGCTGGGATCGAACAGGCGAGAGAGACCAAGGGACGTGCGTCCGTGCGCATACTGCCGTGTATACGGTACATACCGTATATTCCTAGGAGACTAATCGTTGTGTCTTGTGTTTTGGGCTTTTGATGTCTCTGAATTTCAGTCTACTACAGTTGGGCTGGACCGCTGGGTCAGCCATGATTTTTTACTGGGTTCAGATGACAATTTTCTTAATGCTGCTTAGCTGAGACGCCGAGAGTCACTGGTGTCAGCTGACACCAGTGCTTGTACGGGAGCTCCGTCCCTGGATCCATTGCGGTAACAATCACGGAGTATAGTGCTAATTGTCAATGCGACGACCTAACAAATCACAAGTATTTTTTAGATAGCCTCCGACAGTCTGCATGAAGGTTGTGAAACAGATAATTTCAAATCAACCGAGCCGTTTGTGCCAATAAATACCTTATGGTTACATTATGGGTATTGTTACTGAGACTAATCATATATTGTTTTCTTCCAAAAAAAACACATTTTGGGCATAAAAAATGATGCACACAACTTTCTTATTATATTATTCAACAAGTTTTACAAAAACAATACACCAATCAATTCGAAGCCACCTTTCTAACTGCCTTAGGACCCCAACTTGAGCCGTCGATGAAGGGGACGTCGTTGATTTTCTCGACTTGGCCAATGGCGAGATCCTGAATCCCCGGAAGCGAACCAGCCCAAAAACATGATACCTTTGGTCACAAGCCCCACAGTGGAAGCCACCTGTCGTGCGGTTTTCACATGTTGTCGTAGGGTGACTTATCAAAAGTGTGGAGCTAGGCGACTTAAGGCGTTTCGAGTGTGCATCTAAAGAACATGAGAATAACGAGCTACCCAGGTTCACCCCCTCACGGTTGGAGATAATGATATAATCATGTTAGATTGATATTGATGATGATGATACTCTCAATTATAAGGGTGTGATTCCGTTACTTGGTTATCGAGAGCTATGACATGGCTGAGACTTGTTTCTCTGTGACTTGGAGCCAGCCTTATAAATCCGGCGGCTCCAGGGTTTACAAGGTAACATGAGCAGGAGTAGTACTTGGATACGACTAAGTCTTCTTACTTTTGCCAAGTTGATTCTCTACCTTGTACCGGGACTTTTGTTTGAGTCGTCATGATCTTCAGCCGGCCCTGTCTTAAACGTGTAAGCCCAATGAGGGGTGCGGCCATAAGCGGACCATGAGCCACCTTGGTCTTGGGGGTTGCCTTGCTTTGCAGGCCTACCCATTAGGTAACACCCGATAAATAGTGTGTCATAACATATTTGCAAGCCAACCCTGAACTTTAGCAATTTTGCTCACTGTTGCGCTATCAAAATAGCATGCTACCCGTTAGCACGCTATTTTTCGAGCATATAGGCCCAAACGTCCGAGCTTTCTCTCTTAGAAAGAATAAGTTGCTTCCGGCTTGTCATGGACTCATGGTGATGAATTGTAATATGCTAGTTCCTCTTTTGAATACGACTAAGTCTTCTTACTTGCCAAGTTGATTCTCGGCCTTGTACTAGACCTCCTGCTTTGAGTCGTCATGATCTTGAGCCGGCCCAGCCTTGAACTCATAATCTCAGCAAGTGGTGCAGCCATAAGCTGATCTTCAGCCACCTTGGTCTCATGGGCTGCCTCATGGGCCTACCCATTAGGTATCTGCGACAAATAGCGCGATATAGCATATCTGGAGAGACCACGCTAAATTTTAGCTATTTTGCTCGCTATGGCGCTATTTGCAAAATAGCATGCTATATCACGCTATAACGTAGCGTGCTATTTTCTTCGAGCATAAAGGCCCAAAAGTCTGAGTTTTCTCACTTAGAAAGAAGTTGCTTGCTGTTTATCGTGGTGCTGAACTGGAATATGTCGGTTCCTCTTTTGAATTGGAAAATGATATCGTTAATGTTGATGATTATGAATAAGTAAGTTATTCTATATTGCTGCCTCATTGGATGTTAATGTTAGGCTTCTAAGCAATTGGATAACTATTTGTATGTGGTTATGCATGTAATTAACACATTTGGATTATATGCTTTATTGTTACTGAACCTTTTATTCCTGCTGCTATATCTGGTAAAAAAATCTTCAAAATGTTATTTCAAAATTGATATACGTGTACGACTTAGAGATAGATTAGGATTCTAGACTCCATCTTGGATTCAAATTCATAGGATACTTCTTGCGGTCCAAGTCATATTGGATCCATACAACACACATATTCGAGGGTTCGGTAATGTCCACGAGCGTTGCGCGTTTGTGTTTGATGTCATGGCGGCTCGCAGCAATTAGTCGTCGCGAGTGACGCAGAGCTTGGGTTCTTCCTTCGGGCCCGTCAGTTGCCCGCGCGCCTGCTCTGATGCTTCGATGTCGTCGTGGCCATGCAGCCGTGTGCCTCCTGCTCGTTATGACGCTCTTGGTGATCCTCTCGTCCGCCCACCCTGCCGCTGCTACCCGGCCTGCGCCGACGAACGGCTGGCACTCGTTCAAGCGGTTGCAGGACGCGCAGCGGGGAAGCCGTGTCACGGGGCTCGGAGAGCTGAAGCGGTACCTGGCCATGTTCGGGTACATGCCTGCCTGCCGGGGCCGAGCACGATGGTGAGCCGACCGACGCCATCGACGAGCACCTTGAAACCGCCGTGAAGCCGTACCAATCCAGCCTCAGCCTGCCAGTCACCGGCCGGCTCGACGCCGCCACGCTCGACCAGATCATGTCCCCGCGCTGCAGCGTCGAGGACGACCACGGCGTGTCCGTCTCTCCATACGGCGGCGCGGTCAGCCGGTTCACGTTGCTCAAGAGCAAGCCGAGGTGGACCCGGCGATCGAAGCCGATCGTGCTCACCTACGCCGTGTCGCCGACGGCCACCGTCAGCTACCTGCTGCGTGACGACGTGCGAGCTGTGTTCCGGCGAGCGTTCGACCGCTGGGCGCTCGTGATCCCCGTGTCGTTCGTGGAGACAGACGACTATGACGCTGCTGACATCAAGCTGGGGTTCTACAAGGGTAGCCACGGCGACCGTGCGCCGTTTGACGGGCCGCGCGGTGTCCTCGGCCATGCCTCCGTCAGGAACGGGCGGATCCACCTCGACGCTTCCGAGCAGTGGGCTTTGGAGTTCACCCATGGAACAACGGAAACATCAGTAGCCTTCGACCTGGAGTCCGTTGCAACGCACGAGATTGGGCATGTCCTTGGGCTTGGGCACTCAACATTGCCCAAGGCGGTCATGTACCCGACCATAAGCGATTGCAGAAGAGGGCAGAACTCACCGTCGACGTCGACGATGTCGAAGGCGTGCAGCTTCTGTACGGACCCAACCCGGATTTCAGGCTCAGCTCCACACAACGAGCTGGACACCTCCATGTCACCAGAGAGGAGCGGTTGGGTCACTTCCTCTGCTAGCTTACTAGTTGGCGCAGTCTTGGTCATACTACTTGTGACGCACTTGTAGATAGACAAGGAGTCAAGGACATGTTTTGTAGGCAAAGTCAAAGTCAAAGGACAGCATGATGCAACTGCACATAATACATTCATCAGAAAGTGTAACTATATACTGTAACTATATACTGTTTGCTAACTCAGGATTATGCTTAGTGACAGTGGAAACCTTTGGCTACAGAGAACTACCGGTGCATCCTGAAGGTCGTCGCCTCCGGCCTTGAGCTGCAGCCGCGCCTCTCTGTCGTCGCCTCCACTGAGCTCGAGGAGCTCCAGGACATCATCGACAACACGGCCCTTGCCCTGGGGCCTGACCTCAGGTTCATGGACTCCACAGCGGACTGCCATGGTTCTCGGCCCGTCTTCACCTCTAGGGCCGCCTACAGGATGCTGGCTCCGCCCCGTGCCCCCGACACCGACGCTTGCACGAGTTGGAGCCTCCGTGTCCCCACCAAGGTGAAGATCTTCTCTTACCTCGCCGCCGTCGACAGGCTCAGTACGCGAGCCAACCTGTTCTCCAAGCACTGCGCTCCCTCGGCTGGATGCGAGGCGTGCGGTGCGGAGGAAACAGGCCACCACCTCTTCTTCGCTTGTGCGCCCGCCGCCCGCGTGTGGCGCCTCCTGCAGGTACACGCTACCCCCCGCCGACGGATCCTTCTGGACCATGGCGCCACCTTCCCCGACTCCGGGCCATGTCAGGCACGCCGGCCTCGCCACGATCCTCTGGCACATCTGGAAAGCCAGAAATGACTTGGTCTTCAACGCCAAGATTCCCCCCCCCCCCCCCCCCCTCTGATGACCTCCTTATTTGGTCAGGTCGGTTCCGTGTTGCTGATTGTAGAGATTTGGAGCGCCTGCGTGCGTTTCTGTTAAACACTGTGGCTGATGTTTTCTGCTCCAAGCCCTCTTTTCGAGTTATAAAATAACAACCGGTGGGGAGTAAACCCCCCCCCCCCCCCCCCCCCCGTTTTTCTTGAAAAAAACATTTCTACCATTACACTTCAGGCCTCGCTTGAAATGTCGTATGTTAAACAATTACGTATGGGCGTAATTTCCCTCGGAGCTACACAGGTCCTCCTAAGAATCCACCCAACCTAGTGCACAACACAGGAAAGTTTCACGGACCGGAAATCCTCCCGACATTCCAATCGGTCTGAAGTAACGCTTTCAGCTCCCGCTTTTTTTTTTTTGCATCAACGGTTCTCTCCGCAAAACCTTTGACATCACAAACATGTCTTGTGTTCGTGTATCGGGGCATGAACATACTCGTGGAAGTGATCGCTCAGGTCTCAGCTCCGTGTTGCCAGATTTCTTTTTTGATATTTATGCATGAAGTCGAGGCGGAGAAACAGATGGTTGGAAGCCTTCAGACTGTGTACCGCCAGACATCGCGGAAACTGTGTATGATGGACGGTCGAGTGAGCCCAATGGGGAAATTCGGGAGTTCAATCTATCGATCATGGTAGAGTTACAGAAAAATAGCAACCAATACTAATCAACAAGAAATTCAACATATATTTCAATAAAACAGTCAGTGGTAAAAAATGACTGACCATGTTCCTAAGCATCATGTTATTCCGGCCTACAAGAAGAGGCAACATTTGTAATATATCATCTAAGCAATCATCACCATAATTGCAATTGAAAAGTATGAAGGGAATGGCTCCATTATAGAGCAAAAAGCAATTGCCTGAGCTAACTGTGTATACATGTTTGTTAAAAAAGAGCCAACATGTGTTTAAACTATGGTGAGGGGACATCATGTGGTTGTGCAGGGACATGAATCTCCACTTAGCAATAGTGATCCAACTGCATAAAATAAATCTACACGATCCTAATCTCCTAATAAGCTGACAGTCAATCCCTATTGGTCAAAATAAAATGGCGATGACCCAAGACAGATACCAGAACTATTAGCACAACATCACATAAGGTGGAACATAGTGCTACAGGCAGAGGATACATTCTTATCAAAGATCCGAAGAGTACGTGATGGACAGCCTGCAATGAAGCTGCCCAATCTGCAAATTCAGGCTGGAGGACTAATTTTGCTTAGGAATTTGCTTATTGCTTCACTAGCCTGTTACCCAAGATGTAAAACAACAGGACTTCATATAGATTAACATCTACTGCTAGCTACTTGCGATAGCCTACATATTGCACTTTACATTGAGTTTTTTGTTTTCAGTCATTAAATTCTAACTCAAGTTTCATTGGAGGACTAAATGTTCACTTGGGCTACCAGAATTACATTTTGAAACACAAGTCCGTCAACATGGGTCTTTTTAGAGCCCACAGAATCGTCTATTGATTAGGCCCCTCAACTTTTTTCTCATCAAAACCCATTTACTGATTCAGCTTTGATAGTAATAACTGTTTAAAATATGGCAGATGTTGTAATTTTCGTGTAACCCAGAATATGAGTTATTTTGAGTTCATATTTTGCATGTTGGTTCGAATACAACATTATATACACCTAAGATTCTGTCCATATTTTTTTGACGCTTAAAATATGATTTTGCATTTTCAAAAAGAAAGGGTTCAGGCCTCGATTTGCACTTTCCGGTGATGCTTGTTGCTATTCTGAAAAAAAATGATGCTTGTTGCTTGCATTTTTAGGCGTCTCTCTACAGATAAAGCAAATATCATTATATCATAACGGTGTGCAATAAATACGTTGAATTGTAAACCTGTCGTGGTAAAACATATATTCGGCTAAAGTTGCCATAATTGATTTCAAATAAAGGGAAGGAAAGTTTATACGAAAGATGCAATTCAAAAGCTGCCAGGCAAAGAAGAAAGTTTGCACGCTCAGAAAAGTAAGGTATTTTGGGGACTCAAAACCAGATCCTCAGCCATGTCTGTAGAGAATACCAGACGGCGTAATGCCGAGCCGAATGCACGCAGGAAAATTCCTTGGAAGTAAAGCACCATGTGTTTCCAAAGAAAGATAGCACAAAAGGTTACAGAGACAAAACAAAGGTGTCCTACGGCTTGTATTCTAGCTACACGACTGGAACCTATCGCTATTAAAGAAAGCATCCAAGATTTATCTGAAATTCATCTACTATTCTGCGTCATGATTACCAAGATCGATGCATTTTCAGATTGTTTCGCGCATATCTTGACTTATTTTCTAATCGGATCTGTGGATTTTAACAGAAACTTCGTTGACAAACATAATCAGAAAAATACATAAAAATATTTATTACGAGATAACAACAGATTTATAGGGGTTTTGAGATAGCGCAGATATTGGTTTTACTTTTTTTGTGTTTCGAGAGAGAGAGTTACCCGGGTAAAGCTTCTGTTTGACATGGCTATAATTTTCGGCCCATGTTGCGAAAGAGAGAAAGGTAGGCCGCACGCACTTGCATGCGCGAGAAAAGGCCCGTCCCGCAATGATGGGTTTTCGTTTTGGCATATATTCCCATATTCCCTCTCGGACAAAAGGCGTCGGGTTCCGAACACTCACTCCGTCAGGCATCAGCTCACCTTAGCTACAAAAAAGACAGTTAGCGCCTTTAACCCCAGCCTTTGGTAAAATCTTAAACTAATCTGCCATGGCTGCTTTGGCAAAAGATGGAGGAATACGATGAGCTCCTAATAACAAACTTGACCTTTTGTCTTTTGTTTGGGCGGGAGAATCCGATGATGCTTCGTGTAAGTTTTCTTCTTTTCGAAACCGATGCTTCGTGTAAGATTGATTCATGTGACATCCACACGTAGATAGGGCTAGCAATAGCATTGCAGATTGCAGGCCATCTCCACAGTTCTTCTACTCAAGTGTAGTTAGTGGACTCTGGAATTTGGACATTGTAGTATGGTGTATAACTATTGTTTTTTCACTAATGCTCCTCGCGTACTTGGGAAAAAGACGACAGCGGGTGCAGGTGAAAGGCAAGCACTTCCTTCCCTGAATCCTACTCTTGCTCGTTGCCCTAAAAAAGTACTAACTAAAGCCAAATCGAATGAAATATGCCTCTCTACGCGAATAAGCAGAAGTCCCCCGTCCCAAAATAAGTGTCTCAAATTTGTACAAAAGTGGATATATCTATACATGTTTCATGTCTAGATATATCTATTTTTTGACAAATCTAAGACAGTTATTTTTGACGGAGGGAGTAGTATATACATAATGCATTACTTCATCCAGTGCACATAAATTTGGTAGAAATCTTGCTAATGTGGTATATAGTCATATACTTAGATTCTCCCTTCTTGCATCATGAGTCGCTGACACTTTGTAGCCTCGTCAAGTTCAGCTAGACACACTAAGAGTAACCAGTACTACCACTCTACCAGAGTGACACTGGTTCACTGACCAGGAGCAATCAGTCGTGTGGTGTCACAGCGTTGAAGAGAACGTTCTATGCAGTAGCTCGTCCCGGCCGGCCTCCTCCGCGGCGCCCTACCCTACCTTTTTTTTCTGAGCAGCACGGCCGGCTGGTCCGGCACCGGCAGCGCCACCACGCCGGCCTTCCCGGTTCCCGAGACGCCCGCCATCATCCTTCTCCCTAAAGATGACAAAGGAACAAAAGAACGTGTAGAAAAGAGGGGTTGCACCTTACCCGGCCTCCCTCCCTCAGATCCTCATGCTTTCTAAAGCTCTTTTGCCTGGTCCTTTCTCCCGCCCAGCAGACGGGCCACGGCCCAAATATTCTTCTATTCTTATCTCATCGCCCTGTTCTTTGTTAGAGACCACTGAAACTAACGTACCGTTGCTTATGGCCCGGAAAAGATACATGTAAGTAAGTAGTTCTGTAAAAAAAATGAAAAAAAGTGATGCACATATTTTTCAAATTCATGACAAGATTGAGTGGTTTGGATGACACCAACGTGTGTACGCCGCTCCTAGGTGCGGGTCGGCTCGAGCAAACCCTAGCGCCACCCCAGCCCCTCCCCTCCAACTCCTTCTTGTCCCCCTCGCTGTGGCTGGTGACCATCGCGTTGTGTCGGCAACGTCGGCCCTCTTCTCATTAAAATAAGTCTACATGATGTTGATGATTAATTTTCATAAAGTAACTCCCATTTTAACATTAGTAAAGTGACTCAAGAAAGCACCAATGGGCATTATAGTTTGGTAAATACCTTTATTTTCACTTGGCTAATCACACATTCACACCCCGTGATTCACTCCATCTAACCATACACAATTTTCCCGCTATTAATTTCTCTATCAACATAAACTAGCTAGGTCTAGCATGAAGAATGGAGAGACATTATGTATTTGTAACATTAAAGCATATGATAATTCATCGAATTCGACATTAGACCCACCATCAAAACTACGCAAGGATGACCATAATCATGTAGGGAAACTCAATTAATCTAGACATGCTAGCACAAAGAGAGAGATTGCTTCATCGTTACTACTACAAACTCATAAGGGATGGACTACTATACTCATCATAGATGTAGCAGAACGATGATGGATTCGAAGGACAATGTTAAAATTCTCCCGAGAGGGTCTCCGGAGATTGGATGCCTGTTCCGTATGGTTAACTTCGCAGTTGATTGCTCTTTGCGGCGATATCAATAAATCGCCAAATAAATAGATGAAACTCTTTAGGCTTGGGCAGAGCATTCGAGAGAGGCGTTGGAGAGGTGACGCCCATGGGTCCCGTTTGTATGGATGGGGCTCGTGGGCCTAGCCGCCCAGGCACGCCCCCACGCGCATCAGCACTATGGCCTCTCCCCAAAGAACCCTTCAGCGAGGCTTTGTGAATCTTCTTGAAACTCTTGGGTATACTTTAGTTTGGTTTATTTTTTGTTTGTTAAAATACTTGAATTTGACATAAATAGAGGTGGAAATCCTTCTTCTGACATTTATTAATAGGTTAGTCCTAAAATAACTAACAAAAATAGGTAAATAGCAGGAATATATGTAACTAAACTTCACAAAGGAATGAACACCTTTACGACACATCATTAACCTCTTAGAAAGATATATGTTTCTTGATAGTGTAATCAAAAAACCTTATTGACAAATCATATGGTATTTAACCAAATTAAAGACTATTGCATGTATATCAACATTTATAGACATGCGATATGGTATTTTGGAGTTTGGGTTCTGGACTTATTCGATGGCTATGCCTAGTGATTATTAGTATGACTCTTTTGTTTGTGCCTTACTCCATATCTTATCTTAGGGCAACTTGGGTAGGATCTCTCTTTAGGTAAGATCTCTAAGATTCATTAAAAAAATACATAACTTGTTAAATAATTAAAAACATTGATTGCACATTTCCATATTATATATACAACCCAAAAGATTATCGTTTCCAGTTCAGTGGAACCAAAAAAATACAAATTTATTCATGAATAGTGTGAAGTACTATTCACAATCAAATCTACTCCCTCCGTTCCACAATGTAAGATGTTTTAGGTGTTACACGTGCATGTCTAGATTCATACTAAAAAGAATGGACACATGCACTTAAACGTGTCTAGATACATCTGTGTGCATATGCATGTGGAAAAAGATGAAAAAATACAAATTTATTCATGAATAGTGTGAAGTACTATTCACAATCAAATCTACTCCCTCCGTTCCACAATGTAAGATGTTTTAGGTGTTACACGTACATGTCTAGATTCATACTAAAAAGAATGGACACATGCACTTAAACGTGTCTAGATACATCTGTGTGCATGTGCATGTGGAAAAAGATGAAAACATCTTATATTGTGGAACGGTGGGAGTATGTTTTTTGTGTGTCTGGTCAAATTTTGAGTTGAAATTTTTGGAATTTTAGATATAGCATGTAGATACATTTGCACACAAAATCAGATTTTTTTCTCTAAACGTGATTTCTGTAGGTTGATCCTACGATCCAACCTAAAGCGGAGATACTATTCGAGTCTCCCACATCTTACCTTATTACTTAGTTCTATGTTAGATATCACTCCCAGAACTAGGAATTGCTGCTAAAGGCCTGAATAAGAAGATTACATCAATATATGAAAAGTACTTTTACTGGAACGACCCCCAAGTTCTACAAAAATAGGAACAACCTCAATCCAAAACAATGGATCCATCAACTCTAAACCATTTAACTTGAAAATTAGTACGTTTTTAGATAGTGATTTTGTATCTCCCAGGGTAAAGAAACACCTTTTTGGGCGAAGTAAAGTAACTACATGCATATTCTCCCTTTTTCACAATCAAAATGCTTTATGAAAAGATTCGCGTATAACATATTTGAACATGATTATGCTTATACAAGATTAGGAGTACAATTTTGGTGACAAAGATTTAACATTGACCCTGTTGTGATTGTCAAATGTTTGTATCTATATTCTATCGACCTTTTGGTGCATGCATACGTGCTGTCATTCAGACTAAAAAACTTTTTTTGTAACAGTGCACACCTTCTTTGATCTTTTCCATCCTCCCCTCCTCCGAGTCTGATCCTCTCTTTATATCTGACGCTCCCTTCACCTTGATTTCATACAACGGCAAGACAAGCGAAACCCCAGGTTTACACTACACTGTTATCCCAAAACCCAAGGTAGCAGCAAGCAACTGAACAGAGAAGGAGCAGAGCAGAGCAGGAGCAAAGCTGAGAAAGCTCCCAGCTTCACAGTCACAGCAATGGAGTTCTTGTCGCAGATGTGGTCGCTCCTCGGCCTCCTCACCATCCTGCAGAACGTCCTACCCACGCAGCTCCTCACCCTACTCCATTCCCTCTGGCAGTCGCTCCAGGACTCGCTTACTCCCTATTCTTACTTCGACGTGCCGGAGTTCCTTGGCTCCGCTGCCGTCGAGCCCAACGCGCTCTACCGCCACGTTCAACTCTACCTTCACCGCTCCCTGCTCCTGTCCTCTCCATCGCCTCCCCGTCTCACGCTGTCTCTGCCGCGCTCCGTAGTCGGCCACGGCGCCACGGCCGCCGCGCCGCCGTCCGTGTCGCTCTCCCCGAACCACTCGGTGCCCGACGCATTCAACGGCCACCGCGCCGTGTGGACGCACCACGCCGACACGCTCCAAGACTCGCTCGAGGAGCGGCGCTCCTTCTCGCTGCGTCTCCCCAAGAGGCACGCCGCGGCGGTGCTCCCGGCGTACCTGGCGCACCTCGCGGCCGCGGCGGACAACCTGGAGCGCTCGTCGCGGGCGCGGAGGCTGCACACCAACGCCGCGTCCCCGCGCGGCTCGGCGTCGTGGTCGTCAGTGCCGTTCTGCCACCCGTCCACGTTCGAGACGCTCGCGCTGGACCCGGACCTCAAGGCGCGCCTCTTGGCCGACCTCACGGCGTTCGCCGACGGCAGGGAGTTTTACCACCGGACTGGACGTCCCTGGAAGCGCGGGTACCTCCTCCACGGTCCGCCTGGCTCTGGCAAGTCTTCACTCATCGCCGCCATGGCGAACCACCTACGGTACGACGTGTTCGACCTCGAGCTCACCCGCGTCACCACCAACGCCGATCTCCGCGCGCTCCTCATCCAGACGACTAACCGCTCGCTCATTGTCATCGAGGACATCGACTGCTCCCTCCACCTCACCGGCGACCGCGGCCTCGCCTCCATGAGACGGCACAAGAGACGCCGCGCCGCCATGGCCGCCTCCGACGACGACTCATCCGATTCGGACGACGGCTGCGGCATCATCGGCGCCGACAGCCACCGCGGGAAGGTGACGCTCTCCGGTCTCCTCAACTTCACGGACGGCCTGTGGTCGTGCTGCGGAGAGGAGCGCATCATCGTGTTCACGACGAACCACGTGGACGGCATCGATCCGGCGCTGCTGCGGCCGGGGAGGATGGACGTGCACGTGCGCCTGGGCCCGTGCGGCGCGCACGCCATGCGGGAGCTGGTGGAGCGGTACGTCGGCGTCGGCGACAGTGAGATGCTCGACGCGGCGGAGGGCTGCATAAGGGACGGCGCGGAGATGACGCCCGCCGAGGTGGGAGAAGTGCTGCTGAGGAACAGAGACGAGCCCGAGGCGGCCGTGACAGAGCTGGCATCGGAGCTGAAGGCGAGAGTGGCCGCGGCCGACGAGCTCCAGTGGGAGGATTCGGCGGCGGAGCTCTCCGACGAGTCGCCGACGAAGAAAGGTAGGAAAGGTTTCGCCGGGTGGGAGGGCAAGGTTAGGATCTTGGGGAGGCTTCGGAGCCTCACCAAGTCGGAGTCCGGCCGGCGAGGCGTGTAGCTTGACTTGCATTCTAGGACAGGTCTCTTGGTCAGATGATTAGTTTAAAATCGAGCGCATCTTCACAAGTTTAATGTATGGGTTTGATGTTTCCTTGTAAGCCATAGCCATGATCGTGTTGTGTTGGTATTGCTGCTTGAGTGACGGCATCTCCGATCATGGCCGAATAATATTCGAACCTGGCACATACGGTACCGGACATAAGAACTGACCTCCATTCGCAAGTCTACTTGAACCTCTCTTACGTTCCTTCTCGCCTATATATCTTTGCTTACGTCCGTCGCCGGTTGCGAATTCCGCCGCTGTTTCGATCAATGGCCACCAGCACCGCAGCAGCTGGCGCCGGTTGCACCATGACCGACGACGAGCACGCGGCCGAGGCGTGCCCAGGACCGCACTCCAGTGGGGTTCGTTACTTCCAGAACTTCAGAATTCTTAGGATTTTCGTCCAACTATCATTGGCAATACCGGTGCTCTTCAAAACCTGTGGTTTCGGTTGGGAGCACGGCTGAAGCCGATGCTCCCCTCTGCCGGCGCCGCTGGCACGACGGCCATGACGCCCTCGCGGATCGCCGCTATCATCGGCGCGATCGATGAGCACACCATCGCCGGAACAATGAGCGGTGAGCATGTCGCTGCATTCTGCGGCATGATCAATGCTCACTGCCACGACGACGGCACAGAAACATTTCATGACAGCGTCGGCAGCATCCGCGGCTACAAGCTGATGCGCAGGCTCGGGAAGGGCAGCTGCGGCCGCGTCGTCATGGCGCAGCGCCGTAGCACCGGGCAGATCGTCGCTGTCAAGACCATCCACGGGCGCCGCCGCAGCGGGAGGCGCCCTGACATCGGCGAGCTGCTGAAGGAGGCCTGCTTCCTAGCGGCGTGCCGCGGGCACCCCTGCCTCGTCGGCCTCCACGGCATCGTGCGAGACCCACGCTCCAAGGAGTACTGTCTCGTCATGGACTACGTCGGGCCAAGCCTGAACGACGCTCTGAACAGGCAGGTGGAAAAGCATGGCCGCGGGTTCCCGGAGGCTGAAGTGCGCCGAGTCATGCGGCAGCTGCTGACAGGAGCCGCGGCGATGCATGACCGCGGCATCATTCACAGGGACATCAAGCCCACAAACGTACTCGTCAACCGCAATCACAAGGTCGTGAAGCTCTGCGACTATGGGTGCGCAATGCCCATTGCCAAGGCGGAGCCCCCCTATGGGCAGGCTGGGACGATCCCGTACATGGCGCCCGAGATGCTGCTGGAGAAGCCGGACTACGATGAGCGCGTCGACTTGTGGTCGTTGGGTTGTGTCATGGCAGAACTGCTCTCTGGGGAGGCGCCGTTTGATTCTGTTAAGACAACTGACGCTCTCCGGAAGATATTTGACGTGCTCGGTGTGCCGGGCAAGAAAACATGGCAGGGCTTCAAATCCACGCTCCTAGCAGAGGAGGTGCAGCAATGGCGAGCACGGCAACAAAAAGCTCAGAGCAAAGACCGGCTGCGAGCGCTGTTCCCGGATGAGCTGCTGTCTTCGGAAGGATTCTATGTCCTGAAGGGCCTCCTTACTTGCAACCCCACCAAGAGACTGACGGTGGCCGCGGCGCTCCGGTGTCCCTGGTTCAAAGTCGACGCTCCTGAAAACTGATGATGCTCCTGGTTTCACGTCCGGTGGCACGGAGTTGGCCAGACACACAGGATTGTCACTAGTTGGGTTCTGATCAGTACTTGGGCAAATGTTCTTCAGGCAGGTGGTCCTGTCATTAGTTCGGTTGCCCATTGGTGCGTCAAGCATTGCTCAGGAAAAGGCATTGCCCAAGCACAATGTCTTGTGAATGGCTGATCAGTGTGCATATAGTACATATTCTGCAATTGTGGCCAGGTAGCAATCAGTCTGCACACAAGAAAAAACATAACTGTGAAAACCTGGTGAAGGACAAACAGAAATGCATACCCTGATTCCACTGGAGCTAATTGTACAATGTCTAGGCTATTGCTTCAACAGATGTGCGTCAAAACAACCAAACACTATTTTGCAATGATGGAACAACCAAGACAGTCTCACCAATCAGTTCACATCTGCAAAATGTTATGTGTGGTTCTATGCTCCAACTTAGGAATTCTGACAGCTTTGTTAGTGATGACTTATTTGTGGTTCTATAATCCAACATTGGAATTCTAGAGCCTTAGTTGGTGTAGAAATATTACCCTTCTTATTAGGAAGAAACCAGATCTGTCACATGACTCATTGCAGACGGACTAACTGCCGATCTGTAATCTGCTCTATTAATATCAATCCTAATAAAATTTCAGGTTGCCACAGTTGTCAGTTGTCCACTACCATACAGAGTCGTCGAGAGAAATATCATGGAAAAGCTCAAATAAGAAACGTGGGTAGATTATCATGCTGCTTCAGCTCACAATTAATAACGACACATATGAATTCTTAGCTGTTTCTACAAGTGAAATTCTTGATTTCCCGTCCACCCTCTCAAACTACTATTGAACAACTGCAGTATGAACTCAATTAGTACAGTATTATACAGTTTTCTGTCATATTTGAGCAAAATGATCTATACATATGAAGCAACAAATTATAGGGATTGCATTTATGCTAGTATCAAACTATCAATACAAAGTACAAAACTGACAAATTTTCTCTAAACCGTTGACAGTATCACTATGGAATGAATGGCCATATGATGATTTCCACCCACCTTCTATGGTTTAATCTCTCCTTTTTGAGCACGGGGTAGATTAACATAAGAACACCATGCAATGCATCATCACTAATTCCTGAAAGGGTTTCAACTTTCAGCTTCAACCAGCTATAAATTTCACATCTTCCATTATGCATTACCCGCTTTACCAATTGGAATATTTCCTTCAGTATAATGTAACACTGTTAACAATTGACATCACTAGAATCAAGAACAGAGAGACATCTAGGGGTCAAAGAGTAGATGAAACAGAGATTTACCTACATATGAACTTCTAACTTCGAACAACTGAGAATACTACAGATAGAAACTAATTATTTCTTTGACAATGCAAACAGCGAAGGACAGATTAAGTACCGCAAGGCTGCATAACAATTGCTTCCACAACCAGGTGCAAATGTGCAATACACATCATGGAGTATTCAGAGAACATAATATGGCACTGTAGAATTTGCTTACCTTAGAGGGGAGCATCCACATCATGGCCCGTTTGTCTCCATTGGCTCTTATATCTGCAGTATGTCTATTAAAATTAATAATTTTGCAGTATGAAAACACTCCGAAATAAATCTTGAAAAAAGAACACCCATAATAGCAAGTAAATCAATCTGGTAAGCTGATGGTATCTCCATTCTTGACCACATTTGAGCTGAAATATCAGCCTGTATTTATATCTGAATGAGAACACACAACATTGCAAAGAAAAACATGTGTCTCATAAACAACTAGCAGAAGGCTAACATCATACTAGCACAATGAGGCACACTGCCGCTTTCAGTAAAACTTTATAGAACAGGATTCAGGTATCAATCTATTCAATGGTACACAAGTCTGAACAATTATTTATCTATCCGCATCAACGGGCTTCGACATCATCACCTTGTGCTTGTACATCCGCCACCAGTTCTCCGTCGCCTCGTCGACGGTCCGGTAGGTCCAGATGTGCGGCTTGGCCTTCTCCCGCGCGACGAGGATCTCCTCCACCTCCGCCTTCCGCTTTGTCTTGAGCGAGAGGCAGTCGACGAGATCCCCCCACTTGCCGAAGCAGTTGTCGAAGTCACCGTGGCGGTAGTACCCTGCATCTGGTGGAACGGCGAGTAGCAGAACCACAGCGCGTCGAAGCACTTTATGCAATCTAGCCGCCGCCGCGGCGAGCCGCCGGCCCCGGAGCTGGTCGTCTGGGGCTTCTCTACGGGCTCCGTACTGATAACTCCGCCGCCGGCGCTGGCCGTCTCAGGCTTCTCTACGGGCTCCATTCTTGTAACCCCGCCGCCGCCGGCAGCGCTAGTCGTCTCGGGCTTCTCCTCGGGATCCATACCTGTGAACGCCAACCACGAACAGGATTTACATGTGAAATTTATACTTCGCTAGAACCACGAGAAAGCAGCAAAGGAAAACCGAATCGGAAGAAAAAGAATCAAGTCTTCGCAGTTCTCACTTCCGGCGCCGCTGCTGGTTCGTTTGCTGCGTCGGCTTGGGCCTTGGCCCTTGGGGCGCAAGAGGATGAACTACTGGACTGAACAAGCTTTACTTTGGATGAGATATCAGATCTCGGAGATATATTGATTGGTTACGAAGGGTTGAGTAAAGGCCCAACTAATAGTAACTTGCTTCAGGAAAGCCCACGAGCTCCTTTTCCAGGTTCCTAGATAGCCGTTCCCTTACATAAATTAAACGAAAATTTTGGCAAAATTACACATCATGAGTTACATTTTGACACAAATGGCACACTTTATATCATTGACAGGTTAATGGCACATCGATGTCTCATTTAGTCAAATTCCTGAAAAGGAACAAAGAGCTCGTTGGTACCCATCATTTCATTATTTGTTAGAATTTCAGATGAAATGCCATGTCTAATTCGGTGCCGACCAAACAGGTTGAGCATGGAATCATAAATGAATTCCATAATTCCGACTTAAAATGATGGGTACCAAACAACCTCGAAGAGAAAATGGCCCCACAAAAGTGCAACAAGCAAAACAGTGTTACTCGGTCCAATTCCTCAAAAAAGAACCCCTCGTACTAGGTGTTTCCATGTATGGATCCCCAGGAGAAAGCCGATTGTATAGAGTAAATAACAAACTCTTGTTTTGTTCTTTTTACTCAAGGGAATGAAAAACATTTTAAACTCGAGGGAACTTTAACTTTCAATTTAGTTCTAAAAAAACAACTTTCAACTAAAAGCAAAACCCTATGAGTTGCAAATAACTTCTAGATGATGAAAATTTTCAAATCAACAAGATGGGACTTCAATTCACAATAACACAATTATATTTTTCAAAAGATAAAGCCTTTTAAGATTGAATTAAAATATAGGAAAGTTTGTGTACAAGTTTTTTTGTATAAAACCGAATAGAGGCCATTACTTTTCCTACACCACTAAAGCCCCAGTATAACATGTTGAGGCTTCGTTCTTAGCCGTATGAAGAATGGTAAGAGGCATGGCTAATTTGTTCATGAAGTTTTTTTCTGATCTCGCACCATCCATAATTATCGAGTTGTGATTATAATCCATGTTGAGGCTTCGTTCTTAGTCGTATGAAGAATGGTAAGAGGCATGGCTAATTTGTTCATGAAGTTTTTTTCTGATCTCGCACCATCCATAATGATCGAGTTGTGATTATAATCGAAACCCGCATCCCCTTCTAGATAAGGACTCGTATGAGGAGCCATCCAGTGGGCACCACATCCAAGACACGTCTAGAGTGACGACACTTGAACATGAGGCAGACCGATATCTTTGATTTCCTATAACACATAACAAGTCATGGCTGGCCAGGACAAGCTCGCACCGCCAGACGGTCCATTTCCATGACTTTTTTTTGCAGGACGGGTTGTGCTAAGAAATTGCTTTTCGTGAGCCCCAAGGGTTGCAAACTAATAGGGGAAGTTCGGAAGTAGAGCACGTTGATTTTCACTTTATAGCGGGTGCCAAACGTTTGGGCAACTTGATGCCGCGAGAGTAGTCTCGTTTGTAATAATGGGTCCGCCCTAAAATTGCTTTCTTGCAACTCCTTCTTAATTAATATAAGGGGCAAAGCTTTTGCCCCCTGTTTCAATTTTTTCATTTTATAGGACAACCTGATAGAGTCGACCCGCACTAGAGTATAAACGCCAAGTAATCGAGTTTTTTTTTGGACCATAAGACCGTGAGGGAAGCCCCCACGGTATAATTTTATTAAATGTAAACTTAGTACATAATTACAAAGTTATGTTGAGAGGATCAACCCATCTTGAGCAAGGAAAAGATACAAAACTAAGTAAACTAAATGGTAGCAATCCAGGTGTGTATAGCTTGTTTTTAGCCGGTTTGAGACGGTAACAGATCAAGTTGATGTCTTTGACGAAGAGAGTTTTTCACTTTCTGAAGGATGGTCTTTCTTGCTTAAAAATATAGTCATTTCTGCACTTCCAGATATTAAAAGTTGCTGCCACTGCCACCTCAAGAAAACATGGTCCAATGTGATTGATTTTTGTGTCCATAATTGAATCCAATAAGGATGTTCTCTGAATCCAGTTTATCTTTAAGAAAGACCAACAATTTTGAGCAAAAGGACACTCGAAGAATAGATGATCTCTGGTTTCCAGATCATGTAAGTTACAAAGAGAGAAATCAGGAGTAGTGTCTAGATGCCAATGTTTTATGATCATCATATCCCTAGTATTGAGTCTGTCATGTAAGCAATCGAGTTTTCGATGGCAGGGTCACGATGCACAAGATTAACATGCTCACCACTAGTACAGAACGACACATCGGAAACGGGCCAAAAATCCCATCGGAAACGGAGAAGTGGTCCGTGTCCCCGCCTCCGTGGCTGATGTGAAGGGCCTCATCGTCAACGGAGACGAAAAAACCGTCACCGATGAGGTCAATTTTTTGGCAACGGTTGGTTTTGATCTCCGTTGCCGTAGTTTGACATGATCAGTTACGGACATCTTGGTTTAACCGTTTGCATTGAGATGTTTTCGTAAGTGGTATATTTATTTATTTAGCCTGCAATATATATTTCGCGCCGCATTTGATCTCACACAACACAAATACTAAAACGGTAACAAATTTCATTCATATCACAATGTAACCTTTACATTTCCATCACAATTTCACCTTTACATTTGCATCACAAGATGTGACAAACATAAGAGGTAAAACGAGTTCATCTATACTAAGCCTATCATGTCAAAGGACGGAAAGAATTAACAATTTCTTCCCTACATCATTTTCCACAATCCTCGCACATGTCGCTCTAGCAATCTCTTCTTATCTCAGCTTCCTGAGAGAAGGATGTTGAAGCTTTGGACCCTATACATTAGTAAATAGAGTTACAATTGTTAAGTACATATGTTAAAATAAGAACACTATGAATTTAAGCAAAACTGAAATGATATCTTACCTATGTCTTGAGGTGGCTCTTATTGATGAACCGGAGCAGCCAACACACGGCTTGTCAACAAGATATTGCCATGTCGGCAGCTTCATAGGATGCCTGACAGCGATCATGCTTTCCATGGAGGCCACCACCGGCTCTGGATTTTTTATGCGGTGTGTCGAGGTATAAAGTTCGGCATATGCCAATGGGGATGGCTTGAGTGGGTGGTTACGATAGCGCAGCGACGGCGTTCCGGCGGGATTGGGCACAAGCACGACAAACACGCGATGTACCCAGGTTCAGGGCCCTCGTGAGGAGGTAAAACCCCTACATCCTGCATCTGATCTGTATATGGTGGAGTCTATGGAGTTACATCTTTGCTCCTCGAGCTACTCGTGCTCTTGGCTAGAGAAAGCTTGAACTGCCTACGTGAGGTTCCCTGGAATCGAGTGAGAGCAGCTAGCTAGCCTGAGTCAGCCTGCCTAGAAGAGGCTCCCTGGTGCACCTTATAAACTGGTCCCCAGGGGACAAGCGATGGCCCGCGGTGACGCGTGCACAGTGGCGCACTGTACTGCACAGTGTTTCCTATTCGGTGACGTCGTGTACAGTGTCTGGGTACGGCTGTCTTGTCCGCGTGTGTTCGATGGGACGAGTGTTGACTTCGGGGCAGCCGGCTGGGCGACCCGTAGCCGGGAAGCCGACGTGCCATGTTGGTTGGCGGGAACCCGGAGACGGGAAGACCCGAAGATGGGAAGCCGACGTGCCATGCTGGCTGGCGGGAACCCGGAGACGGGAAGACCCGAAGACGGGAAGCCGACGTGCCATGCTGGCTGGCGGGAACCCGGTGACGGGAAGACCTGAAGACGGGAAGCCGACGTGCCCCTGTTGGCTGGCGGGAACCCGGTGACGGGAAGACCTGAAGACGGGAAGCCGACGTGCCCCTGTTGGCTGGCGGGCAGCCGGATTTGCTTCTCTTGTTCTCTTGTCGAGTCGTGTTCTTTGGTACTCGGGGTTTATTCCCCCGACACTAGCCTCCGAGCCTTCGGGCGACTCGAAGAGTCGGGCGGAGGCTTCTTCGCTGTTGTTGTAGTGGATGGCGACTTCGCGATTGCGGACGTCGAGTCCTGCCAGATGCGGACGCGGGATCCGCCGGCCAAGGGGCGCGAAGCTCTGCGTGTTTTTCCTATTACATCAAGTAAACAAACTGAACTTGCAACTGTGCTAAGTAAAAATATTAGATGCCGAGTGAAAATTTGCATGCATGGCTGAAGCGGTTCGCATTTGCCCGGTTCCTTTGATCTTTTTCTCGTGCACTTCCGTCGCCCGGGCGCAGGCTCTTGCCAGCCGAACAGCCGGGTTGCGGTCTGCGAGTGGAACAAAAGAGATGCCGGGGCGCGCGTGGCACACTACTTAGATCTAGAAGCTGGATAGAGGCGACTCAGCAAAAATTTAAACGCGGTTGAGGCCGGTTCGCTTTTGCCCGATTCTTTTGATCTTTTTCTCGTGTATTTACGCCGCCCGGGCGCAGGCTCTTGCCAGCCAAACAGCCGGCTTGCGGTCTGCGGGTGGAACCGAAGAGATGCCGGGACGCGCGTGGCACGATACTTAGATCTAAAAACTGGATAGAAGCGACTCGGCGAAACGACAGGGACCAGCCTCCGAGCGCCTCCCGAGGTGGTCTAAACTGATGCGTCAAGTGGTAAAAAATGCGGAGCGAAGCGTCACTTAGCTGTTTTTATGTTGTAGTCGGGGATGTGGTTTGGGTCGTTGAAGCGGGGGCGTCGGAGGCCGGCCAAACAGTCAACCGGGCAGCCGGATTGGCCTCAAGCCGGATCGGTACGCAGCCGACCTGGCGTCCAAACGCGCACAGCCGGATCGGCCCACAGCCGCTCAGGGAACCAAACGGGACGCAGCCGGCCCAGGACCCAGCCGGCCTGGCCCCAGCGGACCAGCAAACCAAACGGCCAGGTGGGTCCAAGCGGGCCTTCTTTTCTCTGCTCTTCTCTTTTCTTTTCTTCTCTTCCTTCTCTCCGTTTCTTTTCCTCAGGCCGTCAGCCCGATATAGGAGCGCCGGCCGGACGGACGGCAGGCGGAGGTGGGGGTGCCGGCCAGCCGGGAGGCGGTGACGGGGAGCCGGCCTGGCGAGTCACGGAGGCGGGGAGCCGGGGTCGGCCCGCCGAGGCCGAGGCAAAGGCGGCGAGGCGAGGGCGGCCGACAGCGGCCATCCGGGAGGCCGGAGGCCGGGGAGCCGGTGAGCGGGGTCGAGCCGGAGGCGGCCAGGCGGGCGCGGGGCAGCCGGGATGCCGACGTGGACGGGCGCGGAGGAGAGGTTGGCGAAGACGACCAGCGGCGGCCGGGGCCGAGCAGCGAAGGCGCGCGGGTGCAGGAGCATGAGGAGAGGTCGATGGGGGAGGGGCTGCCGGGCGCGGAGCAGAGGCGGCTGCCGACGGGCGCACGAGGGCGAGGGAGAGCAGCGTCGGCGCACGGGCGCGCAGAGGCTTGATGGAGTGGCGGAGATGACCGATGGACGCGGGCGCGTAGAGGACGACGCGAGCACGGGAACCCAGAGACGCCTAGCCTCCGGGCTTCTCCTTGGATGACGGAGACAAGCACGCGCAGGCAGCACAGGAGACCGGGCGCGAGCGCACCGGCACGCCGCGAGGCAGAGCAGCGCGGGCGCGCTAGACACGCAGGATTGAGGCCGCACGGACGCACGGGCGTGCGAAGGATTTCGGTGGCGGAGGAGACGAGCACGCGCAGCTGCAGCGTGACGAAGATGATGCGAGGCGAGCGCGGGAACCCCGGCGACGCCGAGCCTCCGAGCTTCTCCGGGAGGGGAAAAATGGCGATGGCGAGACGGCGACGACGATGATGATGACGATGGCGGTAAGTGGTCCCGCCGGGAACGGGACTCCGGTCGCCGCTTTGCCCCACTGTGGACGCCAAATGTCGAGGTATAAAGTTTGGCATATGCCAATGGGGATGGCTTGAGTGGGTGGTTACGACAGCACAGCGACGGCGTTCTGGCGGGATTGGGCACAAGCACGACAAACACGCGATGTACCCAGGTTCAGGGCCCTCGTGAGGAGGTAAAACCCCTACATCCTGCGTCTGATCTGTATATGGTGGAGTATATGGAGTTACATCTTTGCTCCTCGAGCTGCTCGTGCTCTTGGGTAGAGAAAGCTTGAACTGCCTACGTGAGGTTCCCTGGAATCGAGTGAGAGCAGCTAGCTAGCCCGAGTCAGCCTGCCTAGAAGAGGCTCCCTGGTGCACCTTATAAACTGGTGCCCAGGGGACAAGCGATGGCCCGCGGTGACGCATGCACAGTGGCGCACTGTACTGCACAGTGTTTCCTATTCGGTGACATCGTGTACAGTGTCCGGGTACGGCTGTCTTGTCCGTGTGTGTCCGATGGGACGAGTGTTAACTTCGGGGCAGCCGGCTGGGCGACCCGTAGCCGGGAAGCCGACGTGCCATGTTGGTTGGCGGGAACCCGGAGACGGGAAGACACGAAGACGGGAAGCCGACGTGCCATGTTGGTTGGCGGGAACCCGGAGACGGGAAGCCGACGTGCCATGCTGGCTGGCGGGAACCCGGAGACGGGAAGACCCGAAGACAGGAAGCCGACGTGCCCCTGTTGGCTGGCGAGCAGCCATATTTTCTTCTCTTGTTCTCTTGTCGAGTCGTGGTCTTTGGTACCCGGGGTTTATTCCCCTGACACGGTGTCACCGAAATCTAATCTAATACGTCACCGATGTGACATTTCATCGACACTGTATAAAACACTCTTACTTAAAAAAGTATTTTATGCGGTGTACCAAAACGTCGCAATAGCGACGGTGGATATGTATGGTGGGGTTTGAAAGGGAACAACTTGATATCACTAAATGTAAATAAGGATTTATGTTAGTTCTGACACTACTAGATAGAACGAACAATTTAACACAATAATATGAAGTATATAGTAGTATATAGTGTGTAACTGACCTGTGTATATGTCGTGTCTCGTTGCACGGACACCGGGAGTATAGGATACCCCCTTTTAGGTTCGGCACGGGGCGCGAAGGAGGCTGAGAATCGTCTTCTTGGGCGGAGTCTAGATCAAGCTCTCCTCTCCACGATCAAAGCATGCAACCAAAGGGACACAAGGAGCTACCCAGGTTCAGACCGCCCGGAGGCTAAAAGCCCTACTCCTGCATGTCTGGATTGATGAGTTCTTCATAGTGTGGCTTACAATGGAACCTCCCGGGCAGGGTACCCGGAAGGGTTTTGGCCCGAGGTAGAAGAAGGACAGATCCTGACCCGGAGGAGATCACCTTCCTCTCTACCTTCGCAGCCCTAGTCTAGTCTTGCTCTGGTTCTAGCTTGTGTTCGTCCTTGGTTCGACCTCCCCCTCCTCCGTGCCTTGGTCCTCCTTTTATAGGCTAAGGGGTTGCCAAAGGGTCACGTGAGGGGCGTGAGGGTCCTTTGGGGTGAAGGACCCTCCTCATCTAGTTTAGGGGAGACGTGGCCTCTCCTCAGCCTAGCGTCTCCCTTGGGTTAGGTGGGAGCGTCCGCCTTGGGGGTGGACAGGAGCTGACACCACCACGGGGCGTGCTTCCCACCCGCGCTGCCTTCGACTTGCTTCCCAAGTCTTCCGTGGTGAGGTGGAGTGCTTATCCACAGGAACGTAGGAAGTACCCGGGAGGGAGCCTGGCCTCCTGCCGGGAACTCGGGCTCTCGGGTCCTTCCTGGCATTCTTGCTTGATTCGGGGACCCGGAAGGTCCCCAGGACCGGAGCCCTTAGTCGATGCAGGCCTTGCGTGTCTTGACGGTGAACCCGCCAGCTTGACTTGAGTCTTGGTCTTGTCCATCTTCAACTTGGGCCCACATGGGGTGGACCCACTTTGGCAGTACTAGGGGAACCCCATGTTCCACTGTTGCGACAGTATATAATTGGAGGACATTATGGAAAAGTTAACAAACACTACTGTCTTGAGTAATGTTCGTTATTTGTTCTGTGTCTCCGATTTTTTTATGCAGTGTCATCGAAATAGACTCTTGTTTTCAAATTTGTAATGACTTAAAACTATTGGATGTGAACTGAACTACTATCAACAACAAGTTAGCTAAACTACAACCGGTTGCAAGTGCACAATAGGCAAGTTAACTATATCAAGAAATGATCTAGATAGAACTACCGGATGTAAACTAAACTACTGTCAAGCCCGTTTGCTAAACTATAACCGGTTACAAGTGTACAATAGGCAAGTTAACTACATCAAGAAATTATCTAGATAGAACTACCGGATGTGAACTGAACTACTATCAAGCCCATTTGCTAAAGCACAACCGGTTGCAAGTGCACAATAGGCAAGTTAACTACATCAAGAAATTATATAGATCGAACTACTGGATGTGAACTGAGCTGCTGTAGCGGGTGCACAATAGGCAAGTTGCTACATCAAAGAGTGGATCTGATACCTTCTTCAAGTCGCCGTTGGATCGATCTAGTAGATCCAGAAGAGGTGGAGGCAGAGGAAGCGAAAGCAGCGACGACCTCGCCGTGTCGGGGGAGATGGCGAAGACCTCGCCGTCTCGGGGGAGATGGCGAGACATCGTCGTCTCGGGGGTGACGGCGACGCCGGTGATAGCCGTCGTCTCGTGGGAGACGGCGCCGCCACGGCGCCAGCGATGGCCCCAAGACGGCGAGACATCGTCGTCTCGGGGTGACGGCGACGCCGGTGATAGCCGTCGTCTCGTGGGAGACGGCGCCGCCACGGCGCCAGCGATGGCCGCAACGTCAGGAGCCGCCGCCACGAACAGATCTAGCATACTGGGACAGTGAGGAAAAGAGTGAGTGTTAGGTTTTGCTCTGTACGCCCATATATATAGGTACAATATAGGAAACGGTTCTTTAATATAACCGTTTCTCCACTGAGGAGTGGGGCCAATGCGCCGACTCTCTGGATTTTTTTCTACTCTCTGGAATAATATTTACCCTAATCTCTACTGTACAGGAGAAAACCACTAGGATATTTATATTAATATTAGTGATTACTAAATTACATACCGAGTACATATTAATAATAATAAAGTAAATTACATACATAGAACTTATAAAACTACTACTAGCTAGCTACTTCTTGTTTTTCTTGCACCCTGCAACCGCGCAATGCTCCTCCTGCTCACGGCCTCGCTTGTTGGGGGCCATCGGAAGTGGTGGTGGCGGCAGCAGCATATCAGAGGCGGTGTCGGCGGCTTTCTTCTCCTTCTCCGGGGTTCCCTTCTTCGGGACCGGCGCCTCCGCCTCCTCCTCGTCCTCCTCTTCCTCCTCCTCCTCCTCTTCGGTTGACTCCTCCTCGGAATCAACCTTCGGCGGGCCCAGCATCAAGGTGGGATCATTGAAGTTGGCGAGCTCTTTGTCGTCGCTCATCTCCGGCGTCGGTCCTTCAACAGATTCGCCGCTGACGGGGGACTGTCGGCCGGCGACGGAGTGCGCTCCTGTGTGTCGTTGCTGCGAGGCATCTTTGCTAATCAGTAGCAGGGAGCGAGCGAGAGAGATAGAGAGCAGATTCTGTGGCGTCTTGAGCTAGCAGGGATTGGGGTTTTTAAGGAGTAGTGGGCGGTGCCACTACGCCATGGCATTTACTCGCCTCGCTTCGAATTGCAAAGAAGATGGAACGTGTCCACATTGCAAACGGACACAGAAAAGTGTCCGTTGCCATAGAACCACATATCGGAAACGGAGCCGGAATTATGGCCGTTGCCAAAAATATGGATAACGGAGTTAGTACTTTCTCCGTTACCTATGTTGATGGGCTAGCCGCGGCCCAGGTCAGGTTTGTACGCACCGGCCGCGCGGAAAGCGCGATTTTCCGTCGCATATCTCGTGCCGTTACCATAGAGGGGTATCCGATGTGTCGTTTTGTACTAGTGCACGGAGATGAAAAGTTCCACAATTTGATTGATAATCACATACGGGGATAGATCAATGTCTCATATACATGCCGAAATGGAGATTATAATGTTATCTAGCTGAATTTTGTTCATTTGGTCTATTGAATACCTTTGTTTGTGATCCGCCTCATGTCATAGCCATTTCCAAACTCGGACCCACTCTCAGTGACACACATCATAAGACCTTCTACACCCTTTTTCAAAATGGTGTTGCTAATTCTCATTCGATTAGTTCTCAATCGATTCATCCACCGTCAAAAAACGCGTCGCGATTCGTGAAAACGCTAGGTCATCTTCTTCCTCGCGACGGTGGCGGCGGCAAGCTGAGTTGGAGCCGCCGCAGTTGTGGCTGGCCGCGGCGGAGGCGAGGAGCAACTTAACTGGGGGGTGCGGGGTCGCCGGAGTCGGAGGTGGGCTTAGAGGGATGGTCAGGTCGGCGACAGACCGACGAAGGAGGAGCTCGGAGCAAGGCGGGCAGCGAGGCATCGCGGCAGCGCGCCGACCGCGGGCGGGGAGGATGGCTTAGGCCGGCGGTGGCTGCGGAGGGAGGCGCGCTCGCCAAAGACGGAGAAGCTCGCCGGAGACGAAGAAGAACGTCGTGACGTCACCGGACTGAGAACTTCGCTAGGCGGACCCTTTTCAAAAAGATTCATCGCCGCGCCTAAAATATTGAAACTCCCCCGCAATGCATATCCACCCCTCAAAAAATACAAAACAAAGCAAAGAGAGAGAAACCACCCCCAGAGAACTTGCCTGTGGCAAGATGGTTAGTTGGGTGGTTGTACCCCTAGCCCACCAGAGTTCAAACCCCAGGTTTGACGCTGGTGTTTTCTCATTTAAGGCGGAATATTCTTCAGTGGGAGGCGACGTTCCCGTCGACAGCGAGGCGCCCGTGGTGACTTCGTCAATCTCAAGACTCGACCCGCCGACTCAGTCTCTCGGAGGTGCTCATAGGGGTAGGGTGTGCGTGCGTGCGTTCATAGGGGTGAGTGTGTGCGCGTGTATATGAGCGCTTGCGTTGTACTGTGTTTCGCAAAAAAAAAAAAGAAACCACCCCCGCAAAATCCCCAAACCCCCCACCCAACTCAGCCGCTCTCGGCTCTAACCCTAGCACCCACTTCCCCCCAACAATGGAGGACCACCAAACCCAGGATCTCGTCAAGGAGCTCGTCCTCCGCCTCGTCTCCGCCGAATCCAGCGGCGGGGGACGCGATGCGGGCGGCGCGCTGCGGTTCGCGCACCGGCTGCTCTCCAGTCGCCTCGCCCCGGCCGTCCTCCCCGACGAGCACGCGCTCGCCGAGTCCATCAAGCGCCGCCTCGCCGCGTCCGGCCGCCCCGACGACGCCCTCGCCTTCGCCGACCTCCACTCCAAGCTCTCCGTCCGATCCCGCCCCGCCTCCCTCTGGCCGCTCCTCTACCTGCTCGACTCGCTCTCCTCTCACTGCCGCGGGGCCGCCGCCTCCTCCTGCCTCCCTAACCTCCCCACGGCCGCGCTGCCGCGCGGCCCGCCCACGGCTGGAGGGAAGCAAGCCTCGAGGGTGCCCGGTGCGCCGCCCGGCGGCGTGGTGCTGGTCTCTAAAGATCCAGACAACATCCGCGAGATCGCGCTGCGGGAGTACACTGAACTGGTGCTCGACGAGACGGAGGTGTCAGAGGCTGCGCTGGTGCGCGACGTGCTGTACGCCTGCCAGGGCATCGACGGCCGGTATGTTCGGTATGACAAGGGCAGCGACACCTATGACCTTCCTGACGCCGTCCGCGTGCCGCGCTCCACCCGCACCCTGGTACGGAAGCTGTGTGAGGTCGGGTGGCTGTTCCGCAAGGTGCGAGGTTTCATTTCCGACAATGTCAGCCGTTTGCCCTCTGATGGTGCCACCGAGGTCGGCACTGTGGCTCAGGCCTTCTGCTCGGCTCTACAGGAGGAACTATCTGATTACTATAAGCTACTTGCTGTTCTAGAGTCATACTCGTTGAATCCAATTCCAACACCTGGATCTGATTCGGGCGTCTCAGGCAATTACCTCTCACTGCGGCGTCTTGTTGTGTGGCTTGCTGAGCCTGCAGTGAGGATGCGCTTAATGGCTGTCTTGGTGGATGGATGCCGTGGTTTGAGAGGCGGCGGAATGGCTGGTGCGATCCATGGGCATGCACAGCATGGGGACCCCATGTTTCAAGATTTTATGGGCCGCTTGCTGCGGAGGGTGTGCTCTCCACTGTTTGAAATGGTCCGGAGCTGGGTGCTTGAAGGGGAACTAGAGGACGTATTCAACGAGTTCTTCATCGTTGGGCAACCAGTCAAGGCTGAATCTTTGTGGCGTGAAGGCTACCTTATTCAGTCTGACATGCTACCAGCTTTCATTTCTCCAGTGCTAGCACAAAGGATTCTTAGAACAGGAAAGTCAATCAACTTTCTTAGAGTTTGCTGTGATGATAATGGTTGGGCTGAGGCCGCCACCGAGGCTGCAGCCTATGTTGGCACCACAACAAGTCGAGGCGGGCTTGGTTATGGGCAGATTGATGCTTTGGAGGCGTTGGTGGTAGAAGCAGCCAAGAGGATTGATCAACGTTTGATGGATGTGATCCATAAGCGATATCGGTTTAAAGAGCATTGTCTCGCTATCAAGAGATATTTGCTTCTTGGGCAGGGTGATTTTGTTCAGTATCTGATGGATGTTGTTGGTCCTGAGTTATCAGAACCAGCCAATAGAATTAGCCCCTTCCACCTTGCTGGCTTGCTGGAGACTGCAATCCGTGCATCTGACGCACAATATGATGATCGTGACATCTTGGACCGGATAAAAGTAAAGATGATGGATCATGGAGATGGTGATCGTGGCTGGGACGTCTTCTCCTTGGAGTATGATGCTAGGGTCCCTCTGGATACAGTGTTCACAGCTTCAGTCATGAAGATGTACCTCAAGATATTCAACTTCCTATGGAAGCTTAAGCGTGTTGACCATTCCTTGACTGGAGTCTGGAAGACAATGAAGCCTAATTGCATCGTTTCTTCTCCATTTTACAAGGAAGGAACAAGCATCAGGGCCCAGTTTGTTTCAGTTCTTCGGAAATGCCAAGTTCTGTTTAATGAAATGAACCATTTTGTTACCAACTTCCAATACTACATTATGTTTGAGGTCCTGGAGATTTCCTGGGCTCGCTTCTCAGAAGAAATGGATGCAGCAAAAGATTTAGACGATCTTGTCATGGGACATGATAAGTATCTCAACGCAATTGTGGAGAAGTCTCTCCTTGGTGAGCGATCCCTGGGAATTTTGAGAAATCTTTTTGCACTGTTTGATATCATATTACAGTTCCGCAGCCATGCTGATAGGTGGTTTGAACGGATATATGAGTTGCAGCTAAGGTTAGATTATTGCAGAAATATCTAATGCCATGTTTTCCTCAAAATCTTTTCACATGTACTGTTTGATTTACTTTGAGTTTTCCTTCTTACTGCAGGGGAAAGGGTAAATCAAAAACAAAATCCAAGGAAACAGGTTCATGGCTAGATGGTGGTAGAAAAGCCATGATTCAACTTGCTGGGGAACTTTTTCGGAAAATGGGTGAAGATTTGGATAGCATCGCGAAAGACTATACAGCTTCTCTTGATTCATTTATCTCCCAGTTGCCTCTCCAGCAGCATGTTGATCTAAAATTCCTTCTCTTCCGTTTAGACTTCACAGAGTACTACAGCCGTGTGTCGTCCAACAAATGAGTGTGTGTTCCTAATGTGGAAGAAATAGGAATTAGATTTATCTTTTGGTTGGGATTTGTGAGGCATTCTTTTGTACACCTTAGCCCCTGGTTGGTATTTTGTTAATTGAAATTCATGGGCACACTCATTGTTGTGGCCTGCTGTTGAAGGTAATTTCTAACCAGGGGTAATACAAATATTCCCAAGTTATGCATGATTGCCAGTATGAGTTCATTTATGACCTTGTCACTGTTCTGGTGCAGATGTTATCCACCCATGCCATGAAGTTGGAACCTGCATCACAAGCAACATTAGTGTACAGAGTTGATGTAAGTTTACTTTGATTTGATTTTCGTTTTGGGTGTATTGGTATACATTTCATGTATCTGCTTTTGTGTTTTTTAGTTAGATTGCATGAAGGTTTACCCTTGCTAGTTTGTATGTTTTAGTTGGATCAAATGAGAATTTAATCCAGCAAGTTGCTGTTTGCTGGTTATCAAAATTGTTACCAAATTATGATAGGATTCCGGTGCTATTCATAAGGAGATTAGTTAAATGCCCGTGTGTTGCCACGGAACCCATTAAATCGTGGCGCGAAAATGTTTTCTTTTCATCATGTACATCAAATGTAAGAAAATACCATGTGGCCATTTATTAGTTCACCAAAATATTGTCTAAAGGAGGTTAAGCTTAGTGATATACTACAATAAACCATTCATCTAATAAAAAAAAGGCTTTTTTAACATAATAAGAAGGCAAATGCAACATAATAAAAATTGCGCCGTTCTATCCAGCAAAGGAAACTATACAACTTACAAGTTCCTCTAAACAGAGGTGCTTTAACCTCAGACAGTATTTCTGGGAACAAGCAGGAGCATCAGCAGCTCCAGATAGCAGAACTAATAGAGTGTCATCGTATATATACAAGAGAGCCAATGAGCCATTGTTTCCTACCTCCTAAAAAAATCAAAAAACAAAATGGAAAAGTTTCACCCTGTGCTTCACACCCTGAACCTATGCCCAGAACGAGAACCATTCTCCGGCACCCTTATCACGCTCTACCCGCCATGCCTGGCCATTGCTGTAGTAGATCCTAGGTAGAAACCTAGGACATATAGCTACATGGACAAATTTGGAGACATAAAAGTTCTCTGGTAAACTAGGACATGTACAGCACGTTTTTTCAGATCCGTTCGCGTAATCCTTGAAAAGTTCAGGGTGATACTCCAGTATATCCCTAAACATATATTTTTAGGTATTCTTTGGTAAACTTCCTTTATTCAAACTAAAAGAAAATTCGAAATTGGTTAACATGATGGTTCTCTCGCCACTTCCGCAAGACCCTTAAAATAGAGATAAATCATGATTATATAATTTTGTAAATTAAAAACAAAATACAATAAATTCGATGGATCGCTCTTAGTCTGACGGTGACAATCAGATGCGCACAACTCGCGCACACACCTGCTTAGACCCCAAGCCTCGAGCGCCACTGCTCGCTGTGTGTTCTGCCGGCCCTGCTCCAACGACTACTGCCGCTACGCGCGCACACCTGCTTAGACCCCATGCCTCGAGCGCCACTGCTCGCTGTGTGTTCCTCCGGCCCTGCTCGAACGACTACTCGTTGCCGTTGTGCCGAGGCCACACACAAGGCCATGCCGCAGTACAACCCTGCCTTACTCGCCATGTTTTTTCCCAATGCCATCCCCGTCTTCCACCCTACCTTCCCATCTACACGGTCACGACTGGACCACACCATCTCGTGCTGACACCCACCCACGATCATCATGTCCACTCAGATACCGATCATTACCAGCAAAATAGATCTTGGGTTTTTTAATGTAACTATAGAATTTGATACATCCACACAAGTTACAGTTTGTTGGGATGGGAATGATTAAAAAGCAATAAGATTTCCTCACAATTTCCATGAACTGAAGCCCATTTCTCAAGCTCACTATATCAGCACACCATTCTTGTTTGCACTTTAGCTGCTGGAGCTGCAGTATCAACATCCAACTCACTCCATCATCTTCCTAAAATGGTAAGACCATGTCAACGTCAAAAACCTCTTGAGCAAGAGAATGCTCCTGTTTTTTTTTTTGATGTGTATAGAATTAAACCGAAACAAGTTTTAACGTCTTGGTGCCAAGCCCAAGACTCCTTCACCATGATCACGTTCTAGGTTATCTGATATGTAGCTATGACTTCATGTACAATTCTACAAGCACAGATGACCAAAATCCCCTGTACATTTTAATTGTAGGTGTGTTGTCAATCTAACTATAGTAAATCTGGAACACATATTACCAATGCTAGCTACGGAATTATTTTATTTAAAGAAATGTAGTACTTCTCACCTGAAAGTTATTTTATTTAGCTATGGGGGTAATAGACACAATACCACCTCTTGCTTACTGATAGTCTAAGTGTTCTACAATTTTTCTGTTGCTTCGGTATGGCACTGGACGCAATTTGAGAAAACTGACGACATCTCAGTATTTTTAATATGCTTATCAGTAATTTTTATGTTGGCTACAACATGGCCGGGCCTTCTTTTTGGTTATATATGTTTCCTCCAGAACTTCATAATTTATTATTTAGGAAACACATGTCGGGGGACGTGTGACTAAAGGGGGGAGCGAATATAAGGGGAGCAATGGTTTGCTTATTACCAGTATTCATCCCTGTCCCTGCTCACATGGGTTCAGTAATGACAACAATGAGTGAATATAAGGGCTACATGTACACATAAGAAAGGTTCATCCTTCCTAATATTTCAAGACAATAACAGTCATTAGGTTCTAAAAAGGCAATAGCAATCAAATTCCAAGTCCCTTCAGAATTTATATTTTGCATGTATAAATGTTTTCTCTGGAAATACCATGAAGCTGCTCTTACAGTCTGACCATTTCAAGATAAAATTGGACATGTTCACATTTCTAACGGGATGAGATCATAGATTGTGTTAGTTATAACTGATAATACCTCACATATTAAATGATTCTTCTTTCCCCAAGTCCTCCTATAAAAGGACAATTCAAATTAGTATGAAGATCCTCTCAAGTACTCTGTATGGGTTCGACACATCACACTCCAGCAGGGAACATACCTAGCCTCCTTGGTATCCATCTAGGCACAAGCTGCTGCCTGTAGTAGTCTACAATCACTTTACTGCCATCGATGATGGAATGTTGTTCATCCTGGAATAGTTTTCCTTTAGATTTCAGATATACCTAGAATGCAGCGGTAAACAACCAGGCAAAAGAACTTTAAAACAATATACAGTTGATACCTCATAGGCATGTCGCATCTCTGTGTCCATTTCATACTCTACAAAGGCATAACCACGAGAAGCACCAGGCCACCAGTAACTGCAAATGAATAGTATGATCATTATACACCAAAGTTGCAAAAGGTAAATATTGAGGCGTGTGATCAGTTGCCACCCAATAATGCATTCTATCTGTTGTACAATGTCAAGGATAAATAAAACAGCCGCACAACATTAGCTAGCTGATCTGAAAATTGGAAATTTCATGCTACATTTTGTAGATTATGACAGAACTCCCCATTCAATCTTAGGGGAAAGTAGCACACTGTTTTTTTACTCGCTTTTATCGATGCAACATAGAACACTCCAATTCGCATCGAGGTGAACTGTACTGATATTATTTTTGCTACAGTAGCACCATACGATTCATGATGTACAGATGCCAATATCCCGCACCAGCGACATAATCTTCGGCCCTGTATCTGCCCATTGCCTGCTCGACACACCAGATTGACCAAATAGACAGTTCCGACCATCAGACAGGACGAGCAACAACATCCCAACACACATCTGTGGGAGGCTGGAGAGGACGAGGGAACGTACTTTGTCCTTTGAGAGGTCGGCGAGGTAGGCGAACATCCTCAGGGCAAACGCCCTCGTCCGCGCTGTCACGGCCTTCCGGAGGATGTGCTTGGGCTCCGCCGCCGCCTAACCATGGTGTCGTCGGCCCTGAACTCAGTGACGAGGTTGAGGACCATGGTGTCGGCGAAGACGTGGTGCTCGACGGGAAGGACCCTGGACGGTGGGAGACGAAGGGAGGCCCATGCGTGCAGATATTGAGGGCCTTGGCCTGGTCGTTGGAGGTTGTCGTGGCCATCGCGCCGGCGCCGCCATCACCGAGACCTGAGAGGAGGACGATGGGGGGGGGGGGGGACATGGAGAGGTGGGTGGCGGCGCCGATGGGGTCGGGAGTCGTTAGGTACTCTGGTTGGAATGGTCACATGCAAAAATCACGGACAAAGCGAAACGCGACGATGAAGACGGAAAGCGAAAAAAAAACAGCGTCGGTGTTGGACGAATCGAAACGACCTATTGCGGGCTTGGCAGACTAAGGAACCAAATTATTCTGTTAGATAGTAGAGATTAACTTTTGGTCACCATAGGTCTATAATGCTTTATGTCGAGACATTCTGATTTCCTTCAGAGATAGAAGTCTTGAGCAATGTTTGGCCCTTGGTTACCAACTTATCATGCTAGTGATGTTATAAGTGAAATATCCGCAAACGATCATATTCATTATTGACTAGTTTATGACAACTTGAACAGGTGTTTCCATTCTAAATTTAACTGAAAACTTGAGGTGCAGAAGTTTAATATGACATCTGTACAGTGGAATTGCACGTCCAGTGATATTCCTCTGTTGATAGAGTAGGTCTACATTTCTATGCTGATATGAATTTGTTGACCTGCTCTATTTTTTTCTACATTTATGAGTTCTTCAGCAGTTTAAAATAATGTAGCTATTACTGTGGTAGCTAAAGTCTGCTAATGTTGGATGTTATGCTAAAGACTATGGATACGGTTGGTGTAACTTGTTTTCTAAATTGGCATGCCACTTGGAATGACACCCACTTTCAAAAGGCAGGCTACTTGGGTTTCTACTACAATTGTGCGTCTGTTTGATTTTTGTTTATGTAATACCATCTACAAATTTCTGTGCTATTTTCCGCAGTTTTTTTTTACCTGGTAGCGCGGACAGTGATGTTCTTGTCCCGTTGCTGCTTTGGAACCATACCTTTCTCTGATGTTCTGCTCTAGCTTTTACCGTCAAATTTACATGTACCCTGGCTCTCTTGCCCTTTGGTAAACAGATCTGTAGCCCTGTTTCGCTTTCATCGATCCATTGTTGGACTGCTTCCCTGGAATGACATGGTTTATAAATCAAAGTGAATAAACTTGTATGGACGCTGAGTTCTGAATCATCAGAAATGATCAAGTCTGTTGTCCATTTCATTATAGATCAATAGGACATCAACTCTGTTAGCCATTTCTCTGTGATCTGTGTGGCACGACTACAAAAGCGATACTTCTGTGGTAGCCTTGCCATTGGTGTACGACTTGCACGTTGTGTTATACTACTAGTTCGCAAACAAATTTACGCTATTTCTCAGGGGATAACTTGCACTGAGAACCACAAAGTCACTAGGTACATCTTTCGCCAGCTGTACTATGAGATTCGCAAATCGGAACCCACTGAACCTGCATTGTAGAATTCAGTTTTTTTTCTTCTTGAAACGGAGGCAAAAGCTTAATTCAGTTTTTTGATTGGGAAGTGCATGGTGACATTTACGCACCTGTCTTGTAACAAAGGGCGTGCATCCATTGACGCTATCCGCGTTTGTGAGTCGGTCAATCTTTTGAAAGCACCAAGCAAAGTAGCTCCATAGTGCTCTCAGCTTCCTTGAAAATTAAAAGTACAAGCTCAAAAGACTTGTTAAAAAAAAAAACTCAAAAGACAACACGTGAACTGGACTTATAGCGACATTTCCGCCTGCTTTGTTTCCTCCAAACTATTTTCCATGTCACCACAGCGTGGAAAGCCATCGAAAGGACGAACAAGAAAACGCGGCCAGCACAACAGTCAGTCAATCTCCACCAACTCACCCAGCTCTGCAACCCTCGTCTCGATCGGCGATATTGATACGGCCATACGGGGGATGTAGGCAGGGCGCCAGCCAGCCGCCGGAGGCACCGCAAGACCACGCCATGTCCACTTCCGCCATGGCCTCGGCCGAGACCGTGCGCTTGTACTGCCACACCTGCAGCGCGGGGTTCTCGCTCCCCGCCCCGCCCTCCCCGTTCCACTTCACGCTCTGCCCTCGTTGCCGCCGGGACTACCTCGATGACTCCCCGACGCCCCACCACCAAGCGCCCCAGCCGGTGTTGCCGCCCCCGCCGGTTCCGTGCGTGCCATCTTCGTCGTCGCCTTCATCCACGAAGTTGACCTCGCGCTCGTCCACCGTCGAGGGGACCATGTGGACGTCGCAGGATCTGCTTCCTCCTCCGCTTCCGCCTTGGCTGCTGCAGGCGTCCGTGTCCAACGATACATGGGATTACTTCTTCAACCCCTCTGACTGCCCGCCTCGTCCGCCGATTCCGCACGTTTCGTCGTCGTCTTCTTCTTCCACGACGGCCCCTCGGACTCTGGTGTCCAAGTGCACGCGACCCTCCAGTTCCTCCACAAGGCCGCCGTTGCCGCCGTCGAACCAAGGTACATGGGATTACTTCTTCGACCCCTCCGACTCAGTCGTCGCCCCGGCCAAGGAGGAGCCGCCGTTACTTCTTCGACCCCTCCGACTCTGTCGTCGCGAATTCCGACTTCTTTGCTCCCAGGAAGAGCAACGGCGCCGGTCCTCCCCTGCCGTCTCTTCCCTATCGTCGCCATACTCCTCCGCGTACACCTCCCCTCTGTTGGCGTCGCCGCCTCTCCAACGACAACACCAAGGCGAGATGCAACCCGAGTCGTCTCCTCTGGCCTTGGCCTCGTCCATAGCCGGGGAGACCATGTCGACGTCTCAGGAGGCTGTGCTTCCGCCTCCGCCCCCGCCCCCGCCTTGGGATTCTCCGCTCCACGGTGTCTGGGATGGTGAATACATCATCAGTCCCTCGGACTCCGATTACGAAAGCCCGCCACGGCCGCCTCCGCCGCCGCCGCTTCTTCGTGTTAATTCCGCCTACGGCGCCACGTTCGAGACGCCGCTCCAACGCCGCGGGTCGCCAGCGGCGCCGCCTCCTCTTTCCGCCTACGACGCCACGTTCGACATGCCGCCGCTCCAACGCGGCGGGTCACAAGCGGCGCCGGCGGAGTCCATCGCCGCCCTGCCCATCGTCACCGTCACCGACGCCGCGCTGGTCTGCGCCGTCTGCACCGACCCCCTCCTGGCCTCGGCGCCCGCGCGCCTGCTCCCGTGCGGCCACCTATACCACTCCGACTGCATCGTCACGTGGCTGTCGCTGCGCAATTCCTGCCCAGTGTGCCGCGGCAGCATCCCGATGTCCCACTCCACTGCCACAGATATTGCGTCGTCGCCATCGCCGTCCCTCCATCCGACGCCGCCCGGACGGAGGCGATCTCTACCAGGAGGCCGCCGGATAAGAAGAATCTGCAGCAGGTTGCTCAGACGCGATCGTCAGACAACTAGCAGCCACGATCGCCAGACAGGTAGCAGCGGCGATGTTCATGTCTGATGGATGGCATTGTTCTGCACACATAAATCGTCAGTGCCCCCAGCTTATTGCACCGATCTCTGAATGTGTGTCCATTGATTTTTTTTTCGATAAAGGGATTTATTACTTAAGAGTATTAAACATTACACCCGGCGTCTGCATAATTAGGATGCACACAGCCCCAATAAGTTCAAAAGTTCCGAAGTATGCAAAAAAATAAAAAGGCGAATTACATATCATAATGAGAAATTGTAAAGACGCCTAAGGTGGTTGAGGGACGATCCGGAGATTATGTGGCCATCGAGAATAACTCTCTCGCCGCAGCCTCCAAACGCGAAGACACCTCCAAAAACAGCTCGCGGTGCTCCACTCGCTGCAGGGCCGACCATGATCGGAGTGTAGCTGTGCATCGGTAGATAACCTGCATAACAGAAGAATTTTTATCGTTAAAAACATTGTCATTTCTACATAGCCACAGCGACCAAATAACGGCAATCGCTCCCACCCTAATAATAAGTAGTTTAAATCTAGGATCCACCCCGTTTAGCCAATTGCCGAAAATGTTTGCAACGCTGCGCGGGGGGTATAAGGTAGAACTATCTGGATGGCTGACCATATAGACCTAACAAACTCACACTGGAAGAATAAGTGTTTAATAGTCTCGTCATGATGACAGAAGACACATTTTCTACTCCCGTGCCAATTGCGTTTGGCAAGATTATCTTTTGTAAGAATTACTCCTCGACGAAGATACCACGCAAACACCTTCGTTTTTAGCGGAATCTTCATCTTCCAAATTTTCTTTATTATTATCGACTGGAACTTCGGGCTGGATTAAAGCAATCAACCGAGAATTTACCATTCTTAGTGAGATTCCATCAAAATTTATCTGGGCCTTCCGTCAACTGGATAGAGTCTAACCGGGGAAGCAAGGCATTCCAGGATTCTTGTCTAGGCCCTAATAAACTTCTTCTGAACGATACATTTGGTGGGGAAGTACCCATCACCTTGGCAGCGTGTCGCCTTTGTGTCGCACAATATTGTACAAAGCCGGATATTGTTCTCGGAGAGTTGATTGGCCAAGCCATTTATCCTCCCAGAAACGAATTTCCGATCCATCCCTAATTGAGAATGATCCATGTGGAAAAAGAACTTCTTCGTAGCCATGAGGCCTGCCAGAAGTGTGAATCACCAGGTTTCCAAAGAACCTGAGATAAACCTTGAGAGCCCACATACTTTCTCCTAAGGAGGGTTTGCCAAACTCCATCTTCAGAAAGAAGCTTGAATAGCCATTTACCAAGCAAGCTCTATTCTTGACCTCAAGGTCATGAACACCGAGCCCACCTTGGTCTTTTGGACGGCAAACCACACTCCATTTGGTCAGTCGATATTTTTTCTTTTCACTATCCCCTTGCCAAAAGAATCTTGCCCGGAAATAGTCCAATCGTTTTAAGACTCCTTTGGGTAGTTGGAAGAAAGAAATCATATACAGTACCATGTTAGTTAGTACTGAGTTAATGAGAACCAATCTTCCCCCCAAGGATAGAAGTTTGCCTTTCCAGCTATTTAACCGGATTTGAAGTCTCTCCTCCACCAATTTCAATTCAGCATTGGTGAGTCTCCGATAATGATCGGAATACCCAAATAATTGATAGGAAATTGACCTTGCGTACAGCCGAATAATTCAGCATACAAGGAGGCGTTTTCCTGGGCCTCTCCGAAACAAACAATTCGCTTTTATGGAAATTTATTTTAAGACCCGAAGTTGCTCGAACACTGACAAGATTAACTTGAGGTTACGAGCTTTTTCGATGTCATGTTCCATAAAAAGAATTGTGTTGTCAGCATATTGAAGGATCGATAAGCCACCATCAACTAGATGTGGAATCACTCCTTCAATTTGGCCCTCAGACTTAGAGCGTTCGATCAAGATAGCCAACATATCAGCCACTATGTTAAATAGTATTGGCGATAACGGGTCACCTTGTCTAAGGCCTTTTTTGGTTTGAAAGTATTTACCAGTGTCATCATTGACTTTAATGGCTACACTTCCTCCCGAAACAAATCTATTGATGAGCGCACGCCACTCATCAGAAAATCCTTTCATTCTGAGAGTCTGCTGAAGGAAAGACCATTTAACTTTATCATAAGCCTTCTCGAAATCTATTTTCAAAATTACCCCATTCAGTTTTTTCCTATGTAGTTCGTGAACTGTTTCATGTAGGATTGCCATCCCATCAAGGATGTTGCGACCTTGCATGAAAGCAGTCCGAGACGGACGAACCACATGATCTGCCACACTGTTCAGCCAAATCGTAGCAACTTTAGTGAATATTTTAAAACTAACGTTAAGGAGGCATATATGTCTGAATTGTTGAATCCTCTCTGCCTCGTTAACCTTAGGTAATAGAATTATTTCACCAAAGTTGAGCCGAAACAGCTCCAATTGTCCATCATGGAGATAGGCGAACAGTTGAAGTAGATCGACTTGATTACATCCCAGAAGTTCTGGTAGAACTCAGCTGGGAAACCATCAGGTCAGGGGCTTTATTGTGTTCCATTTGGAAAACCGCTTTCTCACTTCATCCTCTGAGTAGTGATTAGTAAGTAGACTATTTTCCTCATCAGAAACCTGGGGTATATCGGCCGTTCTAGACTCATCCAATGTGAAGTTTCCTTCCTCTGGTGCTCCGAACAGGCCTTTATAATAATTAGTGATATATGATTTTAGTTGTTCCTGGCCCTCAATCATTCCCTCATCCTGGACAAGGGAGTGAATACGCTTTTTCCTGTGTCTGCCATTGGCAATACTATGGAAGTAGCGAGTATTCGAATCCCCTTCGAGGATGAATTGGGCTTTGGAACGTTGATACCATTTTAACTCTTCCTCACGCAGAATTTTGCTATCTGCGCATAGATTGGCTCTTAAGCTCAATTTCTTGCGTAGATAACAGTCGAACTTCTGCTAATGCCTCTAGAGCATCAATTATCGAGGATAGTCGTATCTTTTCTTTTTTAAGTAAACCAGTAGTGTGACGAGCCCAACCAACAACATGTGTGCGTAAAGCACGGATCTTGTTGTTCCACCTCTGGTTAGGCGAATCGCCGGCAACCGGTCTTTCCCAAATTCTTTGGACCATCTCATGGAAGCCCTCGCGATGCAACCATCCAAGTTCAAACTTGAAACGCTGGTTACACGGTGGTCTAGGCATGCCTGTGGTCAAAAGAATAGGAGCATGGTCCGACAAACACTCAATACGTTCTAGAGCCCGTACCGATACCAATGGGAACCTAGATTCCCAATCGGTGTCCATCAGTACACGGTCTAATTTCTCGTTGTGGTTCAGGGAGAGAATTAGCCCAAGTGAACTGTCTCCCAACCATTGATATCTCTCTTAAGTCCAAGCTGTCAATGACCGCATTGAACAAAAGAGGCCAACGATTGTCAAACCGACCCCTGCTTTTCTCGAATGATAACGAAGCAAGTTAAAGTCCCCACCAATGATGAACGGGTGCGGGTTATCTTTTGCTAAGTTTACCATTTCACAAAGAAAAGCATATTTAAACTCCTCCTGGGCCGGCCCATACACAGCGACAAGACTCCAAATGAAATTGTCTGCTTTATTACGGATGTGCATTTTTATATGAAAATCACCATCCGAAACAGCCAACACATCCATGGTAACAGTCTTGATGCCTAGTAAAATGCCCCCGGAGCGTCCACGCGGAGGACAGGAATACGAAGCAAAATCTATACCACCTGAAAGACGATTCAATAGACCTTGCGAGAACTCCCGCCTGCCCGTCTCAGAAATAGCTAAGAAATCCAAATTATGATCCCGAATGCAGCCAACAAGTGCAAATGTTTAGCCAAGTCACCAAGACCTCTGCTATTTGCGAACAAGCCATTCATTTGGAAACAATGGGAGATTTGGAAAACTTTGCCCGTTTCTGGGACACCTTGTTAGAGGTAGATTTTGATTTCCGACCGGATGCTTTTAACTCATACAATGAGCACAACCCGTCATCATCCAAACCAACCTCCGACACTTCACCAATTAGATGAGAAAGAAGCTGACCATCTGATGTGGCATTCGCTTCTTCATCATCCAAATAGGTGGCTGTCAACACCGTCGAAGCTTTAGGAATAACCGTTAGACGGTCAAATTCCATATGCCTCAAGACATTAGTTGAAAACATCTACTTGTTTTTTTACTACAACCAAGATTAAAACCTACACTATTAAGCTTAGACTGAATCGAATGAGGAGAAAAATAGAGAAAAGACTTTGGATTCAGATCTGTACCGAGAGAGTCCAAGTTGCGCGCCGCTTTGCGACGCATAGCCTTTCGCATCGAAACCTCATCCGTCGTGGAAGCCCCATCCGCCGCCACCCCAAACCTCTCACTACGACGGGTCGGAGTGACCCCATCAGCAAAAGCCGTCGCAGTGGGAGGAGGTGTGCGTGGCGAGGCGGAGTCCCCGACCGCGTATGCCGCCACCGGAGAAACAACAACCTGGGTTGGCAGAGGTGGAGTAGCAGCCGACCCAGGTGATGTAGTAGCGTCACCCGGAGCGGTGTGAGACGGGGTGGACTGTGTCGACGTCGAGACCACCACCGTCCCAACAGCCCAAGTCGTCGTACTACCCAGGGGAGGCTGGGCTGAGGTAGCAGCCTCCCCAAGGTCCGGCCCAGCCGAAGCAACGCCCAGGTGGGCTAGGCCGTCGACCGCCGGCAGCCCATCGGCGGCGTAGGCGGGCATCGCGGCCAGGTCCAACTCCGAAGCGGGCCGGCCCAGCAGCAGCCATGCCTCCCCCGCCGCGACTGGCTCGAGCGGGCCGGCTGAGGCCGCCCTCGGCCCAGGTGGGCAGGCCACTGTCGCCCCTGCGCGGTGGGCAGCAGGTTGCTGCACCTTCGGCCCAACTTGGTGGCCGAGCGAAATTTCAGCTGCAAACTCAGTTACTTGTTGATCAACAGCCGCAATGAACTTCGAGTCCCCGGGTGATGAACTCGATGCATCAATGACGCGCAGCAGCCCCGGCGAGACACGACGAATCCTCGATACTATCTCGTTCCCGCGAGGAGTTTGCGGGTTCTGATTGTACGAAGTTATCGCCACTATGGTCCGGTGAGTAGGAGGATGTGTAGAGACCACAGTCTTTCTGTGATTAGCCGATCCAGAAGATTGACTGGCATCAACGTCCATACTGGTAGTCTGCGTCCCATTCAAACCCGCAGTATCCAAGGGACCCTCCAAACCCTCCTCAAGTCCACCATTCTCATCATTGACATCATCTCCCTTGCGACGCCAGAAATAGGGGACAAACTCTGTGTCAGGAACAAAATCCGCTGCCTCACGACGGAAAATGAAAGCATATTCCTTCAACTTATCCACACAAGCTGTGCCGACATAAGGTCCAGACGAGTCCATTTGTTTGTCCAGAGGCGCGGAGCTCGGCATCCCAACCAGAATACGCACTATGCCTCGGCTCCTGAGTGTGACAAGATCAACATCCAAAGTCGTCCCTGAATGTGTTATCTGTATTCACGATGACTGCAAGCCACGGAGTGTGTCACCCACACAACTATATATGTCACGGGATGTGGCATAATGCGATCAAATGGGTAACACTATGTATATGTGTAAATCGACATAGGTACGAGGATATAATAAAAGTCCCGGCTATGACCCAGTTGACTGAGATTTTCGTGAGATTTGAAAATTGCAACTTCAGTTCGCAAAAGTGCACTTTTAAAAATAGACTAAAACTTGAGAAAATATCGCTCGATCGAGACTTAACGAAATCCATCTTAAAATATCTTTGTGCAGCAACAATCCGGTCTTTCTTATGATGGTTGCTTTAGTGCTTAGTCAGTCCTACACCATCGGATTTACATTGTGATTCGTGCATATGTGAGTTGCAAGTTGCGTTGTAATTGAAAATTTTCAGTTGTAAGTGGGGTTGCAACCGAGATAACTGTTTTCGGATGTTGATTTGCTTCGTGATTTGTGTTAGGCATGAGTTGCAACTAAAATTTTATGACGTCACATAACTGAGAACTAATTTAATTCTCATTTGACAGTGAGAATTACTCACACACGTCTTTATTAAATTATCCAATTAATGTACGAGATAAACAAATCATGACATGCCAACTAAAGAAACAATTTTTTAAACAAGGCAGGAACTCTGGCTTTGTTAGTTTTTATTGATTTAAGAGGAGAAATAAAAAATCCAAGGTCAAAGTCAAAGAAGGGCGCCACCATCAAAGAAACACATGAAACAACAAAACATGCACGATAGCCCCAAGGGCCAGAAGGATGAGTTGGGCAAGCTGCCTTGTGCCCGTGTCGAACTAGGCACGACATTCATCTTTGATCCTTAAGACTAGTCACAATGGGAGTATCATATACTAGTATCATGCATATGATACTAGTCTATGTTACTATCTCCACAATGGGTAGTAACATATTTGTGGTATCATACAATACTATATTTATTAGATTGTAGACTCATCTTGCATTGGAATCCGTTATGTTACGGTATCTACCTATGATACTACTATCACCTCTCTCATCATTAATTGCAGTGACACGTCAGTTTTTTGCCAACATGGCATACATGATACCACCTATGATACCCTCATTGTGGCTAGTCTAACAACAACATTGTAGTCATGGAGTCTTTATTGGTGAAAACTCCCACGTCGTTATGTTCCTTCCAGATTTCCAACAATCGCATAAAGTCACTTTGTTTCCTGAGATTCAATGATCACTTTATGTAAAAACAAATAAGAATATGTTTATAAATTTCAATGAACTCTGAAAAAAGTCTAGATGTAGTCAATGATGTATTCTATAAGCATCCAAAATGACAACGCGAAATCCTATGTATTATGTGCTAGACAAAAATGATTATTAATGAATTTTAGATTTGAAAATGTACATTGTTCACTAATTTTTTTATTATTTAAAAAATAAAACTTGCACATTTATGTGATACATCATTTAGAACATCTAGGATTTTTTGAGATTTTTTAAAAACTCATAAATATGAGTTTTTTTATTGTTCAAGGTAAGGAGATCATTGTAACCCCCTAGCCAAAAGCTCCCTCTTGTAGTCGTCGCTTGTTGGTTTAAAGACCTACTTATAACTATTATTATTATAGTGATCTTTTTATATTGTTGTCGATGAATACTAATAGATCTGTGCAAATTTTCGCAAGAAAAGAAGAAATCCCATCGAAATAATGTTCCTTTGAAATTCCCTAAAAAATCCTTAGAACCGAACAAGGCCTAAATTTCACATGACCCCTTCCCGTTGGACATTTTTAAAGAAGAATAAACATGTGCACGCATTGCAAAATCTGGTCACTAACTCAAGTAGAATCTCTCTTCTTAAAAGAAAATTTTGATTAAATTGGCAGGACCGATTCTAACCGTTGGCCGCGTTAGACCGGCAGCAACAGGACACGGCACGAAACATCCACTGGTTTACCCAGGAGCTCAGGCAGCAGCCAGCCACGATAGCAACCAAATCAAAAAAATTATGTGCGCACACGTATGACTACATGAGCGCCGAGCAGGTGGAACAGTTTCCATCCAACCCCGTGGACCTGGCGTCGCCTTTCGTCGAACCACCCGAACCTCCACACGCGAAGTTGGTGACCATGCCCCCGGCCGGCGGCGGTCAACCCGGCGTCTCTCCGGTATAAATAAGCGCGCACCCCACATCTTCCGGCCTCACAAACACAACAAGCAACTCATACTCTGGATCAATCTCACGAAAGTTCTTTACTCGATCGATTCGCTCGTGTCGTGTGACCAAAGCTCGGGAGCTAGCGTCAATGGAGTTCGAGATGGCGAGCCTGAGCCAGCACGGGGCGCTGCTCAAGGTCGGCATGTTCGTGCTGGTGCAGGCGCTAGTGTACCTCATCCTCGCCCAGTCATCCTCCGTGTTCTCCACCACAAAGACCCTCGGCCTCCGCCCGTCGAGGTCCCTCAGCGCTCGCCGCATGGTCGCGCTGCTCTCCGACCTGCCGCTCGGCGGGGAGCCCTCCCCCCGCGCCGTCTCCGGGGAGCCGTCGTCGCCAGTGCCCGATCACCAGAAGAAGGATTAGTTAGCCAAGCGCGATTTGCGACGACTGACGAGACGGACACAGGCCGAGCTGGGAGAGATGGCGCTTGTTCTTCCGAGCTAGTGGTTGACTGTACTGGTTGGTGCCTGGTGTACGTACGTAGGAGTTTTTTAGCTATTCACCATTCTTTGATTATTGGGGAAATTTGCTCTTGAACACGGTTATTTCGTGTCCTTTGCCCAAACATACTAAACTTTCATGTCTTTGCTAAGTACCATTATAATTTTGTGATCATTTGGTGTAACACATCGCATGTTTCAAAACGCAAAGAGAAGAAAAGGTGAATTTTCTTTCCAACGGAATGAGTACGCTAGTACATAACATTCAATCGCATACGATTGCACTCATTATTCGCAGACGGTTTACCGAACCATTACCATGCAGGGTTGCCGATGAGATGTCTCATCGCACACGATTGTAAACATGTTCGATGGCGGACACATCGCGCACGATTAATTTCTTTGATACATCTGCGATAACTAAGGGCTTCGCCCATGGTTTTGATGAAAAAATCATTTGCGAACCTTCCGTCGCCGCTCAAGTTTTCTTACATTTAATCTTCTTTATTACCAGTAGCATCGCACACGCTATGTTTAGCAGAATCTTCTGCGCTTAGTTATGTCATCGCAAACACTTAATCATGTGTGAATTTACTGCCAGCGTAGAATGCTAATTTGAGCATATTAAATCCATGCAGCACCATAACAAGCATAAATATATAATCACAGAACATCATGACAAACATTCATGAACCATCGTTACTATTTTTGGACCATAACCAGCAGACAATAGAAAACCAACATTAGAACATATCGTATATATGAAGAGAGAGAACAAGTAAAAAATCTTCTAGAAGTGGTATGGGGCTCCTTCAGAAAAGACACGCGCGACAAAAATTCGGCAATGTGGCTCCTAATCTTATTGTTGGTGTATTGAGTCATAGCCCATCTGGATATCAATTTTACCGCATAAGCGTGTGTATAAGATCACATTCGTGACATTATATGGTACAAAGAATATAAATATTTAACCAATGTAAACAAATTTACCTTTTCAACCTGCTTATTCAAATCCTTCTTTTTTAGAGATTACCATAAGTTTGGCCATCTTTGTAGCAACATAATAGCCACAACATACATAAGGCTATATATAATCTGTTGTTTTGCAATTTGGTATAAAATAATAATAGTAAATAAAACTGATAACATGGATCAATGAATCTTAAAATCAGCCTATCTTTTTAGTATCAACTATAAGAAATTAATCTATTTATTTATCAACTATAAAAAATAAAGCTACAAATAATCAGTTGTTTTGCTAATAAAGTATAGCATATAACAAACTTAAAATTGAGATTGAGTATTGTACGTTCTTTACAAGTATGTGTTTCAAAGCAGCCCCCCTGTAAATTTGATACCATATACCCTCACAAAATGTGTTGAACTTTTATTACAAGTTATCAAACAGAAATTGATCACAAAATTCGATAGAGATCTATTTGCTAGAGATGCTCTTATGTTGGACTTTGTTTTAAACAAGGACGAATATACATGCGCCTTGCAAAATCTGGTCACTTCCTCAAGCAGAAGCTCTCATCTTATCGGCAGGACCGATTCTAACTGGTGGGTTTGACATGAGGAACATGCATGCGCATTGCAAACTCTGGTCACTTACTCAAGCAGAAGCTCTCATCTTTTAGGCAGGACCAATTCTAACTGCTGGGTTTGACAGGCAGCAACACGACAGGGCAGGTAACATCCTTTTGGTTTATGCAGGCCCTCCGGGACAGCAACTCAAGCAATATCATATGTCTGCACACGTGAGCGGTGAGCGGTGCACCGAGCAGGTCGACCGGTTTCTGTCCAACCCCGTGGAACTAGCGATGCCTTTCGCCGAACCACCCGAAGTTGGGGACTGAGGACGAAGCATCTTGGCATTTAATGGCACCCTGCCGCCGGCAGCGGTCAAACCGGCGTCTTGCCATTATATAAGCGCACACCCCTCATTCCCCGGACTCACAAACACAGCAACCAACTCACTCTCGATCAATCTCACGGAAGTTTTGCTTGTCAATTCGCTCGTGCCGTTTGACCAAAGGTCAGGAGCTAGCGTCATGGAGTTCGAGATGGGGAGCCTGAGCCAGCACGGGGCGCTGCTCAAGGTCGGGCTGTTCGTGCTGGTGCAGGCGCTGGTATACCTCATCCTCGCCCAGTCCTCCTCCGTGTTCTCCAGCACCAAGACCCTCGGCCTCCCATCGAGGTCCCTCAGCGCCCGCCGCATGGTCGCGCTGCTCTCCGACGAGCTGCCACTCGGCGGGGAGCCCTCCCCCCGCGCCGTCTCCGATGAGCCGTCGTCGCCGATGCCGGCTCACAAGAAGAAGGATTAGTTAACCAAGCGCGTTTTGAACCGAGACGGACACCCGGGAGTACTTACATACTTACAACGTTGTTGCTGGTTCAGAGTAGTTCCGAGCTAGGTAATGGTTGGTGCCTGGTGTAGGAGTTTGTTAGCTATTCACACCATTCATTGATTGATTTGTTTGTTCTTTTTGGATTGTATATGCAAATTACATGCCGTTTCGACTTGTAAACACGATAATTTGAGATTATCTACAATCCATTTGTGTGCCTGTAAATGTGAACTGTGATGAACAGAAGACTTGTTCACCACATGCACGTTTCCTTACCCTGTAAATGGGCCTACTACAAGGACCACGCTATTTAAGGACTGTGCTATGTAGCGACCGTGCCCCAGAATTCTCCCCTCATACGGCGCCCGTTAACCCACGAACGAGCGAACCAAGGTCGCGTGCTCCTGTGCGCGCCCGCGCGCCACCGCTGCAGCCGGCCCAAAACAGCCCTACCTAGGAGCATCTCCACTCGCGGCGCCAAAGGCCGTCCGGACAGGCCCTTTGGGCGCCGTCTGGACTACCTTGCCCATTTGGGCGCCCTCGCTCCCCACTCGTGGTGCCCAAATATTATTTAAATATGAAATTTTGATACGAAAATGCATATATTTCATTGAAATTTCATTCAAACTAACATAATTCATTCAAATTTAAATCTAGACCTAGACTAGATCTAGTAAGTAGGGTGGCACGCCAGGCACCGGCAGTTGGGGCAGGCGCCGGCCCTTGCGGCGGCGAGCACAGGACCCCGGCGGCAGCTCGAGCAGAGGCAGTAGAGGTAGCCGGTGGTGGTGGTGGAGGTGGTGGCGGCGGAGCTGGAGGTGGTGGCGGCGGAGCTGGAGGTGGTGGCGGCGGCAGAGGCTATGTCGGCCTCGATGGCGAGCTGCATGTGGCCGGGATCCCACTCCGGCGTCGGCGGCCAGTCCTCCAAGCCGTCATCATCACCGTCAACCTCCTCCGTTGCGTCGGAGGAGGTTGCACGCGGCCTCCTTCCGATCTTGCGCGACGAGCCTGCTCCACCGCCTCGTAGCGAACCCTCTCCCGTTCCATGCCCGCTGCGAAGTCCTCGTCGGTGGTGTTGGTGTCGTCGTCGTCGGTGTCGACGACGTCGTCGGAGTCTTCGAGCCAGTCCGCAGGCGGCTTGGGGCGAAGAAGGAGTGGATGCGGTAGGCGTGCTCGAGCTCGACCTACTTGTCCCAGTACGCCGAGTTCGGCGCGAACCTGGGGTCGTCGTGCAGCTCCGGCGCCATCGTCCCCATGCACGAGGCGACGTAGTCGAGCCGCGCCTGGCCGGCTGGTGGCTCTAAGGTTACGAGGGAATATCTCCCCGGCAACAGTGCCAGAAACAATGCTTGTACGTCACACGTCAGTTGGGAACCCCAAGAGGAAGGTATGATGAGTGCAGCAGCAAGTTTTCCCTCAGTATGAAACCAAGGTTTAATCGAACCAGTAGGAAAACGAGGTTTGCTTCGAAGGTGTTGGTGAAGGAGTGTAGTGCGGCGCAACACCAGGGATTCCGGTGCCAACGTGGAACCTGCACAACACAATCAAATTACTTTGCCCCAACTTAACAGTGAGGTTGTCAATCTCACCGGCTTGCTGAAAACAAAGGGTTAAACGTATCGAATGGAAATGATGTTTGTTTGCATAAAACAGTAGAGAACAATGATTGCAGTAGATTGTATTTCAGATGTAAAAGAATGGACCGGGGTCCACAGTTCACTAGTGGTGTCTCTCCAATAAGATAACTAACATGCTGGGTAAACAAATTACAGCTGGGCAATTGACAATTGATAAGTGCATATAACATGCATGTGTGAGTGTGGTGTCTACTATGAGATTCATTTGGGCATTACGACAAAGTACATAGACCGCTATCCAGCATGCATCTATGCCTAAATAGTCCACTTTCCGGTTAACATCCGTACCCCTTCCAGTATTAAGTTGCAAGCAACAGACAATTGCATTAAGTAATGTGCGTAATGTAAACAATACATTCATCCTTGAATAAAGCATTGCTGTTTTACCCCTAGTGGCAACAACACATCTACAACCTTAGAACTTGCTGTCACTATCCCAGGTTAAATAGAGGTTGAACCCAACTATCATGCATAAATACCCCTCTTGGAGTTACAAGTATTCACTTGGCCAAGGCTTCAACAAGTAACGGAGAGCATGCAAGATCACAAATGACATAGACATGATAATATAATATTCAGCTCCACATAGGTATCAATATAAGTCAGATCCCAGCAAACACAACATGTAGCATTACAATAAGATGATCTTGATCATGATAGGCAGCTCACAAGATCTAAACATGATGGCACAAGTGGAGAAGACAACCATCTAGCTACTGCTATGGACCCATAGTCCAAGGATGAACTACTCACGCATCACTCCGGAGGCGGGCATGGCGATGTAGAGCCCTCCGGTGATGATTCCCCTCTCCGGCAGGGTGCCGGGAAGAGCTTCAGAACCCCCCGAGTTAGGGTTGACGACGGCGGCGGCAGCGAATATGTTCTGGATGAAAGGCTCGGTGTTTTAGGGTTTTCACGTCTCGGGGAATAAATAGGCGAAGGGGCGATGTCGGCGGACCCCCGAGGGGCCCAAACCACAGGTGGCGCGGCTGGGCCCACTGCCGCGCCGCCTGGTTTGGCCACCTCGTGGCTCTTCGTCTCTCCTTCGGACTCCGTGTACGTGCTGGAAAAATAGGGACTTGGCCTTTTGTTTCGTGCAATTCCGAGAATATTTCCAGAAGTAACTTTCTGAAACCAAAAACAGCAGAAAACAGGGAACTGGCACTGTGGCATCTTGTTAATAGGTTAGTCCCAGAAAATGCATAAAAGTGATACGAAGTGTATATAAAACATGTAGCAAATGGTATAATATAAGCATGGAACAGCAGAAATTATGGATACGTTGGAGACGTATCAAGCATCCCCAAGCTTAGTTCTACTCGTCCTCGAGTAGGTAAAACGATAACAACAAATAATTTCTGAGGAGACATGCTTTCACACAATCTTGATCAATATATTGCAAGGCTCATGTCATGAATGAAGTGACTCAAAGCAATGATCTATAGTTTGCTAACAAATAGATAAAGAGTAAACAATGAATCATATAAGCAAAAACTTTTCATGAATAGTACTTTCAAGACAAGCATCAAAAAGTTTTGCATAAGAGGTAACTCATAAAGCAATAGATTCAAAGTAAAAGGCATTGAAGCAACACAAAGGATGATTAAGTTTCAGCATTTGCTTTCAACTTGTAACATGTATATCTCATGGATAGTTGTCAACATAAAGCAATATAACAAGTGCAATAAGTAAACATGTAAGAATCAATGCACACAAAGTTGACACAAGTGTTTGCTTCTAAGATAGAAAGGAGTAGGTAAACTGACTCAACATAAAGTAAAAGATAGGCCCTTCGCAGAGGGAAGCAGGGATTAAATCATGTGCTAGAGCTTTTTAAGTTTTCGAAAGCATATAGAGAGCACAAAATAAGTATTTGAGAGGTGTTTGTTGTTGTCAACGAATGGTAGTGGGCACTCTAACCCCCTTGTCAACCAGACTTTCAAGAGCGGCTCCCATGAAGGACGTTATCTCTACCAGCAAGGTAGATCATCCCTCTTCTCTTTTGTTTACACATGTATTTTAGTTTCTTTATAGATGACACTCCTCCCAACCTTTTGCTTACACAAGCCATGGCTAACCGAATCCTCGGGTGCCTTCCAACATTCACATACCATGGAGGAGTGTCTATTTGCAAATTAAGTTGCTTACTGATAAATCAGGGCAAAACATGTGAAGAGAATTATTAATGAAAGTTGTAATTAATTGGGGCTGGGCACCCCGTTGCCAGCTCTTTTTGCAAATTATTGGATAAGCGGATGTATATGCCACTAGTCCATTGGTGAAAGTCTGTCAGAAGTAAATGACAAGATTGAAAGATAAAACACCACATACTTCCTCATGAGCTATAAAACATTGACACAAATAAGGAGTAATAAAGTTTTGAATAGTTTAAAGGTAGCACATGAAATATTTACTTGGAATGGCAGGAAATACCACATAGTAGGTAGGTATGGTGGACACAAATGGCATGGGTTTTGGCTCAAGTTTTGGATGCACGAGAAGCATTCCCTCTCAGTACAGAGTTTAGGCTAGCAAGGTTGTTTGAAGCAAACACAAGTATAAACCGGTACAGCAAGAATCACATAAAAACATATTGCAAGTATTATAAGACTCTACACTGTCTTCCTTGTTGCTCAAACATTTTACCAGAAAATATCTAGACCTTAGAGAGAACAAATATGCATCCCAAGTCTCAACAAGCTCTACGGTAGTTCTCCACTACTAGGCTTTAACTACATGATGCAAGAGCTTAAACATGATCTACTTGAGAGCTCAAAACAATTGCAAAGCATCAAATCGAAACAAGACAATGATCTACAAGAATGCATATGTCTTTTCCAATACCAACTACTACATGTAGCATTTTCTTTCTTCCAAACAAACACCAATAATTTATTAAACATA
>CAMZMU010000096.1:19486801-19871799 GCA_947311845.1 Poa pratensis | reverse complement strand
CAACCTTGACAATCACGGAGGAATGGCAGCAAAAGCAGATAAAGTCATAAAGGAGTGCACAATGATGCCACCAAATTCCACCCCAGAGGAGATGTTGACCTTCCAGTACTTCAACTGGCAGGAGTCAATTCGACTGCAAAACTACCGAGCGACGCTCGAAAGCGCAAAGGCAAGCCACCACTCGAGTGCCCGAAGAAGGGAGCAATCCTCGGGTCCACAATGCAACCAACCCCCACGACCTAGGTCGTGGTTGCAAGCCTTCCAGAACATGAAAGGGTAGCAATCACCCGTAACCTGTCGTTCATGACAGATGGACGCTAACGGAAACCCAGTGCCCAAAACTGCTGCGGGTGCATATTCTCCGTAGGTGCTTACCTCAAGGCAATGCAACCTCCGGCGAATGACCCTAACGCAGCCCTGCATCGCCAACAACTCAAATCGCTAGCTCTAGCGGCACAGGCTATACAGCCAGAAGACAAAACTCCAGCAAGGAATCGCGATCGCGACATAGTCGACTCACGACACCAGCACATCATCGCAGTGGTCGCAGCCACCACTCGATGAAGGAAGGAGAAGCACGCGCCGGCACAGGTCCAGCAGAAGCAGATCTCGAAGATCCTATAGCAGCGATTCATACTCTGATCGCGAACCAGAGCCATGCGGAGCATTGTGCTTCACCCGACGCATCCGTGAGACGCGGATGCCCAAAGGATTCAAGTTGACAGGCGAACAACCCAAGTACAACGGTCGCCAAGAACCTTCCGGGTGGCTAGAAGATTACAGACTCGCCGTGCATGCCAGCGTGGCACGAACACCACGGCGATGCAGTACATACGACTCATGCTCGAAGGAACTGCCCGCGACTGGCTCAAGGCGCTCCCTCCATCATCATACGACTCGTGGGACGATTTCCGCAGAGACTTCATCAAAAACTTCGAGCCTCTATGTGAGCGCCCGAAGACATTCGAAGAATTAAGGGCATGCACTCAACGATCAGACGAGTCGTTGAGATCATACATACGGCGGTGGACCGAAATACGCAATTCGGTTGGCAAAGTGTCAGAAGACAGGGCCATGGATGCCTTCATACAAGGTCTCGCCAGGAAGGACTTCAAAGAGGCACTGGGTCGTGAAAAGCCAACCTCCCTGGCTGACCTCATCAAAGTTGCGACTGAGTGGGCAGATGGAGAGGATTCTGTACGCAGATCCCGTGCTTCCCCACCACGCGACAACTACGAAAGCGGCAGTCGAGGCCGCAGAGATTCATACAGAGAAGATCGCAGGCGCAAACGTTCCAAACGTCCTTACGACGATAACAGACCCGAGTTCATGGCGGCTGGATACACACAACCCGGGAGGACCAAGATAGAAGCAATCGACGCTCGGATGATCGACGGGACAGTCGAGATCGCGAGCAGCGGAGCGACAGCTACAAAAGGCAAGAATGGCGCAAACGCAGCGACGCAAAACCCGAGCGGTCATTCGAGGAAAAGATGGACGACTGGTGCAGATTCCACCTCTTCAAGGGGGACGACGGAAAACTACGCTCCAATCACACCCTAAGGAACTGCAGGGAATTCGACCAAATGGCGACTGACTACATGATACGACTCAAAAGGTACGGCCCAGCACCTGCTCAGCCCACGCCTGCACCCGCACCACAGCCGAACGCTGTGCCCGCTCTCATGGCGCCACAGCCGCCACCGCAACCACCACCACAGCCTGCTCCAGGCGCAAACCTCGCAGGTGCCATACAACCCGTACTACGGGCGGAAGATGATCAATATCCACAGCCCCACGGGCAGATGTACATGATACAAAAGGGTCGCCCCTCCAACAGGCAGCAAAAGCTAATCACTCGACAGGTGAACATGGCTGTCATGGCACCTCCTGCCATGCCCGAATTTCTGAAGGGATCGGAAACCATCATAAGCTTCAGTCGAGAGGATCATCCCCCAGCTGTAGTTCGACCAGGGCACGCGGCTCTGGTACTCGACGCGCAAATAGGAGGCTACGCCATGACCAAGGTCTTCATGGATGGAGGCAGCGGCATAAACATCATCTTCGCGGACACGCTCCGCAAAATGAACAGGTCAGTCGAAAACCTCCCAAAATCTTCAAATACCTTCCACGGTATTGTTCCTGGCAAAGCAATTAGCCCAGAAGGCACCATACAACTCGACGTTACGTTCGGGGACAAAAGCCACTTCAGGACAGAGTCGATTGAGTTCGAGGTCGTCGACTGGAAATCACAATACCATGCTATTCTTGGTCGCCCGACGTTTGCTCGATTCATGGCGGTGCCACACTACGCGTACCTCACGCTGAAGATGCCAGGACCAAAGGGAGTCATACTGTCCGTGGAAACTTTCAAAGGTCCGATGCTTGCGACCGCGAGTTCAGCAAAATCTCCGAGATGTTCGGGGTGGAAGAATCACTCGCCGACCTGGCGATTTCCAACGACCGCACACTCCTTCCGGAGCATAAGAAGTTGGCAGTCGACAGATCCTTCAATGCTACAAATGACACAAGGTCGCATCAGGTGCACCCGACCGATCCGTCCAAGACAGTCAACGTATCTTCGAGCCTGCCTATCGCATAGGAAGGCGCGCTCGTCGAATTCCTCCGTGAGAACTGGGAAATATTTGCGTGGTGTCCAGCCGACATGCCAGGTATTCCCAGGGAATTCGCCGAGCACTCTCTCCAATTGTTTCCAGATGCAAAGCCAGTCAAGCAAACGATGCGTCGAATCTCCGGCCCAAAGCGAACCGCAGTCGAATCTGAAGTCGACCGGTTACTCGCAGCAGGATTCATTAGGGAAATCAAGAAATCACAATGGGTGGCCAACCCCGTACTCGTAGAGAAGAAGCATACAGACATCCTTCGGATGTGCGTGGACTTCACAGCGCTGAACAAGTGCTGTCCAAAGGATCACTTCCCGCTACCCCGAATCGACCAGATCGTCGACTCCACCGCCGGATGCGCACGACTCTCCTTTCTGGATGCTTACTCAGGTTATCACCAGATAAGGATGAAGCAAGAAGACGAAGAAAAAACGGCGTTCATAACCCCACTCGGGGTCTACTGCTACACAACTATGCCCTTTGGGCTCAAAAACGCGGGTGCAACATACCAGCGCATGATGCAGGACTGCCTCAAAAAGCAAATCGGACGCAACGTCCAGGTCTACGTGGATGACATTGTCATTACCACAAGGGAAGAACACACACTACTCGACGATTTGAGGGAGACGTTCGCAAACCTCAAACGCTTCCATATCAAGCTCAATCCTAAGAAGTGCACGTTCGGCGTTCCAGCCGGGCAGCTCCTAGGGTACCTAGTCTCTGCCCGTGGAATCGAAGCAGACCCGGAGAAAATACAGGCCATCCTCACAATGCAAAGGCCTTCAAAGCTTCACGATGTGCAGAAACTAGCAGGACGAGTAGCAGCGCTCAGTCGATTCATCAGCAAACTGGGTGAAAAGGCTCTACCATTCTATCGACTGATGAAGAAGGCGGACAAGTTCGAGTGGACGCCAGAAGCTGAAGCAGCCTTCACAGATCTCAAGCGGATCCTCACAAGCCCTCCGATCCTCGTCGCACCTAAGGAACGGGAACCACTCTACCTGTATGTCTCGGCTACAAACAGGGTGGTGAGCACCGTACTGGTAGTCGAACGCATGGAGGAGGGGCACATCCAAAGCATACAACGTCCAGTCTACTACCTGAGCGAGGTTCTCTCCATATCAAAACAGCGGTACCCGCACTATCAAAAGCTGGCATACGCTGTATTCATGTCCTCAAGGAAGTTGACACACTACTTCACCGAGCACCCGATCACCGTGGTAAGTAACTCAGCAATCGGTGATATCCTCACAAACCCCAATGCAACGGGTCGAGTCGCAAAATGGCTCATCGAGCTGGCTCCAAGAGACATCAAGTACGAGCACCCGAAGGCTATCAAAGCACAAGTCCTACCCGACTTCACAACCGAGTGGATAGAGGCCCAATTACCTGGAGCACCAGACGTGTCCAATTCCTGGACCATGTACTTCGATGGGTCCAAGAAACACGAAGGCGCAGGCGCAGGCGTCATCCTCATATCACCAAAAGGGGACAAGCTACGTTATGTTTTGCAGATGGGATTCAAACTACCCTCCAATAACGAGGCTGAATACGAGGCTCTGATCCATGGCATGCGGATGGCAAAAGCACTTGGGTGCACTCGATTGATGATCTACGGCGACTCCAATCTCGTGGTGCAGCAAACAATGAAGGCCTGCGACGCAATCGCGGACAACATGATCGCTTATCGCGACCTGTACAACACACTGGAGGGCAGCTTCGAGGGCTGTGAGTTGAGGCACATAGGAAGGGAAAGTAACGAAGAAGCAGACATGCTAGCCAATCTTGGCTCAACTGGCGCACAAATTCCACCTGGTGTCTTCCTCGAGCGCATCGAACACAGATCTATCAAGGAGAAACGAGAGCCTCCTCCGTCGACTACGCCAGCCAAAAGCAAAGCGCCAGCACAGAGGACCCCCCAGTCGAGGTACTCCTCATTGAGCCAACTTGGACTCAACCTTTTCTGGCTTACATACTCCGGCGAGCTACCAGATGACATAACCGAGTCCCGACGCGTGACTCGAAGATCAAAAGCATACACCGTTATCAACGGCGAGTTATACAAGCGCAGCATATCAGGTATGTTCCAAAGATGCATCGCATTCGAAGATGGCCAAGCCATACTTCGAGATATTCATGCAGGTACCTGTGGGCATCACGCCAGCAGTCGATCACTCGTAGCCAAAGCCTTTCGCGCAGGGTTTTACTGGCCTACAGCACTCAAAGACGCGGAGGACATAGTCAAAAGGTGCGTCGGCTGCCAGAAATTCGCAACAAGGCCGCACGCACCCGCATCGGCGTTGAAGACTATACCGCTGGCCTGGCCTTTCGCCCAATGGGGGCTCGATATGGTTGGGCCACTCAAAAATCATCGCATGGCGGGCATACTCACCTACTGGTGGCAGTCGACAAGTTCACAAAGTGGATCGAGGCGGTCCCCATCACAAATTCGACTGCTACTACGGCAGTCAACTTCATAAAGAGCATCATCTACCGCTTCGGTGTCCCAAACAGTATCATCACTGATAACGGCACAAACTTCACGGCTGAGGAGTTCAAAACCTTCTGCAAAGAGCAGGACATTACGCTCAACTACGCATCCGTGGCGCATCCACAATCCAATGGCCAAGTCGAAAAGGCCAATGGACTTGTGACGAGTGGGATCAAGAAGCGCCTCCTGGTGCCACTCAAAAGAGCTGCGGGTGCTTGGGTCGAAGAACTACCATCTGTGCTATGGAGCCTACGCACAACTCCCAACACTTCTACGCAGTTCACCCCATTCTTCATGGTCTATGGTGCAGAGGCAATTCTGCCATCAGATGTGGTTCAATGCGCCACGAGTTGAAGCATACAATGAAGAAGACGCGAAGAAGCACTCGAAGACGCAGTCGACTTGCTCGATGAGCGCGAGACACGGCCTTGGCCCGCACAGCTGTTTACCAGCAGGATCTCGCAACTACCATAGCCGTCGACTGCGAACCAGGTCCTTGTTGTGGCGACCTGGTTCTTCGATTGAAGCAAAAGAAGGTGCACAAGCTCGCTTCCCCATGGGAGGTCCCTTCATCATCACGGAGGTCCTTGGTGGAGGCGCATATCGACTGAAGCACGCGAAGACAGGCGAACTCTCTCATAATCCTTGGAACGTTGCGCATCTGCGCCGTTTCTACGCATAAAGTGCTCACAGTCATACAATGTAATAGGCTATATGTCGGATGGCTGCAGGTTTCAGACGCGCTCTTTTCCTTACCAGGGTACCTAAGGGGACTGGAAGGTTTTTAATGAGGCGGCCTGCAGCCTAACATTCAAAAGAGGAATAAAATCAATGTTCCTTCGACTTCTTTGTGGCTACTACCCGCATAATTCATACCTTAACCGCACCCGAAACCCTCGGGGGCTGTGTTATCGATCAAATGAGCTCTCGCTCTTGCAGAAACACAATGCCTTAGCCGCACCCGAATGCTCGGGGGCTGCGTAACAAGGATCCAAACAAAGAACACAAAAACTCTGCAGCCGCACTCGAATACTCGGGGGCTGCACAGTCATTGGTTCACAACCAACACATATTTCACAAACCCCGCTCGACTGACTCGGGGGCTCGACAAAAAATCAAAGTATACAAACTATACAATATACAAAGAGTCAAAAATTACACTCGGGGGCTGCCCCCTATACAAAAATTGCACTCGCAAACTATTCTAATCCTCAGGCTCGTCCTTTACGGGCAGCTCGGGACCGCAAAGCTGTTCGCGAGTGCACTCGATTAGTGTCTCCGCAGCTTGGATCGTGTCATCCAGGTCTTTTGTTCGAGAACCTCTCCGGCTGCAGGTGTCCGCAACACCAACCTTGGTTTTCGACTACGCATATACGCCATTGCAGCGTTGGCTCCAATCACAAGTCTCTGAGACAGCAACTCTCGAATGGGATTTGTTTGACGGAAGATGTTCAACAAAGCACGAATCCCTTGTGGTTGTGGCCCCGCAGGAAAAAGAGTCTCGTTCAGGCGAATAAACGCTGCCCGGCATAACTCCAGCAGTTCAGCACTTCGCCAGACGCGATCCTTCAGGGTGGCGAGTATGCGGGCATGGTACCTATCAAGCCAAAAGTGTTGACGCCCAGTCGTAGGGTCGTCAACCACGCTATCCAGACGCCCTTCCACGCGAATCTTTTCAGCCTGGAAGTTGTCGACAAAGCCTACAAACACGGGCGCACCAGTCAGATCAAAAGGACAATAGCTACGCAAAAAGCTTGTAAACAGAGCAAGACTCGAACTTACACTCGAGTTGCCTGTTCACAAGATCCATCTCCCCGAGCACATATTCCTCGCGTTGGGTGGCCAACGCGGGTCTCGCCCTCAATCGATTCAGCTCAGCCTGGGCGTCCTTCAGATCTTGCTCCATTCTCACAAATTTGGCCTTCATAACTCCATCACCTTGGCATCATTTACCACCTGACCCTGGGATCGGGTGGTGATTGGAGCCTGCGAGGAACTAGTCGCAGTAGCAGGTTCTCGTGACTGTTCAAAGAGCATAATCACAAACACAAAGTTTGTGTCAGAAGCAAAACTCATGTCATAAGCATACAACTCTTCGAGTGAAAGACATTAGCAAAAGACTGTTTGCATAAACAAGGTAGCACAAACAAAGCGCAGACTCGCGCAGTTCAGAAGGTATCATTACAAGGCATAAAACAAAAGGGTACAGCTACCCTAAACCTAAGATTCGATTTCCTAAGCAGACGATTGGCAGTCTCGAGTGCCCGGCGCTCCATGGTGGTCATAAAAACTTCGGCCAGTCGCGCGGCGGCTCCGCTCACCCCTTCAGAGAAATGGGCTTCCCATCTGGCTTCCGAGGGAACGCAGACAGTGCTGCCTCGTAGTCGCAATCTATCCCATGTCCCATAAGAAGCTTGATGGTGGACTCGGATCCGCGTACCGTGTTGGCGCGAGCGAAACCCGCCATGGTGGACGTCCCGGGGCCAAACACGTCGGCGAAGTCGTCCGCCGTCGACGGCACTACGCCAGTCGGGAACACCACCTTGTATACAGCGCCAAGTGTGCTCGTCGATTTGGCGAGTGCTTCTTTCGCCTGGTTGCATAGGCGCCTAAGCCGCCCACAGCCTGTTCCAGCGAAAGATCGTCACTCGCCACGTCCGCAGAGGCCGGTGCGCCAACAGCTTCTGCACAATTCAAAAAGGCAAAAGTCATTTCATGACACTCGACAGTTATATCATCATATCAAAAGGAGAAAAGATTACTCACCTCCCATGGCCTGCGCGAGTGCCGCGAGCTGGTCAGCATATCCTCGCTCGCGTGCAGCGGCTGAGTTGGTGGCGGCAGCCAGCTCTTTCTTCGACTCTTCGCGCTGCGCGGCGAGTGCGTCTTCCAGCTCCTTCTTCTCGCCTGGCCCAGCAAAATCACGTGCATTCAATACTCGACAAAATCAAGCATTGCAAAAAGAAATTCAGCAAAACAAAAGCAAAAAGGAGAACTCACGACTGAGCCGCTCTAGCTCGGCGCGCATGGTATCCCTCTCCTGCTCCACCTGGACATAAGCCTTGGCAGAATCTGCCAAGGTGTGGTAGAAGGGCTGCAAGCACACGAATTCAGCAAAAATTCAAACTCTCACAGCCCAACTAAACGGGTCAAGCAAAAAGTACTTACGTGGTTCATCCACGGCTCAGGAGCCGCGACTGATGTCCCGACTCTGGGGCTGCCTTGGCTTTCAGTGACAGCATCAGTGGCCATTGGCTGGGCAGCCTCGTTTCCAGTCGGTGCAGAATTCGAGTGCTCCAGGGTTGGAACATTCTCGACTGGAGGAGTCCCAGGCTGATTGTTTTCAGCGCTGTGAGCAACACAACAAAGCAAAAAGGTGGTCAGCACAAATATGTGACAGCACAAAATTTCATATCATACTCAAAAAACACATACCTGTGCTCCTCATCTCCTCATCTTCGGAGTCGCCAAAAATTGGCCCCAAAGGCTGGGGTACCACTCGACTGAAGAGGAAGAGTTGAGCTTGTTGAGCACGCACGCAAAGGAGCGGCTTGGAAAACAGGTGGTGAGCCTGATTCCTCGTCATCCTCCAAGCCCTGCCCCTCGCGGGTGAACTCACAGCAGAAGGCGCCTTCTTGGCCAGTCGACGCCGCTTCGGTGGCGCGGTATCGACTTCTTGGTCAGCGGTGGCCTTGTCTTCAGATTGGACCTCTTCTGCTGCTTCCTCCTCGACCTCCTCCACATGTGAAGTGGTGGCAGAAGGGATGGGCGACTGATCCCCTTTCGGGTCCACCACCTGTACCTGGTTTCTTCAGTCTCGCCATTTTCAGGCAGAGGAGGAAGGGAGGCAGCAGTCGAGTGACCCTGCATAGCATACATCACAAATTGCAAAGTCAGAATCAAAAATCGCATATCGCAGAACATACGAGTGGCAAACTCTTCATTGCAAGCAGGCTATAACACATACATACCTCAAGCAAAGGGTTCTCCAACCCATATGGTTCAACAGGGCAGTCGACGTTGCAAGTGTCGGCTGCCGTCAGTTGGTGATGTGCCGCACATGCGTCAGCAGCTCACTCCTTGACAGCTCCTCTGGGTTCATTCGGGTGATGTCACCCGCGCCTTCATACTCCCACATGGGGTGCGCTCGGGCACGGATGGGCCACACCCGCCTCTTCACAAAGGTGGCGATCAAATGGATGCCTGTGACCTTGTCCAGCATGCCTCCGATCCGAGCCAGCAAAGGGCTTGCCTCCTCCATTTCTTCGGCTGAGAGCTGGTGATCCCACGCCTTGGTCCTGGTGAAAGCTGCAGTCGAGAAGGCGGCGATTCCGTCTTGCTCGACAGTCGCATAAAACCACCCCTTCCTCCAGCCTTGGCGGAGTCGACGGTCTTCAGGCGGAAGTAGCGGGTGTCGCTGCGCACCTGGATTCCACAGCCGCCAACGGGGTAGGTGCGACCACCTCCTCTGTTCGGCCGCACCATGAAGATGGCTTTCCATAGCGCCCAGCTGGGTGCGACGCCGAGGAAGCACTCGCACAGCGTGATGAAACACGCAATATGCATAATACCGTTTGGGGTGAGATCATGGATCTGCACCCCGTAGGCAAAAAGAAGACCACGCACAAAGTCGTGGAGGGGAAGCGAGAAGCCCCTGGCGCAAACTCCGCAAAACAAACACGCTCGTTGGCGCGTGGTTCGGGGAATACCTCCTTGGGCGACGGCGCGCGGACGGCGAGCTGCTCCGCGGGTGGCAGATACCCCTGCTCGCGGAGCTTGAGAAATGGGCGTCCTTGATGGTGGACTTCGCCCAGTCCCCGCTGCCCTTCTTCAGTGTGGCGGCGTCCGCAGATGTACCCGCCACGGTCTTCTTGCCCTTGGCCGCATCGGTCGCGGCGGCGGAGGCAGCACCACGCTTCGCACCTCCACCTTTCGCCATTGCTACAGTGGAGGGTGTGTGGGGCAAAGAACTTGGGCGCAGAGCAATGGAGGGGCAGCGCGAGGAAGGAGACGAGGGGCGGCGCAGGGAGCAAATGGCAAGTAAAAAACTCTGCCAGCGCCGTCCCCCTATTTACCACAGAGCGCAAAAACGATCGCAGCCGTAAAACAAATGCATACGCTCCGCGCGAAATCTGGCCATACACGTGGCAGCCACGGAGAGCAACCGTCGCCGGCCACTCCGCCCACTACGCACGAGAATCCAGGAAACCATCATCACGTCCCGTGAAAATCGCGCCAGAACGGTCAAATCAAGTCCACGCGGCGTCATCCCTGGTCAGCTCTGCAAAACGGGCCCACAAAACAGGGTCACGTCTTATCAAAGCCTCTCCAAGCACGCCACCGCTTGTCAGAGATAGCAGTCGCAAAATGCGTCATTGCTGACGTTGTTCTCTTTCACAACTGGCATAAAAGTCACTCGATGATATCTTCGGGTGGTCTCTCACAGAATTTCGATTGGTTTTTAGCAAAGGTCATAGACGCCAGTCGAAATTCTCGACTGAAGCATCATACTCCCATCGGGAGCGTATCAAAAAATTTCTTTGACTAAAATGTGCAGGGTAAAAGATTTTGAGATTATCCTCCATTGCAAGCAATAAAGCACAATCTCGGGGGCTACTCCCATCGGGAGCGCTGTCGCGCACCCGATAGAATAATGGCAAAAGTATCAGTCGACATGTTACTCGACTCAGTTCATAAGCAAAATCATACTCGAAATATTCCCGAGTTGATCCGACGATCCTTGGATGCTGCATGCATAGTGCAAAGGTAAGACCCGCCGATCAGTCGAGCTGGGCTAAGGACCGCTCCAGCAGCGTTATCCTTAATGTTCCGTGTCAGCAGACATGATGAATAATCCCCGACGGACGCGTTGGGTAGATTCAAAATTATACTGCAGTTCGATTCCGTAAGACCTCAACGGCCGTTTCGAGTCTGTCCAGTTTGTTCCAGATTCGAGTCCGGGGACTCGAGTTTGATTGAAAGCTAGTATGGTTTTGCCACAAATGGTAGTTAACTGGCCCCGATCCGTCGTGTGTGCCGGGCCTGCTAAGCTAATATCCCTTGACTATCATAAGCAAAAACTCATAGTCGATGAAACACTCGACATAGCCAACATGTGCTATTTCATAAGAATTCTAAATACAGATGAAAAAATGTAACGTGCATGATGTATGAGTCCATGCCCGACTCTTCGAATCAGACAAGTACTCGGGGGCTACTGACATGGGTATGCCTATCGGGTACCCTACCATGAGGGTACCTGGTGCACGTATCGACTAGGCCCAACTATCAGAGCCTACATGAAGCCCATGAAGGGAGGCCCACGAAGATGGAGTATCCTCCAAGTTTGGCGAAGCAATAGTCGGTTTAGAGTTTCCTTACTTGTAAATCGAGTCGGTTACGAACACCCGGGACCCAGCCTATTATTTAAGGACTGGGAGGGCCATCGAACCAGACAGGTACGTACCAGAGCCACAAAACCCTAGCGAGATCGACATCTCGCCGGGACCCTTGTAACCATCATATTCACAAAGCAATAACAGACAGGCAGGACGTAGGGGTGTTACCTCCACACGAGGGCCCTGAACCTGGGTAAAATCTTTGCCCTGCTTGTCAGCCGACGATACTTCCAGCTCTACCACGTTCTCTCCCCCATATTCATAACCTAGGGACCTTAACCATGGGTCTTGATGAGTCTACCCCTCGTCATACGAAGTGTGTATAAAACATGTAGCAAATGGTATAATATAAGCATGGAACAGCAGAAATTATGGATACGTTGGAGACGTATCACCGGCCAGCATGGGTGCAACGGGGACGTGCACTGGGTTCGTGGCCCATCCCTCGGGGAGGACGCAGTTCGCCGGCACCGGCGTGTTGGTGCGGACGAGCTCGCGCGCCTCGGCTTCCGTGAGTTGGTTCGCCGGTGGCGGAGGAGGCGGTGGAGGAGGTGGCGGAGCGTTGACGGCCGACGAGCCTGCCGCCTGCGATGGCCAGCCGCGGCGAGCCATGGCGCTCTGCCAAACCTGGCTGTCACGGCGGCGACGACCGGCCTCCCTCTGCGCTCGTCTCTCTTCCTCCGCGGCGCGCCGGGGAGAGGCCATGGCTAGGTGTGGGATGGAGATGGTGGAGACGGCGAGGAACCCGCTCTATATAGCGGCCGGGGAGGCGAACGGATGAGGTCGCCTTAACTCCGGTCGTCCAACGGCTCGCCTGCCACACCATTAACGGCTCGCCTGCATTGACGCCGCCGTGGCGCAGACGCTTCCTCGCCGCAGAGGCGAAGCGACGCGTCGCTGCGCCCGGCTGGGAAACCGAGACGACGCCCGACATTAATGCAGCCTCTTGTCTCACTGCCAGGCGTGGCCCGCGCGTCGGGAGCCGACGTGGCGTCGCGTTTCCTTCCGTCCGGCGCTGCCCGAAGCCTCCCCAAGTTGAGGGCGTGGGCTGGGCGTGCCGGACACAAAACTGGGCCGCGCCGGACCGAATTCGCGTTTGGGCGCCGCGAGTGGGGGCGATTTTGTGTCCGGCACGCCCCAAAGGCGTTTGGGCGGCCGTTTGGGCGCCCCGACTGGAGATGCTCTAGCGACGAACTGGGCCAATCTAGCCACGGATGCAACAGCCGAATCTCAAAAAAACAAAATTGTAGCTTGCCCGGTCAATTTCACCAGCTCTGCTTCCTCTAGTTCTTACATCAGCAACAACATCACTAACTTGTCTTTTTGCCACCGGCTTTTACTCGAGGATAACAACAACAAAATAACGGTCTAGATCTAGCTACCACCTGGATCCAACTGCTGTTGTGGTTCTCGATGGAACTGCATGTAATCGAGGAGATCGCTTTGTTGCAGTTCTTTTGACTCTTCTTGCTTTAGGCGTCCTGCTTTCACTGGTTCATGCACAAAAAAAGAATCATAAGTTACCGGCTCAATCTCACAGAATTACAAATGAACAAAATGAGACATTGCCACATTATCACTGCCTAAATACCAGGTACTTAAGTTACCACCTAGTGATTGCTTAATTGACTATTTTTTGAACTACTTGGTTAACATATGATGCCTACCTAATTACCAGGTAATGCGTACTTAATTACCATGCAAAACAAAGGCACTAATTATAAAGTAAGCATTTGCCATCACATTAGTACTTAATTGCCAAATGAAACCTACCTAATTGCCAGATTATGAATTATTAATAACCATGCACCAAGATAGAAAAATTGCTAGGTATTGTCTGCTAAGACACCGGGGCACAGAAAAAAACATAAAATTTACCACCTCATGCTTGTTCAGTTGCCAGATTACAGCTACTTAATTACCAGCTAATTATGCACCAACGATGAAATTAGCATTTGCCACAACATTAGACCTTAATTGCCATATGATGCCTACCTAATTACCAACTAAATTGATTACTAATAAACATGCACCAGTAGAGGGGGAAAAGGAATTAACCACCTCAAGATTACTTAATTGCCAGTTTACAACTACTTAGTTACCATGTGACGTACAGATAAAAGGAAAAGGGAAAATAGAAGTATATGTCATAACTACATAGATGCACATATGCACACACCGAATAAAAAAGGTTGAGTTCAAGGATCACGCTTACCTTGCATGTTCTAATATCCTAGTTGTTAGCGGTGTGCTCAACATTTCTCTTTTATCCTTCATAACTGTTGCGTTGCAGCTAACTTTCAACATACCAAGTTCAGCTGCTACAACACGCTTCACCTCTTCATGAGTCATTTCCGCGCCTTCAGGAATTACTGCACAAGGTGGGCGAACCGTCAAAGCGCTGAGCCCTGTCGCCATGGCTTCTACCTCGCTCCTTATCATGCTATTTACTTTTTTGCTGCTCATTTGCGACTCCACAACCATAGTATCATCACCACCAGAAACTGTTTCTGAGTATAGCATCGCAAGCCTTATAGTGTGACAGGATTTCAGCATCTCTAGTCAATTTGGGCATGTTGCCATCTTTAGGGAACAACTCGTGCACAAACCCTGCCTCAATGTCATAATCGACATGGTATGGCACGACAATCGAACCCCTCGGTAAACCATCATCTCATATACCACCTTCTCATTTAGAGGAATTTTGTCATGCCTAGGAACAACAAACGCCCTTTCTGTTGGACAGTACCATGTTGTTAGCCATCTGGCTAATGCATTGTTCAACTGGTCGCATTTTTTATCCAGTAAACTACCCCGCTTCATGTCAGTCTTGACAACCTTCTTCTGATCGTCAGTCAATGAGTCACACAGCTTGACAATAGCAGTTGATGATGCCCTGTTCCTTTTGTCCAAAGGACCTTTGGCCTATTTTACACATGGACACACCACGAAAAAAAGGGTAAGCACATGGGCACACTGTAAAAATGACAGTAACTTGGTAGCATACTAAAAAAGTGGTATGGAGCAAAATAATAGTTACACATCAAAAAGATATCCAGTTACCAGACAATGCATACTGAATTTCCATTGAACAAGTAAGAAGTTGCCGGGATAAAAAATCTAGTTAGGCCAAACAATTGAGCATAAACAAAAAGAGTTGCCATTGTATTCCTACATGATTGCCAAGCAATGTCTACTTAATTACCATACACACTTAGGAAACTAGGGAAAAACCACATGCCATCTTAAATTGCGCATGAGATTAGTTACCAGATAATGCATACTGAATTACCATGCAACAAGCAATAAATTGCCAGGATAAAAAATTAGGCACAAAATTAGCATAAACAAAACCGTTGTCATTGCTTGGATATTTTCCATAAAAATGTATAACAAGGATTGGTACGGAACAAAACAGCAATTACAGAAAAACAAACCTACTTAAATATCCCAGAAAATATTGTGCATGTTCGTACACAAACCTTTTTCGGCATTGGACCCAATACTCTTATATCGCCCTCGTCATTGCTTGGAGCTTTTCTGCGCCTACCCATTATGACACAGCCCTCCTGTTCCTGTCCAAAAACCCATAAAAATAATCATGAACACAAAATGCAAAGAAGGACCCCAAAAACACTCAGAACAAGCACTGCATCGCATAAAAAAATCAGTATCACAAAACACTCCTCCGTGCCACACGTACAGCGCAAAAGCATGCTCTCCTCCCCCCACCCCTTCCACAAAATAAAACGCCACCAGAATATCAGAACATACACGTGTGCAAAACACACACAAGCTATCGGCACAATTAACAGACGAAAGACACCGAGATGACAATTTGCACGACCACACCATGCTGAACAAGAAGAATGCAGTCTGGGCAACTAACCTAGGCCGGGAACCACTAGCTTCTCCTCCCAACAACTTGCACACAAATAACACGCAAAGTACTCTGCCCCCAATGAACTTACTCCACATCACCGAGAAATCAACAACCAGAACCGCTGCAGAACCTTCATTTAGTGCCGATAGCCCGAAACGAAAAATCCCCTCTATGCTTGCCGCATGCACAAGAAAAATTAGCATGTTGCTTGAACACAAGAGTTTACTCGCTACTTGAACACTAGATAACCCAACTGGCTTCAACCAACCCGGCAACTCACCTCACTACAACGAATGCCAAAAACACTCGAATCCATCACACCACGCCCCCGGATGCAACGGCACACTCACTGGCCATCCCCTCACCGTGCTCACCGCGCAAAGCAGAACACATCGACGGTATATACACTAGACACGGGTGATACTACAAAATCTACCATTGCACAAAAGCGTGAAGGTCTCGCTGCAAAACACGTACCAGGAAAACACATCCCCTGCCTCGTTCTCTTCCAGCCAGCGCAAATGGAGAGCAGCAGCAAGCTGGCCAGCTACCCACTTTGACAGCCTTGCTCTCCCTGCTCCTCCCCCCGTCCTCTATCTCTCCTCTCCAAATCCTAGTCCCAATACACGACACAAGCTTCTCTCTCTACCTGAGTCTCATACTCTCTCCCCCCTCTCCGTATCCCCACCTTCTCTGTCCCTCCACTGCACAGGCTCGGCGCGAGTACACTCTTGTCGAGAAATGGAGATGGAAGACGAGCCGCTGCCACAGGCAGCCGCCGCTGCCCACGCCGCTGAAGCCCAGATAATCCCCAAGAGCAAGGAATCACTGTAGCACAATTCGATAAGTATTTGAGTGTCGAACCCACGAGGAGCTGAAGGTAAACTATCTATTCTCTAAAGCTCTATAACCCTCTTATATGGCCATTTGTGCAAAGCAATAAGTTTAAATATGAAAGGAACTAACTAATGAAAGCAAGTGATGTGGAATGGGTTAATCTAGTAACAAGTTTCTCAATCAAGTTTCAAACGCAAGTTTCTTAGAGCAAGTTTCTCAAAGTAGCAAGTAGCAAATATCTCAAGTAGCAAATACCTCAAGGGAGCAAATGTTCTAGCAATTGTTATTTATTCGTGTGGTTGTCACAATTAGTGAAGCACATGTTTCAGTCTTAATTGTTTCTTCTAGGAAGGAGCCATAAATAGGTGTAGCCAAGTAAATGAGCAAATTACATAACTCTTATGATGGATCTCATGGCCAAGTAAATGTGCAGCACAAGAATTATTAAGACATAATTGTCCCACCATAGCCTTAAGTTCTAGGGTCCCCCATATATATCCCCCATAATGTAACTTCAAGTCTCAGACCACGGTTTTTGTCTTAGTACTCCGACCCGTCCTACTCAATCCATTACACTACGGTGATCACCTTACATGCATTCCCCAATATATGCGTGCACTCATACATTGTACATCAAGACAATCATAAAAGATAACAAAACTTGTATGCAACCAATCAACGAACTATTTCACTACTGCCATGAACAAATCACTTCTCAAACATAGATGGGGAGACACAATAGATCAAGGGAATAGTATATTGCATCATATATCATGTTTGCCAAGAGTTTACAGTGGGGAGATGGAGATGATCTTGCTGTAGATGTTGATGATGAACACGCCGGAGGGGGGTGGAGCCCTCCGGAGTTGATTCTGGCGGTGTTTCCCCCTCCGATCTTCTCCGACGGCAGCCTTCTGACTCTCTGTTTCGTGGTCCTGTGTTTCTCCGCCCCTCCTTGCGAAACTCCTCGGGGGACTATTTTTATAGTCGGTTTTAGGTCAAGACGAAGCCACGGAGACGAAAACGGACGGCATCGGAGCCACGAGGGGGAAAAGGAGGTGCCTCACACGGCCAGGGAATCTGGCCGCGTGGGACCACCAAAATCCTCCTCGGACTTCCTTTCGTGCGCTTCCTTGGCTCCTACGCTTTCTTCCTTCCAAATATTGATGCTCGTAAAATATTTGGTCATTTGGACGTCGTTTGGTCCCTGAAAGTAAAAAACATGGAAAAAGGGTTTTCTGTTTCTGCAGGGTTAATTCCAAATAAATGGGGAAACTGTGAATTATCCCCTAAAATCATTATAAAACATAAATATAACCCATATATGATGCAAATAAGTTGGAATATCAAGTAATAAAATGTAAAGTTCATGTATGCATTTTACATGCATCAACATCCCCAAGCTTAACCAATACTCGTCCTCGAGTATGAAGGTGATAAAACTAACATGGACTTTGCATTTTAATACCATCAATGGATATCAAAGATGATTACTATTGCTACATAGAGTCAAATGATTCATTCTTCAAAGGAGTAGCAATATGCAAGATAGATTATGAAGTGATATCAATATTTAATGCAACGATGTTCAATGATAATTCACAAAGTGTAACATGAAAGAAAGTACTATGGACCACATGTATGCATAATGAAAAGTAAGAACATCCTATAATGGTCATAGAGTATTCATGAAAATCTGAATATAAAAGGTGGACACTTTGGAAAGATATATAAATGAGTAGGGGTAAAGCATGAATAAGTTTCATCTAACTTCCAAACTCTTCTACTTAAGTTAATGATTGCAAGGTGGTAATCCTTGGTGTCAAGCTCTTATTACCCCTATCATAGCATCTTGAATGATTAAAGTTTAAAGTGAAAGCAAATATGAGTAGTGTGCTTGACAAAGTATAGGTTGAATGTCTCATGCCCCTTAATACAAGTACCTACACCATGGTGTTACTCAACTTGGGAAACAAAGTAAGTTCAAGTTAAATATGATTGTAAGTAATAATAGCATCATTAAGAGCGTCAACTGGGGTACCTCTTGTCCCAGGATATGGAACAAGCCCATATCAAAATGACAAGACAAACAAACAAAATGAACAATCTCAACACCTTTTTATTTACCATTGGGATAGCTTTTTATTATAAGGTGTATCACTGACGGTTCACCATAGTATGTAAGTAAATTTCCACCATGAATGATGCATGCTTAGATTAGCGGCCCAGGCGTCTCTCTAACCATTTATACAAACTCATTTAAACTTGCTTTGTCTCCACATTTATTTCACCCATGATAAGCATCCATAAACAAAAGTACATGATATCAACTAAATAAAATGAAGAGCATGTTGAAAGCTTGCCATGTGACAGCACATATGAGCTAACTCTCAACCCAAGACATTTGTCAAGCCCACAACATCATAATTTTAATCACAATGGGTCATGTTTATTTAATGCAATAAAAGTAAAGTGTGCATCAAGTTCGTGAGAGCTCTATAACCAACTTTTCCCATGACAATCAACAACATAAGCATTTTCATTCAGAGGTATAGATAACACAAATATCATGATAATCATACTAGGAATAGCATAAAGCTAATAGGTAGATATGGTGGACTCACTAGAAAAACTTTGGTTGAAGGTGTTGGAAACAAGTTTTTACTTGTTGGAATTTTTGGGCTAGCAAGAGGAAGAAAGTTGACCGTCTAAATGCATGCATGAGTGTCCATAGAACTAACCAATCCATGTTAAACAAAGTAAAGTAACATTCAGCATCAAAACATGAATAAAAAATAGCTCTTGATAAAACACTTGCATATTAACACTCATTAACAAAGCATATGAATCATGCAACTATATGTATCTTTTTGAATCAACTTAAACATCCCTTTTCCAATCTTTTAATAGCATCCAACTTAATTCAACCCAAATTTCCAGTACCTCTTTCATATATAAATGATGGTGGTGGTCTCACAAAATAAAAATCAAACCAAAATAAAAAGCAAACAAAAGACGCTCCAAGTTTATGCGATAAGGTGCATTGATCGAGTGTGTAGGTCCAGTGGGGTTGTCTTCACATCCCCAAGCTTATGGTCTTCACCATCCTTGGATAGCTCTTGGTGCATCTCCTCTAATCCCTGTGAAAAAACTTCAAAACACCGTTTCTCCCATTTCTTTTCTGTGGGGTGACATTATAGTGATAGACAAATAGATTTCTTGCTGCATATAATCCTTAGACAAAAATTCATATGAATGTCCAGAAAGTGTATAATGTTGTATGCCTACTTATAAACTCAATTGGATAAAAAAGATTCAAGCTAAAAGTTCAAAAAATACATCAAACAAAATGGGACAGAATCTGTCCAGAAAAACAGCAGCAGCAAAACATATTTTTCTACCCTACTTAACTTTGTCGAAAAATTCCGAAAAAATTCATGCATATAGAGGATGAAAAGTTGCAACTACAGTTCAAATATCAGCTCATTCGGAGTTACATAATAAGAATTAAAAATCATACCGTGCACAGATTCGTGCAGGAATAAAATCTCCGAATACTATAAGCAACTTTTTCAAACCAAAATGGGTAAAACTTGCACTTTATTAAAAATTCCAGAAACTAAACTAAAAACTAAGTCTCTTGTTACAGCAAGAGGACACAAAGAAAATCACAAATAAAAACAACCGGGTTGCCTCCCGTAAAGTGCTTTCTTTATAGCCATATAGCTAGGCTTCTTACTTGGTATCAAGATGGTTGGAGTGAGGTGGCTTGGCATCCCCAAGCTTAAATTCTTATACTTATTTGATATATGTAGGGTGAGCCTAGGGGTAACATCCCCAAGCTTGAGTGTTTGTCCCTCTTGATATTTGTTCATCACCCTCAACTCTTCCACTTGAAAATTCTCTTTACACAAAACTCATCATAAAACTTGATTAGAGGGGTTAGTGTCTCCATAAATTAAATCCACATAAGTACAGAAAAGACATATCATGAGTTGATTCTAAACATTAACTAATGTTACTATGGTTGTGTATTGTTCTTTGATCAAAGAACCACACAAAACACAAGTAATGAGAGTAATGCAAAATAAAGACAGAATCTGTCAAAACTGGACAACCCGTAAAGAGTGAATTTTCAGAGGCACTTACGTTGCTCAAATCAGAAAACTTTGAACTAATGAAATGTGTAATAATAACTGAATATTGCTGACGTGAAATTTCAGGTCAAAATTCCTTTTCTGTGATTTTTAACATTTTTCGCAGTAAAGCTTAGGAATCTGTTTTCTGGACAGCAAATTACTATTGTTTGATCCTACCTCTCAAAAGAGGTTATTCTTTCCATAAATATGAAAAATAAGATACAAAGGTGATGTTACAGTAGTAAACAAGCACCTTGACTCAAAAACCGAAAATCAAACTGAAGAAATAAAAAAGAAGCAAAACCAAGAAAGGTTCAAGAGAAACAAACAAAGAAGAAAGAAAATATTTTTGTTGTTTTTGATTTAGCAAAAAGGCAAAAGAAGAAGCAAATATATACAACATAAACACTCTTTTTATTTGGTTTTAGCTTTGGGAAAAGTTTTAATGATAGAGACTTTGCAACGGTTCCATTGGCATGAACAACACATGTTCAAGGTCGACCCCAACTTCTCCATTACTCATCCTTCTCATTTACTTTCCCAAATTTTATATAAAATGAAAATCTTAAACTAATTGTCACAAAACAGTAGGTAAAGATATTTTACATGTTGTAAAGATATAAAGGTGTGTTCAAACCGAATAGGAAGTTAAAGCATAAGGAACACACCACAGAATATTAAACAATTTACTTTTAAGTCTAACTCTCTTCCTATGCATTGGAATTTTATATATGAATAAATAACAACAAATTTGAGGTAACCAATGCATATAATAATCAATAGCTTGCATTTTAAATAACATAGAAACATAAAGGGGATTCTTATCTCTCCCTCTCTCATAATAGTTGCAAGCATTAAAGTTAAACATAACCACATAGTTTTGAATAGAATCACCACATAAAGACTTATCATCTAATGAGCATAATGGATCATCAAACTCAATTAAATCACTTTCATCCTCAATAGTAGGGGGACTAAAAATACCATATTCATCAAAACAAACTTCCCCAAGCTTAAGGTTTTCCTTAGCATTAGCAATAAAGGTGTTCAAAGAATTAGTACTACCACAAACATGATTGTTATGCAAATAAAATTTAATTTTCTCCTCAAACACTTCATGTCCTAACTCAAGATAGATATTATACAATTCTATAATTGTTTGGTTGTTTTCCATTTTATAATTTTTTTGTGTTTTAGATTTATATGTTAGTATGCAATGCAAACAAGAATAAAAGCTTAGCACAACGCTCCCCGGCAACGGCGCCAGAAAAGTGCTTGATAATCCCCAAGAGCAAGGAATCACTGTAGCACAATTCGATAAGTATTTGAGTGTCGAACCCACGAGGAGCTGAAGGTAAACTATCTATTCTCTAAAGCCCTATAACCCTCTTATATGGCTGTTTGTGCAAAGCAATAAGTTTAAATATGAAAGGAACTAACTAATGAAAGCAAGTGATGTGGAATGGGTTTATCTAGTAACAAGTTTCTCAATCAAGTTTCAAACGCAAGTTTCTTAGAGCAAGTTTCTCAAAGTAGCAAGTAGCAAATATCTCAAGTAGCAAATATCTCAAGGGAGCAAATGTTCTAGCAATTGTTATTTCATTCGTGTGGTTGTCACAATTAGTGAAGCACATGTTTCAGTCTTAATTGTTTCTTCTAGGAAGGAGCCATAAATAGGTGTAGCCAAGTAAATGAACAAATTACACAACTCTTATGATGGATCTCATGGCCAAGTAAATGTGCAGCACAAGAATTATTAAGACATAATTGTCCCACCATAGCCTTAAGTTCTAGGGTCCCCCATATATATCCCCCATAATGTAACTTCAAGTCTCAGACCACGGTTTTGTCTTAGTACTCCGACCCGTCCTACTCAATCCATTACACTACGGTGATCACCTTACATGCATTCCCCAATATATGCGTGCACTCATACATTGTACATCAAGACAATCATAAAAGATAACAAAACTTGTATGCAACCAATCAACGAACTATTTCACTATTGCCATGAACAAATCACTTCTCAAACATAGATGGGAGACACAATAGATCAAGGGAATAGTATATTGCATCATATATCATGTTTGCCAAGAGTTTACAGTGGAGAGATGGAGATGATCTTGCTGTAGATGTTGATGATGAACACGCCGGAGGGGGGTGGAGCCCTCCGGAGGTGATTCCGGCGGCGTTTCCCCCCTCCGATCTTCTCCGGCGGCAGCCTTCTGACTCTCTGTTTCGTGGTCTTGTGTTTCTCCGCCCCTCCTCGCGAAACTCCTCGGGGGACTATTTTTGTAGTCGTTTTAGGTCAAGACGAAGCCACGGAGACGAAAATGGACGGCATACGAGCCACGAGGGGGAAAAGGAGGTGCCTCACGCGGCCAGGGAATCTGGCCGCGTGGGACCCACCAAAATCCTCCTCAGACTTCCTTTCATGCACTTCCTTGGCTCTACGCTTTCTTCCTTCCAAATATTGATGCTCGTAAAATATTAGGTCATTTGGACGTCGTTTGGTCCCTGAAAGTCAAAAACATGGAAAAAGGGGTTTTCTGGTTCTGCAGGGTTAATTCCAAATAAATGGGAAAACTGTGAATTATCCCTAAAATCATTATAAAACATAAATATAACCCATATATGATGCAAATAAGTTGGAATATCAAGTAATAAAATGTAAAGTTCATGTATGCATTTTACATTCATCAAGCCCCCAGCCCCACATCCGGCCATTCCCCACCCATCAAGGAAACCACCTCCCGCTCACGGCAAAATCCGGAGGAAACAAAAATCATAGCCCACCACCGCGAGATAAAAGAATCCTCTCACGGCGGAGCTCTAACCGTCGACGGCGAAGACATTCACTCCACTCGGAAAACATTAGATCTCTACTCCCCACACAGCCACAAAATCGACTGAAACTATGGAGTAAAAACGGACACGGGCGGCCGAGCTGGTAACCGGAGAAGGAGAATTCACCGCGTCGAACCTCCATTCGCCGAACCACCCACCAACTCCGGCTCGCTCGGAACCCTAGCCCCAAATCGTTGAATCGCCGCTGCGTCGCCCCACGAGAAGAGAGAGAAACGAGACATGAGAAATGGGGGGCGTTGAAATGGATCAGAAGATACTCCACGTCACCCCGGTCAGGACGAGTAACGGATCCTCAACCACACACCCGGTAAATACGTTGCCTGAACGTGGGCCGACGCGTCTGAACCGTCCGGACACGCACAACACGCACGCGACGTCTGATCGCTCGTCGGCACGAATCTCAGAACGCCGGACGGGAACAATTCCAGGGGCACGTTCCCTTATTAGATTTTCCGGCTATTTAATACATAATTTTTATACGGTTTTGCTAGAACACATTTGAGTATTAGTTGTAGGGAAAAGCTAAGGAAAGGCGTCGCTCGCGCGTCTCTCCATGCGGCGCGTGACTACCCGTTCGATCTGATATGAACCGTCATCTCTCTTCCACCTTTTTTTTTGAACGGGCATCTGTCTTTCACCTTATCCACTCGTTCCGAACCAAATACAACCACTCGTTCCGTCCGAGAAGACATGGCGACACCGCGACACTGCTGCTGTGCAAGGTCTGGGGCTATGTGCTCGCCCGCGCGACGGCGCCACGCGACCCGGAGTCAGGCTCCTCCTCCTCTTCCTCCCCACGGCGCCGCGGCCCAGCACTGGCGGCGGCAACGAAGTACGGGCCGCTGGGCGTGGTCGACGCCGTGCTGGTCGACGTGCTGGCGCAGATCCTGCGTGTGCCACGCCAAACACTTTCTCTATGATTGAGTCCCAGATTTCAGACCTACCGCAAATTTCACCACAGGAAAATGAGCTTCTAGTTGCTAACTTTACTGAAAAGGAAGTATTCGAAGCCATTTCTCAAATGGAGCACAATAAGGCGCCCGGACCAGATGGGTTTCCGGCCAAATTTTATCAAACTTTTTTGGGGGGGGAGGGTATTCAAGGCTGATTTGATGGCCATGTTCTCCCAGCTCCAGAGGGGTGAACTTACTCTATTCAAGTTGAACTTTGGGGTAATTACATTGTTACCTAAAAAAGAGGATGCGTGTAGGATTGAGCAATATAGACCTATTTGTCTGCTCAATGTGAGCTTTAATTTTTTTACTAAGGTTGGTACGAATCATGTTTCGACCATTGCTCAAAAAGTTATCCGACCCACACAAACTGCCTTCATTCCGGGTAGAAATATACTTGAAGGAGTAGTAATTCTCCATGAAACCATCCATGAGTTACATAGGAAAAAAATGAGTGGAGTTCTTTTCAAGATTGACTTTGAAAAGGCTTATGATAAGGTAAAATGGTCTTTCTTACAACAAGCTTTACGCATGAAGGGTTTTGACCCTAAATGGTGTGAGTGGGTAGGAAGATTTGTACAAGGGGGAAGTGTGGGTATTCGGGTTAATGATGACATTGGTCATTATTTCCAAACCTTGAAAGGATTAATACAGGGTGATCCTTTATCACCTGTTCTGTTCAATATTGTGGCCGATATGTTGGCCGTTCTTATTGCGAGGGCAAAGGAAGATGGCCAGGTAGGATCCTTAATCCCTGACCTTGTGCATGGAGGAGTTTCGGTCTTACAATACGCAGATGACACAATTCTCTTTCTTGAGGATGATCTGGAGAAAGCAGTGAACATGAAACTAATTTTATCCTAGTTTGAGCAACTTTTGGGGCTCAAGATAAATTTTCATAAAAGTGAGTTATATTGCTTTGGACAAGCGAAGCAAAGACAAAACGATAATCGCCAACTTTTTGGCTGCGAGGTGGGCACTTTGCCTTTCAAATATCTAGGGATACCGATTCATTATAGAAAACTTTTGAACAAAGAGTGGAAAGAGATTGAGGATCAATTTTAGAAAAAATTAGGCACTTGGGCAGGTAAGATGCTCTCATATGGGGATCGTCTTATCTTGATTAATTCGGTTTTAGCTAGCCTTCCCATGTTTCTTCTCTCCTTTTTCGAAATTCCAGTGGGAGTGAGAAAAATGCTAGATTATTTTCGGTCTAGATTTTTTTTTTGGCAAAATGATCAACATAAGAGAAAGTATTGTTTAACTCGATGGAACATTATTTGTCGCCCAAAAGACCAGGGGGTTTGGGAATTGAGGTACTCGAGCTTAAAAATAAGTGTTTGTTAAGCAAATGGCTTTACAAATTGTTACATGAGGAAGGGGTATGGCAGGAATTAATAACTAATAAATACCTAAAGGATAAAACGCTTGCTCAAGTTGAACTAAAACCTACTGATTCACCGTTTTGGAAAGGCATTATGGCCGTAAAAAATCAATTTTTTACCTTAGGTTCTTTTTCGGTGGGAAATGGTTTAGGGGTTCGGTTTTGGGAGGATAAGTGGCTAGGCAATGATAGCTTGGCCTCTCAATATCCTAGACTGTATAATATTGCAAGCCATAGAAATGTGTTGGTAGCACACGTGATGGCGAACAACCCTTTAAACATCCAATTCAGGCGAACCCTAAGAGGAAACAATTGGACCTCTTGGATTCAGCTTGTCCAGCGACTTATGGGAGTTTCTTTGACACCTGATTAAGATACTTTCATTTGGAATTTGAATCCAAATGGAAAGTTCACGGTAAAATCGATGTATGCTGATTATATGAATGGGCATACCCCTTTTCTACGAAACTATCTTTGGAAATTGAAAGTTCCTTTGAAAATCAAAATCTTCATGTGGTTTTTGAATAGGAAGGTTTTGCTTACGAAAGATAATCTCATTAATTAGGAGGAGATGGACAGGATGTAAAAAATGTGTCTTTTGTCAGTCTGATGAGTCTGTTGAGCATTTGTTTATATCTTGTTCTTTTGTTCGTCAGATTTGGAGATTCATTCATTTCACCTTTAGTATATCACCTCCGTCTAGTGTGGCTAATATGTTTGGTCATTGGCTAGATGGTATCGACAAAAAAACTAAAGCTCGTATTCGCATTGGCGTTTGTGCATTTCTTTGGGCAATATGGAATTTCCGAAATGATATTGTTTTTAACAACAACAGAGGTGTTCATTTTTTGCAGGCTATTCATCGCGCGACGTACTGGATTCACATGTGGTCTTTCCTCCTGCCGGAGGAGCAAAGGGCACTTATGCATACCGGCTGCAGACGTTTGTTGGCAGTCGTTGGGGCTATCTTGTCCCAGGGTGGTTGGCAACACACTAGAAGACTTCAACATGTGTAGTCTTTGCTTAAGAGCTTTCTTTAGGTGGCTGATTCATGTAGCCACGTTGGCTGATCCGTGATTGTAATAAGCTAGCTATGATACTTGCAAACTCTTAAACTCTTCTTAATAAAAAAGCTATGTGCATCATCATGATGCAGAGGCTGGTACTTTTCCCTTTTCTAAAAAAAATCTCAACGGTCACATGAACTAAGGACAACTCCAACGCGCCGACCCATTTGGTCCGTTTGCGTCCGTTTCTATCCGATTTGGGAAATAGGGCGGCCCAACACGTGGACATATTTGGCCTAGCGTCCGTTTTTTTGTCCGCGCGGACCCATTTCCGGCCCAAATTTGAGTCGGCTTTGTGTCGGCGTGGACATGCACGGTCGACCATGCGTCGCTCCCCTTGTCCTCCCCCTGGCCCGCCCGCCAGCCACACCAAAGCCATTCCCCTCCCTGCTCGCCCTAGTTCCTCCCTCGCGTACGCTCCTCGCCCTCGCCGCCCTCGTTTCGCCCCTGTCCCCTTCGCCCTACTTCTCGCCGGAATCCCACCGCAATCCGGCCAGATTTGTTCGCAGCACTGCCCGCCCCCGACTAGGCTGTGTTTGGACGGCCAGAAACTGCCGGAGGCTAGCAAGCTTGGCCTCGCCCGCAAGGTTTTCGACCGCCGGCCAAAGGTACGAATTCATCACCAGCTCCATGGCAGATAGCTCGGACGAGTACTTTTACTACAAAACATAGCCTACTCCTCCTCCTGATGAATCCTCCGACGACAATACCGACATATTGGTTGCTACGCTCGTCGTCAACGAGCACATTTCTAGGCTGCAACCCATGTTCAGGGGCTCGGTGCCCGGCCGTGCAGCGGCGTTGGACCGTAACAGAGAAGGCGGCCATGTCCAGCTGTTCAAGGATTACTTCTGCTCCAATCCAACGTACAAGGCCCCAATGTTTCGGCGCCGTTTCCGTATGGCCTGACATGTGTTCAACCGCATTCGGCTAGGCGTGCTTAGCCATGACAACTTCTTCAAGTGCAAGCGAGATGCCTTGGCAAGCTTGGGTTCTCCTCCTACCAGAAATGCACTGCGGCCATCCGGATGCTTGCGTATGGAGTGGCCGGTGATCTTGTTGATGAGTACATGCGCATGAGCGAGTCCACTTGCTTAATGTCAATGTACAGATTTTGCGAAGCAGTGGTGGCGGTGTTTGGCTCGGAGTATTTGTGAGAGCCAAATATGGGGGACACGGCCCGGCTCATGTCCATCAATAAGGCAAGGGGATTTCCGGCATGCTTGGAAGTATAGATTGCATATATTGGGAGTGGAAGAACTGCCCGTTTGCTTGGCAGGGGCAGTACCAGGGCCATGTTGGCGAGTGCACGGTCATACTTGAGGCAGTAGCTTCACAAGATATTTGGATTTGGCACTCTTTCTTTGGCATGGCCGGATCCCACAATGATATCAACGTCCTGCAGCGCTCTCCGGTTTTCTCCAGGCTTTCAGAGGGCAATGCCCCGATGGTGAGCTATGATGTCAATGGCACCACATACAACAAGGGATACTACCTACTGATGGTACTATCCAACATGGACCACTTTTGTGAAGACCATCCCCAAGCCAGATGGAGAGAAGCAAGCACGGTTCTCCAAAGAACAAGAGAGTATTAGGAAGGATGTGGAGCGTGCTTTTGGAGTCCTCCAATCTCGATGGGCTATTGTTCGCCACCCTGTTAGAACATGGAGCGTGAACACTATGTGGGAGGTGATGACTGCTTGTGTGATCATGCACAATATGATCGTGTAGGATGAACGTGATGATAGCATCTATGACCAGGATTGGCAATTCCGAGTTGAGTTGGTTCAGCCTATTGGTAGAGCGGCCACATTTGCCAACTTTATCCACTTTCATGAAGAGATGCGTGATCGTGACGCTCACAGCCAGCTTCAGAGAGACTTGGTTGAGCATATGTGGGAGCACTATGGAAACCAACCGCCGGCAAATCAGGCAGGGGTCTGATTTGTTGCTCATTTTTATTCGATTTGGTTGTAAAACTATGTGATTCTATTTACATTCGTCTAGTACAATTTTATTTCAATTTGGTTGTAATAAATATTTTATGATTTCGTTTAATTTGGTTATAATAAACTATAGTACTTTCATTATTATTCATCGTCCCATTTTATTTTCAATTTGATTGCATGACAAAAATGGTCCACGGCCGCTCCAAATGGGTCGTCCCATTGGGTTCACTGGCCAAAAAATGCCGGACATGTGCCGGACGATGTCCGTTCGGCGAGCTAAACGACCAAAAAAGGGACAGAAAATATGTCCGAAATGGGTCGCGTGTTGGACTTGCCCTAAGCGCTCGATTCCGAAGTTCGTTTGCAGCGATGCTCGGGCAAAAGCTAAACAGAAAAAGGTTTCCGCACACACCGTGCGTGCGCATGAACTGATTCAGAAATCAAAGCGGTGCCGCCTACAAAATCGCATACGTTTGGCAGATGCCATCTCCAAAACCCAATTCAGATACCACCATTTGCAGGCTTGCAACAGCATCGTCGCCCACATCCACTGCTCTCCAAGAACCCTTATTTCTCCACCGGATTGGGCTGCACTCCGTCTTCCATCCATCCATTCAATTCGAGATAAGACGCCCCAAAACCCCTCCCACCCCTCCGAAAACCAAGAACCCAATGCTTCTGTTCGTACGATGAATTCGTAGTGTACATTGCCAAGGAGAAGATTTAGGGCAGAGTCGTAGTCAAAAAATAGTTTCTTGCAGTCAAGATACGAGGGGATAATTCAGGGTATTCTGGGAGTCCATTATTGGGAGCTGTGCCATGGATCTGGCTGCCCCACCAACCAATTATCCGAAACCTTTATCCTCCATTATCCTACGCCGCCGACGTCCTACGCCATCAGGGGCAAGAATAAACAAGTGCTCCGCGAGCCAACAGCAGCGACTCGTCTCGCCTCCACCACTCCCTCGCCACCACTCGCTGCTGCTGCTTCGACCCGACCCGCCCGGGCGCGCGCGATCCGTGGTCGCGAGATCCAGCTCCGTCGCCGCGCCGCCGCTGGCGCCGCCGCCGATGACGACGCCGAACCCGACGATCCGGAGGCTCGACGTGGCCTCGCCGGTGCCGGCCGACATCGACATCGCCAACGCCGTCGAGCCGCTCCACATCGCCAACATCGCCGCCGAGCTCGGCATCCCGCCGGAGCACTACGATCTCTACGGCAAGTACAAGGCCAAGGTGAATATGCAGTTCTTGGTTGGTTCCCGGAGAAGGAGTACCACCGGCGTCCAGTGGTGTGATCATGTGATGGCGATCTGATTCGATTTTGTGCCGCTGTCTCGTGGTGTGCAGGTCCTCCTGTCGGTTCTTGACCAGCTGCAGGGGCAGCAGGACGGGTACTACGTGGTGGTCGGCGGCATCACGCCGACGCCGCTCGGGGAGGGCAAGTCAACGACTACCGTCGGGCTGTGTCAGGCACTCGGGGCGTTTCTTGATAAAAAGGTGAGATTTTCAGAATTGTTTCCATTTGTCGCAAAGTCGGCAATTTGTGATTTCGTGTAAGTATGTCGTTTGGGTTGATAAATTTTGGTATTGAGGTAAACGATTAGGCTTGGTTGGCAGACCATTTTAAGGACTGGAAATTATTTGATGCCGACTTTTGCTGGACTGTAGTAGTCTGTAGGGTTCAGTCTTTTGTTGCAGTGTCGTTTGGTTAGTGACATATCTATACTGGTGATCACGGTATTCACCGTCTGTGGACTGGCTTATTTGTTTTCCATAATCCTGAATTCCTGGTGCTGTTATAGACAGCTTCTTTCTGTGTTTTTTGGGATTGGAAATTGTTTGATGCCGATTGTGCTGGACTGCAGGCTTCAGTCTTTTGTTGTGTTCATGGTTTTTTAGTTGCCGACTAGTCGCCGACTAATCGCCGAGTCGTTTTCCCAAAACCATGGCGACTCGCGACTAATCGCGCGACTAGGGCGACTATTCGCCGAGTCGTGGGCATGAGCGGCGACTCATAAGCCGCGACTCAAAAACCTTGGTTGTGTTGTTGTTTTGTTAGTGACATATCTAAACTGGCTATCATGGTATACGTAAACAATTTGTTTCATTAGTTTTGAAGTTGTGTTGGCATGAACTCGATGTAGAGCTGTAGAGGTATCAGAGCTTATGGTAGAAGTGCATCTTTATGACTATCTGTGCTTGAGAAAGTTTTTTTTGTTTCAGTTACATCTTGTGTAGAAAACATAGTACAGTGATGTAGACGGGCTTAGGTTATCATAATCCTGAATTCGTGATACTGTGATAGTCTGGTAGACTGCTTGTTTCTTCGTCTTTTTCCTTTTTCTTGGGAGACTGCTTCTTTCTTGTGACAGCCATCTTTGTGGTTATACTATTTCAACTATCAAAGAAGCTGTCAAGGCTATGAAAATAAACTATACAATCGAGAACATATGGAACCTATTGTCATGTATGGCTGCATGTATTATGATATTGATATGCTTCTGTTGTTGCTATAGGTTGTCACTTGTGTCCGTCAACCATCACAAGGGCCTACCTTTGGAATCAAGGGAGGTGCTGCTGGAGGTGGCTACAGTCAAGTTATACCCATGGATGAGTTCAACCTCCATATGACAGGAGATATCCATGCAATTACAGCTGCGAACAATCTTCTTGCTGCTGCGATCGATACAAGGATTTTCCATGAAAATTCTCAATCAGACAAAGGTCTGTTCAATAGATTGTGTCCACCAAACAAAGAAGGGAAGAGGCGCTTTGCTGATGTAATGCTTAGACGCCTGATAAAGCTTGGCATCTCAAAGACAGACCCCGATGAGCTTACACCGGAAGAAGTTAGGCGTTTTGCAAGGCTTGATATTGACCCTGCGTCCATTACTTGGAGACGGGTAATGGATGTTAATGATCGCTTCCTGAGGAAAATTACCGTTGGACAAGGCCCTGAAGAAAAAGGTATGGTGAGAGAAACAGGCTTTGATATATCAGTGGCAAGTGAGATAATGGCTGTATTAGCTCTTACAACTTCACTTGCTGACATGAGGGAAAGGCTTGGAAGAATGGTGATAGGGAACAGCAAGGCGGGTGAGCCGGTTACTGCTGATGATCTTGGTCTTGGTGGTGCTTTGACTGTCCTAATGAAAGATGCTATTCATCCTACCCTCATGCAAACACTTGAAGGCACTCCGGTGTTAGTGCATGCTGGACCTTTTGCTAATATTGCTCATGGGAACTCTTCCATAGTTGCTGATAAGATTGCTTTGAAGTTGGTGGGGAAGGGTGGCTTTGTTGTTACAGAAGCTGGTTTTGGTGCTGATATTGGAACTGAGAAATTCATGGACATAAAGTGTAGGTATAGTGGATTGGCGCCACAGTGTGCTATTATTGTGGCCACAATTAGGGCTCTTAAAATGCATGGAGGAGGGCCAGATGTTGTGGCTGGGAAGCCTTTAGATCATGCATATGTGAGTGAAAATGTGGGTCTTGTTGAAGCTGGATGTGTCAATCTTGCTAAGCACATCTCAAACACAAAGAGTTATGGAGTCAATGTTGTAGTTGCAATCAACAAATTTGCATCAGATACTGACGCTGAAATGGAAGCGGTGAAAAATGCGGCAATGGCGGCTGGTGCTTTCGATGCTGTCGTCTGCTCCCACCATGCACACGGTGGTAAAGGAGCGGTTAGTTCTCTTCCCTTGTATAGATTGTTAGTTCAGAAATTCTATACATGACATCTCTTTATGAGGAAATATTAACCGTGTATCCATTGTACATTTCATATATTTTCTTCTAATAATGCTGACGGTTTCAGTACTTATGACAGTTCTTTTATGTTCAACATATATCAGGCCAATTAACTAATTAATGCTGTTGCCTCTTGTTAGGTTTTTTTGACTTTTATGTTTCTGTACTTGTCTACATAGTATCAAAGTGGTCACTGCACCAAACAGTTTTTACATGCTATGCACATGCGTCCTTTTATTGCACTTCTACATTAGTGAGTAGCAACTTATTTTCACAAGAAACATGCTTATTTTTCTGAACATCATGAAGGCTAAAATTTACAGAATTGAACCAGTTGCCTAATTCTATCATTCCATTTAACTTGTATTCAGGTTGATCTTGGACTCGCAGTTCAACGAGCATGTGAAAGTCAGGCAGAGCCCCTGAAGTTTTTATATCCCTTAGAATCTAGCATAAAGGAGAAGATTGAATCGATAGCTAATTTCTATGGTGCCAGTGGTGTTGAATACTCTGAACAGGTACTTACGTGCATCCTTTGTGAGATTTGTTCTAATTATGAGCATGATGACCTCAGATATATTCCACAAATATGGGGCCTTCCAAAGGGCTAATTTGTTTTCTTAATTTCTTGTCTGTTGCATGGTGTGGCCGATAGAGTTGCCCACAGTTTCATGTTTGGGGAGATATGAAAAAAGTTGAAGGGATAGCATTAGAGAGATATACTGAACACTCGGCATCCACTTGCACAGCCCATAGAATCATACGATTTTTCTCTCTATCCTGCTGACTTCTGTATCTCTTCCCTGTAGGCCGAGAAGCAGATCGAGATGTACACCAAGCAAGGCTTCTCCAACCTCCCAATATGCATGGCGAAAACTCAGTACTCGTTTTCACACGTTCCATCCATGAAGGCGCGCCGTCCGGCTTTGTGCTGCCGATAAGAGATGTGAGGGCAAGCATCGGAGCCGGTTTCATCTACCCACTCGTCGGCACGATGAGCACAATGCCCGGTCTCCCTACAAGGCCCTGCTTCTATGAGATCGACATCGACACGGCCACGGGAAAGTCATGGGTCTGTCATGAGCTTTTGCCAGCGCCATTTGTGTTCTGGTGCGAAATTAACTGTGTGCAGTTACAGTTTTGGGAACATTCCTGAAAGCAGAATAAATAAATAGCCTCATCGGCTTTCCTGCAATTGTGGTGTAGTACATTTTAGTAACTTGATGGCTGTAAATTTGTTGAAATCATGTTGTTTGTGCTCTGTTCACATGCCCTGTGTTTGATGTTTCAGCTTTCTTAGCGTCGTTTTCTTGGTTCTGTTTTTGCTGCATTATTATTTGCGTTGCCCGACATTGAAGTTGGGCTGGGCTGGCTCCAAGCGATGCGAAATCAAAACGTTATACTGGGTCGCTACCTTCGTGGGCCGCGCCACAACGCAACTAGGAAATGGCACGCTGCTCTCCATCAACTTGTCCAACGAAGCTCTTTCTTCGGTAGGATTGACTTTCCAAATCAAGTTCAAATTGAAAAAGAAACTTCCTCTAGAATACACAAGATAAAGTGAGCTCCGCTATCAGCTCACAGCAGCAAGTCCAATGGCCGAGTCGAGCACGTCGCACAGGAGCCACAGACGGATACATCTGGAACTCGTCAAAGAACCTCGCCGGTAGGGCGACGGCCGGTTCGTCGACATGGACATCAAAATGCCTCTGTTTCCCGGAACGACACCACGCACGCGGACTGCCTGTTTCTCCGCGGCAGAGACCCACGCAAAGGGTCACTTCACCGGTCAAACGCAACGAAATTGTTGGTAGCAACAGGTGCAGGTTCCGTTGGAGAGAAAATGACGATTGCTCCGGACGCAGCCGGGAATTGAATCTAGCGCACAAGTGTGCACCACATCCATATGATTGTAGCATTGCCCAATAGCAAGGGAATGCTTGCTTGCACACCAAGTAATTTTATTGTACTCATCAGCCTGGTACTTGCAAGAACGGGAGCATGCTACACCGTCAAACAGTACTAAGGGCAGCCACAGCGTGTTCGTCGCCAAATCTGACATACACAGTTATTTGGCATCGGAGTGAAATATAGAACCACCTCCACAACGTAGCCAAATCTAAATTACTGTACTGCGAGCCCCAGCTCCGAATAAAACCATGTAAAAAAAGCCTTTTCTTTCCCAACCGAGCTCTCTCCTCACCCTTCTCTTTCTTCCCACCGCATGAGAGAGACAATTTTCTATTCCATCAACAAATTTAGCATCGGCGCACCGAGTTGCTCCGATTCCCTGTTTTGCAAATTTTAGAACTAGGCTCACAATGTATGGAACTAGTTCCAAAAGCCAAAATACCAAAATGGAACTAGATTTGGCACAACGTTGTGGCTGCTCTAAGGCCCCGATTGGTTGGTCGTTTGAGCCTCGGAAAAATCCACGGACCACCGGACGTCCGTCTTTTTTACGCTAGATTCCGTCGTTTTGCTAACGCCCTGCCCTCCTCGAGAGGTTACTCGAAAAAGAAAAAAAAATCTACAGGGTTCCCAAGCGGGGCCTAACGTCAGAATCGACACCTCATGTGTGGAGATCATTGGTCGGATGTGATGTGATGAGGATCTTTGGGACCTACCATACCATAATGGTGTGTGTGTGGTGCCGGCCGGGTACGAGATGGGCCAAAAGGTTTGCCCGTGGTCGGCATTTTTCTGTGCATGCCATTGAGTAGAAGCATGCGACCTTTTTTTTTTTGGTTGCTACTCTCGGAGCTGGATTTCTTTTTTCTACTCCCTCCGTTTCAAAATATTTGACTTATATTTGACTACATATGGATGTATCTAGCCTTTAAATATGTCTAAATACATTCATATGTGGACAAAGTTGTGTCAAGTATTTTGAAACGGAGGGAATACATGCAATCCCCACTCCTGGTCTGCTACTCAAGTGAGTGCTTGGTACGTTGTACCGTGTGCCGCTGCGTACTTGACAGGCTCTTGCCTGGATTCCGTCAAAACCTATCAGAACGTCCCGTGTCACGCACGTGAGATATCGACCCACGTCACGGCGGGCGTGGATTGACTGACTTTGCTGAACGCGAAATCAGGTGACTTTGGGTCACTGACATGTAGGATTCACCACGTGCCAATGACTCAAAGTCATTACAAAGTCAGTCAGCCTAATTCAGCCAATCTCATATTCTCATTCAGCTCACGGCATGACTTGTAGTTATGGTACTAGGTGATTTATGAATATTTTCCGTTGACGAAACATACGTTTTCTTTTCTTCAGCTCTCAGTATGACTCCAACGGGGCGACGCATCGAGTCCGCGTCGGTCCGTTCCTGTCCGCGAGGGCCAAAAACACGGCCCAACGGGGCGACGCAAACGGACCGAGCTCCGTTTTTTGGTCCGCCGCGCGTCCGCCCCGACGCATCCCTGGCCCAAGGGCGGACGCGTGGCGGAGTGAAAACGCGTCCGCGCGGCCACGCGTGATGTCCTCCCCCGAGCCCACCTAGCAGCCACACGGCACCGGTCAGCCTCCCGCTGCCGTCTTTGAGCTCGCGTCGCCGGGCAGCGAGTTGCGCAACCGCGTGTATGTGCGCAAGGAGGATTGCCAGTGGTACTGGGACCACGCAACCCCGCTGCCGTGGCCAGATGTCAAGCTCCCCGAGCATTGGCACCTGAACCCGCAGCGGATCCCGGTGCCACCGATGCCGACGAGCGAGCGGGCACGGGATCTGGAGATCGAGCGGCGCCGGCGGCGCCTCCCGGCCTCGCTCCGCAACGACCCCGCCTTCGCGGCCACGTCGCGTAACTGGGCGGAGTGGTTCCGCGACGAGCACGACCTGCGGCGGTAGGCCCTCTACACGCGGGCTCCGACGCCGCCATCTGGGCGTTGGTCACCGCCACCGCACACACGGCGGCGGGACGCACCACTAGTGCCGCGCGCTGCGGATTGGGTCTGCGCCGCCGCCGCCGCGCGTGAAGATGGAGGTGGATCCTGAGGACGCCGAGCTCGAGGCCGCGAAGGAGGCCTCGCGCAAGCAGATGGTCGAGGACGAGGCCAAGCGCTGGGCCATGGTCCTCGCCGACGTCGCCAGGGAGCAGGAGGCGGCCCTGCAGGCGCACCTGGCAGCGGTCCTGGAGGAACCACAGCCATGGTGGCAGGCCATGGACGTGGACCTGCCACCGGCGCCTCCGCTGCCACAAGGCCTGCTAGGGCAACGCTGGGTCTTCAATGGCAGCGCCTGGGAGGTCGAGAGGGCACCACCCTCCCAGAGCAGGCGGAGGAGCAGGCGCAGGAGCAGCCGCCCACGCCGCCGGCCGTCGTCCCACCGCAAGGCGGACCACCGGCGCACCTCTGGAACCAGCCGGACTACGTCATCCTCGATGGGGATGACGAAGAGGTGTAGAAGCCCGCGAAGGGCAAATATTAGAGTTTTTATATATTTTTATTTTTAAAAATATTATGTAAAAATGCCGTTTGTGGCCCACCCCCTATATATGAATGAAAAAGGCATATATATATGGCCTGTTTAGCTAAAAAAAATTTGCTGGGCGGACTCAATGCGTCGGGCCGTTGGACGCACTGCCACCAACGACGGACAAGGGCGGACTGGGCCTGTCGACGCAAACGGATAAAACGCGGACCAAACGCGCGTCCGTTTGCGTCGGCCCGTTGGAGTCATCCTCACTATCAAACCAAGCTAAAGTCCCGCACGTGCACTACCGTGTGGAGGCACCAGCTGTAACGTGTCCCCGTGATTAGTCGTGTTTCTATAGTACAGTACGTACTAGAAGAAGTGAAGATTCGCTTCAGAAAAGAGAACAAAACATATGTGGTAAAGCTGAATGCAGGACTTGACCTCGGCCGGCGCAGTGACAAGTCTCCAGAGAGGCCAGAAAGAAAGAAACGACCTAATATGAACCGTGACTGCACAATCAGGACGACCCGGACTAGTAGTAGAATACACTCGGGGCCTCTTTAATTCAACGGATTTGCATAGTGATTTTATAGGATTTAAAGCATTAGTAATTTCTCCTACGGTACTTGTTTGATTTGTAGAGTAGTATTCAATTCCGTAAGATATTTTCCTAAGTGGTCCTTTGAACTAAAGTTTATAGAAAACTTAACTTCCAATCAAATCACCTTTTCAAAATCTTCTAGGTTTACTGTGATGGATCAAATAAATGTGCGTGCATATAAAATTATGTGAGTGGAGGGTATTCTTGCGTTTCTAAAATGTCGTGAATAAAAGAGGCCCTAAACCAAAATTTGTGGGGTCACAGAACTTTTGATCTTAATCATATCGATACTCCTACTCAATTTTAGTCTGAGACAAATCAGTCAAATCTGGGATATGGATGGGTTAACATGCATGTCAAAGTTGAAATTTATATGGCGTGAACGTTTCAATTAAGGACGCGCGGGGTGACGAGTTGCCAGACATTGGATCTCTCAAGCAATGCGACGAGTTGGCATGACGTCATGTTGACACGTGACAAATTCGACGTTCCCGTCGACAGCGAGGCGCCTGTGGTGATTCGTCAATCTCAAGACCCGACCGCCGGCTCAGTCTTTCGGAGGTGCTCATAGGGGTAGGGTGTGCGTGCGTGCGTTCATAGGGGTGAGTGTGTGCACGTGTATGTGAGCGTCTGCGTTGTACTGTGTTTCGCAGAAAAAAAGTTTTAGTTACCTCGTGCCAGACATGCAAGTACGCATCCCAGACTGGAAAATGTGTGTCATGCGTGTTTCAACGTTTATAGGAACCATGTACGTTTACCTTTGAGGAAGGAACGGATTTTTTGCTGATGTGAAGGTTGTCTTGATTGAATGTTCACTACTCATTAGACTCTCGGTTTTCTCATATTCGTATGCATCTAGACTCATTTTATCCTGTATGTAGTCCACATTGTAATATACTCTCTCCGTTCATAAAACGATGTCTCAACATAGATCAAATTTGTATTTATCTAGTTATGATTTAGTGTGTAGATACATGCAAATTATAACTAGGTTGAGACATCTTTTACGAATGGAGGAAATATAAAACATCTTATTATAATTAGTGAACATAGGAGTATTTCAGTAAACCATGACCAGACTCGATCACGCGACCAGAGATCAGTAGTCGAATCACATCACATCAAGCCACTCACACTCCTCGCTAATTAACCATAAACCACACCCAAACATCGGAGCTAGGTGGAGAGCTCACAAACTCGGTACTGCTACCTCCGTTCCGAACTTCAATCTTTAAAAACTTCAATCCTTAAAAAAACTATGGAGCTTCCTTTTTCTCCACATGTCAACCTTTTATTGGTTTACATAAAGGTAAAAATAATATTATATCACTTTAAAGTAAAACTCACTAGAAATAGAGCTCATTTGTTGCTCCACATGTCAATCTTCCACTGGTTTAGGTAAAGAAAAAATAATATTATTTGTGTACAAAAACTTATTTTTTATCTACTGCATACAAAACTACTATGCTTCCGAGTGGAGTGGTTTGTATCCTGGTCTAAATGTAGCTCCCTAAAAATGGAGCTTCCTTGTTGCTCACATGTCAACCTTCTATTTGTTTACACAAAGGAAAAAATAATATTATATCACTTCAAAGTATTAAACTCACTGGAAATACAGCTCACTCGTTGCTCCACATGTCAACCTTCCACTGGTTTAGGTAAAGTTTAAAAATAATTTTTTTTCTATACAAAACTTATTTTCTATCTATTGCATACAAAACTAATGTGCTTCCGAGTGAAGTGTTTTGTATCCCGATCTAAATGTAGCCCTTTATTTTGAAGATTCAAAATATAACTTTTAAAGTGTGATTTTTTTCTGAAAAAATATGTGCATATAGCCACGGATATATCCTACAAGTGCCGAAAATCTTAATCCAAAATAAGCTCTATTCTACGCTAAAAAAGGTATAGATCGGGTGTGTGAGCAGGACTTCCAAATTCTATCAGAATTTGTCTTTTTTACATAACCCAAAATATAAAGAATTTTGGATTGAAGATTTGCACAACGGTAGGATAAGGTATAAGCTACGTGCTGATTTATTTTTTAGAATTTTTGAAACGTTAAATGTTGTTTTAGAAAATTTGAAATATATGGATACATGTAGCAGAGGCTACAAATGACTTTTCGTGGTGTTTCCTCTCTTTTAGAGAACCTTCAATAGCTGGCTTATTTTAGGTCATGACTCTTTTTAGGTCATTTGAGATAAAAATCTTGCTCCAACAGCGGTATTTAATGTAAATTCTGTCATTTTTATGTTGAAAACAATAGCAAGCGTTGCAGATATAAAAAATACTTGAGCCAATGTTATATAACAGAAAGGCCAACACGTGCATTGCTAACTGTTAATCGGAAATTTCATGTCGCCCTCACAACTCTCCTACATGGAACACCGCCGCCTCTTCTCACTTCGTTTTAACTGTGCCTCCTCCTCCTTCCCTGCCAACACGGTCATGAGTGACACACGACAACTCTGCCTCTGGTGGCACCTCGACTAGCTCTGCCTTGTGCGGCTCCTCCGCCTCTACACACCAGTTGTCGGGTTCGCCTCGTTAAGAGATTAACAAATCCAAAGTTGTTAATTTTGTATTATACGGTTTATATTGTAGGTGCTAGGCTAGTATGCACAATATTTTCTTTTAAAAAGGTATGAATTTGTACCTGATCATGTATGAGACACTAATCTTTACTCATATCAACATGTCATGTATTGATAAACACAATAACAATACCCACGGGTCAAACCCTTCTACTAGTATGTTTTAAGTTTTCTGATTGGTACATATGTAGACGAGTTTCATTACAAAGATTCGCTCATTATTTCAATCGTCCATATAGAAATATCTACTCCGTATATAATTTGGAATGGAGGGACAACAACCCGACGTGCGACGGGCCGGGGGCTCATCGCTTGCACCATGCTTCTTGGGCCCAAAAATACAGACAAATAGCGGCCGGTCAGCGTCCGGCCGAGATCGACATGAGGCGGCAAGCAGGGAACATCGCAGAGAGACACGACGCAACTTCCCAATCAGCTTGTTCCCTTGCCCAAGAGGAGGCCCCTCCTAATCTCGTCGTGCCCCTTTCAGTGCCGATCGTGTAGACTGATCGACGCTCCGATGATCTTGGTGTCGCCTAGCGCGATCGCTTCTGTAGTTCTGTTGCAGGCAGGGTTAGTGGCCTGGCGATGGAATCTGCGCGGCCCATTTTGGAGCTAATAATTGGCACGACGTCTCGTGTGGGAGAAGAAAGAGATTCCGGAGTTGTGCGCCGTACGGACTACTTCATGTTTGTGTGTGTGTGCGAAGATGGACTAGTTGCAGCCTTGTTTTTGAAACTAAGTTGAAGTCTTGTAGGCTACCCTGTTGTAGTACCGGCCTAGTTTTGTCTAACTAATAAGAGACCGTGCTAAAGTAAACCCGTTCCTACTTGTGCTGTCAGATTGGCAGCTTCGCTGGGTGCTTGTCAGAAAGCGTTTGCAAATTCCTAAGATTAATCATGCGACCTCCCAACTAATGAAGCTCATAACTGCCTTGACCAATGACCAGCACCACGCAAGCTCGACACTGAGATCGCAGCTACTCCTGTACAAGTCTCAGGAGCACACTGCATCGCCCCCCTTAATCAAAAGCGCCATGAAGACCGGGCCATGCAAGCAAGCGACGTTACTACCAGCCAGCAGAACGGGAACGTCTACCGGTACCATTCGATCCCGGGAGTAAAGACGAACTCGCGCAAGAAGATATCGTGGCCGAGGGGTCTCGTTTCCCTCGGCCGATCAATAAGCAACACTGGACCAAGTCTCAGCCTCTTTGACTGACCGGTCACCGTAATTTGCTGCTGGTCGGTCACTGGTCAGAGCCCAGGCCCCGGGGGCGGCCGGCATTGATTGATTGACGGGGAAGGGCGGCCGTGATCCGGGGAAGAAGATCTTTGGGGTCTGGCCTCGTCTCACGTTGGACTCGTCGTCTAGAGTGAGTGATTGAATTCTTTGCACTCCAGCTCGTGACACCGTCCCTCTTTGTCACGCGTGAAGTGAACGACGACTCCGAGGCGAGAAACCCTGCCATTTTCGACGGCATTTGCTTGCTTCTCCGGCGACGAGATCGTCGAGATGAGAGCCAAGACTGACCTGTGCTTGATGTAGTGGGTATGGTGGTGGTATCGCGAGCAGATTTTGATTGTGGGTCTGAGCCGTGAGCGAAACAAGAGCGATATGATACGACGAGGACCACCTATACGTACGGAGTAGTAGTGATAGTATTCCTTTGGGCTTTTTTTTTTTGCACACAACCAACTTCCTCATATATTCACCAAAACCATCCACATACACAGTACATAGATCGAAGGAAACGAAGAACATACACACGAGGAGGAGGATCCAGAGCAAACGCCGAGATCCACGGCATCACCGGCTGCGAGGAAGACGAAGACCGGCACCACCACCTTGCCTGAGCCTGGGCAGATTTAAGCCCTTGAAAGACGTCGCCGTGAACGTCCGCCGCGCCGCGGCGGAACCCAAGTCGATGAACAAGCGGGGCAGGCGTCCCCCGGCTCTTCCACGCCGCTTTTCGTGGCCATCGTCGTCGTCGAAGCCGCCGGAAGCCGCCGATCTTGACCAGCTCCAGCAGAAACGCATCTCCAGCGCCGCCGCACCACGGCCGCCGAGAGAAGGGGGCCCCCCACACCGCAGATCCGCAGATCCGCGAGCAGGGACAGGACGGCCACCACTCGACGGAGCGCCACCGGAGCTCCATCGCCGGAGGGGAGGGTCGCCGCCACCAAAACCACCAGCCGCACCACCGCCTCCTCAGCGCCGCCGGCAGGAAACTGCTCGTCCCTACTCTATGTACACGAAGAGGACGGGGATCCCCCACCCACCCGCCGCCGGAGCGGCCGGGGGGAGAGAGATCCCGTGCCCCGCGACGGCGAGAGTGGCGGCGACCAGAAGGGTCCAGAAAATCGCCCTTCGCTCTACTGTAGAGGAAGGGGAGGGGAAACGTGCGGGCCTCTTTTGCAGCAACCTTTATTCCTTTGGGCTTTGGCAGGCCTGCGATAAGTATGATGGGCTCTAGACATACAAACAACTGTCTCGGTCGTCGCTGCTATACTGTTTTCGTTTGGACAATACGCTACTGCATATACGGTAGTACTACCGCAAACTGATTTTGTACTGCTGCTCCGATTGAGACATGACATCTCTATCCCTCTCTTCCACAAGAGAAAATCTCGCTACCGCTTTTATTTAGTATTTTACTCTAGTTCCAGTGTCCATCTCAAAAAGAAGAAGAGAAGGAAGAGTAACTGTCAGTGGTAAAGACTCGGCTAGAGAGTAGAGAGTAAACTCCACCAGTGGTACAAGAAGAGTCATGACTTCGCAAATCAGCGGCCACCAGCATCGCCACTGTGCTTTCAGCTTTCAGCTTTCAGCTACTCCCAAAAGTGAAACCAAACCAGCTGCGAAAATAACCGGGACTCCCTTGGTTGAATGGACGGAGGCCGCGTGACATTGCACCCCTCATCTACTTGATCTCAAAACGGAAGAAATGGTGTGCGCAAAAAGCCATGCATGATGATGCATGGATAAACCAAATAAACACGGCCGACAGAGTCACCCTCGCCCACATACAACAATTTGTTGCCCTATGGACCTCTCTACAACAAGTGCACCTTGATGAAGATGTCCCCGACACCATCATTTGGACCATGTCCTCCACGGGAGTCTACACGACAAGTTCGGCCTACCACGCACAATTCTTAGGTTCCACCTCCACCAACATGAAGAACCTTGTTTGGAAGGTGTGGGCACCCCCCCAAATGCAAATTCTTCGCTTGGCTTATCATCCAAAACCGGGTGTGGACGGCGGACCGTCTACGGCGGAGGGGTTGGCCAAATTGTGATATTTGCCCTCTTTGCAAGCAAACGAGAGAAACGGTCGCCCACCTTTTGTTCCAATGCCGTTTCGCTAGGCGCATTTGGCGCATGGTGAAGGATTGGCTCCACTTATCATGGTTGGATGTGAGCTCTTGGGACAACTTCACTTGCGTCCAAGATTGGTGGATTCACATGACCATGAATGACTCCACTAGGAGAAAGGCGATTGCAACCCTCACAATGCTTATCTCTTGGGAACTATGGACCAAGCGCAACGCTAGAGTGTTCCGGCACAAATCCACCCTACCTTCGTTCATTTTGGGGAGGATCAAAGACGAGGCACAAACATGGGGTCAAAGCGGGTGCCAAGCACTTGGAGTTTATCTTGCCAGGAGATTAATCCCCTAGCTAACTTTTTGGGTGGACCTTTTGGTCGGTGTTGTAAACAATGTTAAAACCCTAACTCCTCCTTAATTAATATATAGGGGCAAATCTTTTGCCTCATAAATTCAAAAAAAAAAAAAAAAATAGAGAGATTAAAGTTAACAAGCTCTACTGCAACATTTCTGCTTTGAGCATGCATCCCGGCCAGTCGACGAGTCCAAATCCGACGACAGACGCGGCGCCAGTTGGGGTTTTCATTTCTCACAAACCCCTCTTGGCGAATGACAAGCCACAAAAAATCCCGGGGCGGAAAGGTTGGAAATAAAAAATAAGGTGAGCGTATTTACAGACAGGTTCTTCGCCGCCGGCGAAGGAGACCTGGCGAAATCACTAGCTCGACGGTGCCTGCGTTTGCGGGAAGTTACGGGCCGACGAGAACAGCGCGGCGAACGACGACGGTCTACGCTCCGGTGCGGCAGCGGCCGCCGCAATGCCGCCCCAGGTGACGGTGGGCGTCGCCGGCGCTGCCGAGGCGGCGGAGGCCGCCGGCGCGCGGAGTTGGAGGCGACGCGCTCGCAGGAGGGGCACATGGAGAGGGTGGTGGCCGGGAGGTTCATGTAGAAGGGGTGACCGTCTTGAGCGCCCGCAGCTCGCCAGCTCCTTCTGCAGCCGCCGGTTCTCCTCCGTCAGCGTCTCGCAGCACCGCTTCAGGTACTCGCAGTCCACCTCCGTCTGCTTCAGCTTCGTCCTGCAAAAGCAAACACGCTTTACTATTTTTCCTTGACTAATTAAGATTCTTGTCTGAGAAAGAAAGACAAAAAAAGGGAGGAAATCTTTCATGGAGCAAGCGTGCGTGCACCTACCTGGCTCGGCGGTTCTGGAACCACACCTCCACCTGGCGCGGCCGGAGGTTGAGCTCCTTCGCCAGCGCCACCTTCTGCCTCTGCTCGCGACATGGCCATGGAACGTCAATAATTAATCAAACGTACTACTACCGTGATTCTGTTCGATCGAGTTGATCTGCGTACGTACCGGGTTCAGGGTGCTGTGCTCTTTGAAGCTCTCCTCCAGGAACGCCGCCTGCTCCTTGGAGAGCCGCAGCTTCTTGCGCGCCGACCCACCGTCGTCGTCGTCGCTGCCGCGGGACCCGCCCGGAGCGGCGTCGCTGGCGCCGCGTTCGCCGCCCGCGCAGAACTCCATCGGGAAGGAGCCCCCGCTGTCGTTGGGCGAGGACGACACGGCCGCCCCCGCCGCGGCGGTGTCCTCCTGTTCATCATCCGCCACCGCCGCATAAGCGGCCCATGCCGAAGCACCGGACGATGGCGCCTGGTTCACGTCGAAGCCCCGCGTCGACGGCTCGAAATGCCCTGCGGAAACAGAACAGATCGCCCCATGTCAATCCTACTATTTCGGTGGTAATCTCTTCCCAGACATGCAAAAGATCCAAGAAACGGTCGAGAAGGGAAAAGAAAGACGCATGCAGCACTCACTGCTCTCGGACGGCCACGGGAAGCCGAGGCTGGGCGCCATGGGCAGGAGCGCGAGCCGCATCATCGGTTCAGGCGAAGAACCACACCTCATCGCGGCGGCGGCGGCGACCTCCTGCTCCCTCCTCCCTCTCCCAACCCGCTCCTCCCTCCTCGCCCCGGCTCCAACCCCAAGACCGAGAACCAGCTCCTTCCCGGCGTCCGCCATGGTGTCCCCAAGCTCAACCCCAGCTCCATGGCACCAACCCAACCCAGACCAGATCACAGCCGCCTACCAACAAGATGATGATGGTGTGGGGCCGTGTAAATGAGAAAGGATTCCGAGGTTTTATAGGAGCGGGGACAGGGACAGGAACGGGACTCCCCTCCTCTCTCTACCGGGTTCTACTCTGTATGTGTGAGCTATAATGGCGAGTTTGACCAGTTGACGACGCACGCACGTGACCCGGAGGAAAAGGAGAGCGATTCGCGTGTTCGCCGGGGTGCTTTGTGGCAAAAGGCAGGGAGCCTTGATGGCAGGCGGTAATAATTATGTTAATCATTATTGGGGGCTCTACGTGCGTATCTTTCCCCTTTTATAAACAGCACCCGCGATCTTTTTCAGAAAGCTGGCGACGCAGCTGCTGCTGCCGCTCCTGCGCCTGCACCTGCTGCATGCCTCTTCTCCGGCTCCGGCTTCCCCACATTCTTTATGATGGAATTTATATCTCACAGTCTAGCTAGGGTCGTCTAGGTAGGAGTACGTACTGTCCGCCAAAAGAAATATGTGTATCTTCCGCAGGTGCATGCTGTTACCCATAATTTTGGAGTGGAGACAAGTGCGATTCTAGAGGTAGAAGACAGAGTTGTTGCATGCACCATGAGTCAAGCGACTGTGTCGCCTTAATTAGTAGTGCTAGTCGTTATTTAACAAGAGGATTTCCCATATTTCTTTTGTTATATAGGAGTATGTATGGTCACAAATGAATGACATGAATGATAAGAAAACTGTCGTCTTCATCATCTGAACTGAACAGAGAAAAGACACAAGTATTGCAAATAGGTGATGAAATGATTGAATCTGCAGTACGTAGATAGAATTTCGTGTGTTTCTATGATACCTCTTCTACTTGGCATGCATGGAAGTTCATGATGGTAATAAGGCCCTATAATTGCATGGAATGGAATGCGATCTACTATACTCAGCATGCGTGAGCTCCCGGCCGGCCAGGAGCTGCGCCGGAGTCGATCGATCGATCAATGGGGAATGCATGAATTCTCTCTTTCTCTGCATGCACGCATGATTACAGCCATCAATTCCTCATCCAGCGCCATGCATCATATCATCATGCGTGTGTGTGGTGTGCTAGCTACAGTACCTGCGTGTATTAAGCAATCAGGTTGATGTGTACATCGGGGACAAGCCGATGGGGTCGTTCGCTCGCCGCAATCATGGGGCATCATGCATACTGCCGGCCATGCAAACAAGCTAGAAGAAGCTTACATTGTGGCCAATCGATCGATCGAGCCTGCCTGCTCGTACTCCTGTCCTACGATGGCGATGATCATCATGGTGGCCTGCCTGCCGCTGCGGTTGGGTGATGTGTGATGGATGGATCATCCATGGTTGGGTTGGAGAGTGCTGCGGGCAGGCGCATAAGGATGCAATCATGCTTGTTTGTACGCAATGGTACCCGGATGTTCCTTTCACCGCAAAAGTAACCCCTCTGTTTTCTACAAGTGTGCAAAGGATGAATCATGCATGCATGGCTACCAAAAGGTGAAAAGGTATGGGCAGCACTAATCTCCATCACCTTCTTTCTCGCTCGCGCGTGTGATTCACTGACACAAACATGAAAGGAGTACTTGTCATGTCACAGTTTCCATGCGGTTGCAACACTTTGGGATGGAAATGTGAAAAAAGAGAAGTTAAATCTTGCATTTAAATTCTGTGGGAAAATGTATAGGGCACATTAATTTTTGCCATAGATAGTTCTTATATGTGTAGTACTATCAAAGGAAGGGATATATTTGTTGTTATTTGTGTTGATTGGTTTCGATGATGAGTATTGGCACAATTATATGGGGAAAACATTGAAAAGCCGAAACTAATGGTGTGCAGAAGTATATGGTTTGATCTGTTTGTTCATGGAATGCTAGGAATCCAATCTATCATCCTTGGGTGACCCTTATTAATCTTGCAAAGCTGATTCAATTACTTATGGATCTGAAGTTTAGTGATTTCCAAATTTATTCGACTAGCACGGTGGCCCTCACAAATGTGAGGGCAAAATTTGAAAATTTATGTATGATAACACAATGACTTAAATTGGGCTACTAGGATTGGTACGATTCTAGGCACCGCAAATTTGATGGTAACTGTACGTTGACGCGGCGGTCGGGCGCTCTGTTGGTACCGTCCAGCAACTTTAGCACGGGTTGTTGGAGGTGTTTTCTCACGATATTAAATCCAAGACTCTGAATTCATTGGATCGTAGGTCTAGTAGGTTTATCTTGTCAAAGGAGAAGATGGATTCATCCATTCTATTTTTACCTACGCGGTGAAAGTTCCATTCACCCTGCCTCCACACCAAAGGAAAACCTACTATTTGTAGCGAGTAGACCATACGTGCATGGGCTCGCTCATCCCTTTCACTGTGGCCTCCCAGACCGGCATACAGTGGCACCGGCGTCGAAGCCGCGGATGCATGTGCGACGCGCAGACAGAAGCGGCAGTCTGCAAATCATTTTAACCACATCTCCGAATCATTTTCTAAATCGTCAGAGAAGTCCATCCTGAACTCCTCCCTCCTGCCGCGACCACCCGCTCCGGTCGGCTTCGCGCCCGCGCCGTACACCGGCCGCTACAGAACGCCGTCACGTGCCCCGCCGCGGGCCTGCCTGCCGGCCTCTGGCCGTCCGCCAACGAGAAACCTCCTCATTAACCACGGCAAGTCACGCGGCGCTGCTCAGAGTCGCAGATGCAGGGGCCCTATCGCAGCTGCGCACTGACCCGCGCCTGGGCAACCCAAGCAGAGCAAGGGCCAGCTGCTTGTTATTATGGCTGCTGCTGTATGCCTACCAGTGTGCTGCCTCCGTCTATTTTGCCCCCTGTCCACTCCCACGTTGGAGTATACTGCATGACCCCGCCAGCGGCCAGCCCTGTTCAGTCCACGTACGTACGATCACTTCATGGATTCGCGGTTATTATAGAATTATTATTCAGGGAAATAGGCAATAGTGGTAGTACATACAGTAGCGAATAGCGGTACACATGTCGCATGCAGACAGGCTGCAGTACACGGACTCATGGCTGCGGGACAGCCCCTCCGATAGAATGACCCACATGTCAAAGGCGGCCAGTCTTGATTAATGGCGTCGGGCAGGAGACCGTTCCATCGTCATGGCTGCCGCTATGCCGGGAGCTTCCTCAGCCGTTGCGACCGAGCGGGGCGGCATTACGTCTTCTTCACACGTCGTATTTACGACAACGCCATCGTTAGTCCCGGTTTCAGGACGAACGTAGACGTCTGCCACCGAGTAAAGGAGGAGCATCACAATTCACAACCCACCTTGTGGTGGAGGTGGAGACGTTGTCGTCACCCACGGCGTGCCGCGAGGTGGGCCGGTGATCCATCGGGCCGAAATATGAGGCCCAGTCCCAGCCTGTGGGCAAGCCCATGATGGACCAGGTCCGGAAAGTTTGGGCCGGTCCGGGCCAGACTTTCCATGGCCAGGTATACTTGTACCTATGGCGGCCAAAGGGGGAACCACTACCGCTGGAGGTGGTGTCCGTAGGCTACCTTGTTCCGTCGTAAATTGTACAACGACACGCGTGATGGCAATTGGCGACAGCCCCGGCTTGAGCTAGGCTTTGATTACGTGCTCGAGAAGAACTCTTCGAGTTCATGAAGACCATCGAGTTCACGGCTCAGCAAGCATTCTCCTCCAACGGCTGGGGAGCGCTTCCTCTTCGCTAGTGGCGGAGTTAGTGTACAACCTTTCGGTTCATGTGAACCCAATAGATTTTTCAAATCATACAATAGATCTATATTTTCTGATGCAATTTTAGTGAAATACTACACCTAAAATATGGAGCTGAACCCAATGATTTGATCCTTTAGCTTTGCCACTGCTCTTCGCGGGCCGGGGCTCGAGATGCCGCCTCCACCTCCACCATTGTGTATCTCGACATAGATAACAACGATGATGGCAATTCAGCGTCGATTGGGACGCCCACGAGAACGACGACGAGAAATAGGGGTAGGTTGAGGCCGTCATTGTTTTTAATTTTTCATATGAATCCTTGTGATAATTTAAACTTATTTATTCGTAATTTTTTTTGTTTGGAGGGTGTCGGTGTGGACATTATCCCGAGATTGGCCGGACAAGTGCCGAGCACCCGAAAATGGACACAATTTAAATGGCGCCGGACAAAATTCCGGGGATTCCAATGGAGATGCTCTATCTTCCCAAGTATTTCCTCCGTATCAAAATATACAATGTCTTTTTTGATATTTTAATATGGATCACATACGGGATAAAATAAGTGAATCAATAAAATAAAATGTGTGTAGGTACCTTACGGAGGGAGTAAAGTAGACGCGTACCTACTGGCAGAGGATGCTGCTCCCCAAGCTTATCCAAACGAAACAACACATCGAGCAGGCACAAGTCAATCTGCCTTACGAGAGACATCAGACATCTAAGCAGAGTGAGCATGCATGCATGGGCCCCATGGCCGCGCGCGGCGGGTCACGCCAGTGGGGGCAACGTTACTTATTGTTAGTCATGAAGCAATCACGCGCTCCTGCCCATCGACACGGACGCAGAGAGAGAGGTCGCAATACCAACGGGCTCGTACAGTAGCTACGAGAACAGGGTGACGCACAACGCGTGCAGAGATACGGCACGCCGGCCCACGCCGCTTGCTTAACTAGCTAGCGCGTCCATGGGGCCCGTCACGTCGCCGGTGCCATCGGACGGCCGACCGGCCGCGGGCGGCGCAAGTTGACAGCGCCGCTGGCACTGTTGCGGCATGCCGTGTGATTAGCGCCCGCCGCTGCGAGCTGAGCTGCGCAGGAGCGGCATGCATCTCTCGTCTCGCCCGCGGTGGCTTGTGGGCTGTCCCATCGCAGCTGCTTTAATTGGGAAGAAGAGGATCTTTCGGCCGCGATTCGTTCCTCGTTCCATCCATCCGTTGGGTCGGAGCCGACTTGTCCATGCCATTGCCTGTGTTGTACTGTGCATGTCGACCCGGTGAGGAAAATCCAACGGCGATGCTCGGGACGTGCTCAAGTTAGGGCATCTCCGCCCCCCGACCCCGAAACGGCGCTAATTCGACGCGCGTGGGGGTAACGGCGTTATTCCGCGCGCTGGGGCGCCGATTCCCAGTCCTGAACCCAGGCCGTCCCCAGTGGACGATTTTAGCACAAATTTCACATACAAAAAACGTCGATAGATTATTTTGTCCACATAGTTCAACATACAAATCCACACACAAATAGAACATATAAATCTACACACAAATAGTTCACCAATGCAAGCAAATACAACAAACCAGACAAGGCATTGCCATTGCCTTTGCGACTACGCAAGTACTCCACCAGATCATTCTGCAGTTGTGTATGGGTCTCGAATCTCCTGACGCATAGTGAGTAAGGCTGCCCATGTTGCCGGCACCTAGTGATCAACATCTGCAAGAGGACCCTGTCGGTAGTATGACTCAGTGTCAGCCACCGGATCATTCCGCTCGCTCTGAATGATCATGTTGTGCAAGATCACACAACAGTTCATCACCTTCCACATATTAGCTTTCGACCAAGTCAGAGCTGGATACCGGACAACAGCGAATCGAGACTGCAGCGCACCAAATGCCGCTCAACATCCTTCCTGCAAGCCTCCTAACACTGAGAAAACCAAACTTTCGCGCTTCCTGGCACAGGGTTGGGGATAGTCTTCACAAATGTTGACCACTTTGGGTAGATGCCATATGCAAGGTAGTAGCCCTTTGTTTACTGGTGCCCATTGATCTCGTGGTTCACCGGGAGAGTATGACCTTCAACAAGCTTGCTGAAGACATTCGAGCACTGCAGAACATTGATGTCATTGTGAGTTCCTGACATACCAAAGAAGGAATGCCAAATTCATAAATCTTGTGTAGCCACGGCCTTAAGAATCACACTGCATGTGGCCTTTGTACATCCCTGCCAGGCAAATGGATAGTTCTTCCATGCCCAATGCATGCAGTCGATACTTCCAAGCATCCCAGGGAAGCCTCTTGCTTCATTCATGGCTAGGATCCGAGCAGTGTCTTCCGCATTGGGTGATCGCAAGTAGGTTGGCCCGAACACTGCAACCACTACCCGACAGAACTTGTTCAAGCAATCAATGACAGTGGACTCAGACATGCGCAGATAATCATCCTGCGAATCAGCGGGAGCACCGCATGCAAGGAACCTCATCGCCACCGTGCACTTCTGAATTGAGGTAAAGCCTACTGTGCCGGTGCAGTCCTTCTTCAATTTGAAGTAGGTGTCGAACTCCCGGATGGCATGCATGATATAAAGGAAGAGCTTGCGTTTCATCCTGAAACGGCGCCGAAACACGGCCTCGTCCTTTAGGGGCTCATCGGCGACGTAGTCGGAGTAGAGGATGCAGTAGCCTTCGTAGCGCTGTCTCGGCTTGCTCTTGCGGCGACCGGGCGCAGAGCCACCACGCCTCGGTCGCGCGTCGTTTGCGAGCAGGCCGGCAAGGCAAGTGAGGATCAGCAAGTGTTCTTCATCGTTGACGGCGGCGTCGGCTTCCTCATCCAGCAGTTCGGCGAGCAGCTCGTCGTCGGAGTCCATGGCTGGGCGGACAAAACGCCGAACACCTAGCGGGCGAGGTGGGCGCGTTTCGCCCCGAAAGTCTTCCTTGCGGCTAGATCACGGCGGAGGGGAGTGGGCGGCGCCGGCGATGTGGATGGGGCGAGATGGTGGTCTTCCTAGCTGCTTGTGTGCGGCGGAGGGGGGAGGAGTGGTGCCGGCGGCGACATGGCGACAGCGAGACTGGATAGGAAAAGGGCGAGTCGGGGTGGGGAAAATGCGCTTCTCGCCGACAGTGCTGGCCCACGCGTGCTTTCCCTTCCACCGGCTCCCCCAGGCGGAACCCAGTGGGCTGGGTTTGGCATGTGTGCGCCGGCGCTATTTTCGGCCAAAACGTCGCTATTTGGGCTCCTGGGGGCGACTGGGAAGATTTCGGCGTTATTTGGGCCAAATGGCGCTATTTGGCCTTCTGGGGGACGGCTGGAGATGCCCTTATGCCCAAGGTCTTCTTTGCAATGCACGGCTATTTTGTATTCTGTACCATGCAGAAAATTGATACGTTGAGGCTAAAGAGAGAGGGACAAAAGTTAGTTTTTTTGAAAGGAGGGCAATAGTTTTGCCCCATTCAATTAATTAAGAAGGAGTTTTACAAGAAAGTAAAAAGAGTACAAAAGGCCACTACTCTCCCGATAGGAAATCACTCAAACATTTCGCTCCCGCGGTAAACCAAAGGCGGGCTTCTCTCTTGATATTCTCGAGGATGATCATCGAGGGGGCATGCTTGTTTCGAAACACCCTCGCATTGCGCTCTTTCCAAATCTCCCACGCCGTTAGCAACGCGAGGGATGCCAAGCCTTTACGCGGGTTTGAAGTGCTGATGACCCACAAGTATAGGAGATCGCAACAGTCTTCGAGGGAAGTAAAACCCAATTTATTGATTCGACACAAGGGGAGCCAAAGAATACTTGAGAGACTTAACAGCGGAGTTGTCAATTCAGCTGCACCTGTGAATAGTCTTGCTCGACACAGATTATCAGTAGCAACAGTTTTATAGCAGTAGTAGCGGTGAAATAATAGCAGCAGTAAATAGAGACAGCAGTAGTGATTGCAGTAAACAGTAGGATTAAAACACTGTAGGCATAGGGATGGATGAACGGGCGCTGCATGGATAAGATAGCTCATATAATAATCAAGACATAGGCATTGCAGATAATAATGATAAAGCATCCAAGTACTAAGTAAACATAGGCATGTGTTCCGTATATAGTCGTACGTGCTCGCAATGAGAAACTTGTACAACATCTTCTGTCCTACCAGCCGGTGGCAGCCGGGCCTCAAGGGAATCTACTGGTAATTAAGGTACTCCTTTTAATAAAGTATCGGAGCAAAGCATTAACACGCCGTGAACACATGTGATCCTCACATCGCAGCCATTCCCCTCGGCTGTCCCAATTATTGTCACTTTGGGACAACGGGTTCCGGACAACAATATGTGTATACAACTTGCAGGTATGATCAATAAACAGTGCATATCATTATGAAACAATAACATGTTCAGATCTGAAATCATGGCACTCGGGCCCTAGTGACAAGCATTAAGCTCAACAAGTTGAAACAACATCAATAAGTACTAACAACGGATACTAGGCACCATGCCCTAATGATCTTATAACTTATTACATGAACAATCTCATCCAATCCCTACCATCCCCTCAGCCTACAGCAGGGAATTACTCACACATGGATGGGGGAAACATGGATGGTCGATGGAGAAGCGTCGGTGATGATGATGGCGATGATCTCCTCCAATTCCCCGTCCCGGCGGAGTGCCAGAACGGAGTTTCTGGTCCCCGAAATAGGTTTCGCGATGGCGGCGGCGTACGGTGATGTTTCTGGATGAAGTGGACGACCCCCTCGCGTTTTAGGTCAGAGAGGGTTAAGTAGTCGAAAGGGGGACTCGGGGAGGTGTCCGAGTCGCCCTCCTCAGTGGCCGGCGCGGTGGGCCCCTTGGCCGCGCCGCCCTGTGGTTTGGGCCACTCGTGGCCCATCTCTGACTCCCCTTCTGGCTCCATGAGTCTTCTGGTAAAATAGGAGGTTTGCGATCTTTTCTGGTGTTTTCCCCGAAAGTTGACTTTCTGCACAAAAACAAGACACCAGGGTAATTCTGCTGAAAACAGCGTTAGTCCGCATTAGTTGTATTCAAAACACACAAGTTAGAGGTAAAACAATAGCAAAAGTGTTCGGGAAAGTAGATACGTTTTGGACGTATCAAGTGCCACAAAAAATTCGTTGCTACCATTCGTGAAGAGATAGGGATGGCCATTGGGAGGTGTCAAGATTGTTGAGCCCGACCCAAGTCTTGATGAGCTCCCAAATGCGTCTTGTGTATCGGCAATGAACAAGTAGATGGGAGATCGATTCCGGCGCTTGCTTACACAACGGGCACACACCACAATTTGGCCATCTCCTTTTCGCAAGGCGATCGGCCGTCCAAAGCCGATTTTGGAGGGCAAGCCTAGCAAAAAAATTGACTTTAGGAGGGGCCCAAAACTTCCACACAAGGTGTGATTCCACAGGTAGTGTGCATGCGCGCCGTGACCCGGCCCGGACACGATACGCTGCGGAAATTAGGAGAAGATCTGCCCATGTCTCGTTTCTTGGAACAGCAGCCACAGTCATCCCGCGGGCCTTGACAATGATCACCGTTGTGATACCACCACACGGCACAGCAGCAAGCAGGGATGAACCGTCGACCGGCCTGTCGCTGTGCCCCCTTCACTGCCAATCCACCGAGACAAGGCGCAATGTGTTTCTAGTTACTGGAAATATTGTCGCAGTTGAGTTTTGTTGGAGTACTGCTGTATATACAGTATATTCCAAATGGGCATAACCCTTTGTTCCTTAGTGCAAAATAGATCTTCCGACCATAGTTTCAAAAACCGGACCGGTGATCGAACCGGTGAGGCTGTCGGTTTAGGTTTTTACCAGTGCGACCGCTGGTTCACTGGTTTTTTAAGATGTAAATTAATATATATTTACTTTTAAATGTTCTAATAAATAATTAATTATATATGCAAAAAAAATTAGACTAGCAATTTGGCATGATAATAATATAATTAAGTAGTCAACATGAGCAATGACTATGCGATAACAAACTGTCTCTTGATCGAACATAAAGCAACTGCAACTGAACCGATAGGCTGCGTCCCCGCTGCTAGCTTGTAGGCTAAGTGCGAGGTTCGAACCTCGCGCATGCCTAAAATAATTTTTTAGAGAACTCTGACAACTGAACCGGTCGACCGGATGGCCCGGTTTAGTGCGAAAACAGCCGGTCAGACCATGTTTTACCCGGGTTCCGGTCCGCTGGCGCGTCCCGTCCAGTGCGCATATAAAACCGCGCACGCCTAAAATATTTTTTTAGAGAATTCTGACGACTGAGCCGGTCGGACCGGATGGCCCGGTTTAGTGCGAAAACCGCTGTCAGACCGTGGTTCACCTGGTTTCCGGTCCAAGTCATCTATACTACTATTAAACAAGCGAACATTTTCTTTCTTAAATCCACCCCAACAGTGTACACAAGCAGACTAGCACCATTGGATAAGCCCCACCTAATTAAATCCAACCGCTAATCCTGCTTTCAGGGTGCACTTAGCAGTTAGACAGAGCGGACGAAACTCTGCCGGCAGACGAAAAATCCCCGCTCCCTGCAAAGAAAACGCCCCGGCCGAGTGATTTCCGCTCAGGCTCTGACCCCTCACGCGACGACGCGCTCCACTACCTGGCCCTCAGCAGAGACGCCGCCGCCGCAATCTTCGCGCGCCGCCACCGGCCTAGCAATCTCCTCGCCCGACCACCACACTCGCAATAGGCGTCGCCGCCGCCGCCGCAATCCCGGCGCCCGACGACCCGTGCGCCCGACGCCGACGATCCCCACACCGACGACGCCGCTGCCAGCTCGGTCACACAGACGTCCGCCGTCTACCGTCCTTGCCCCATCGTCCACTGCCACCTCGCCTCGCAGCCAGGAGCCCGCCTGTTCACTTCGATGGGATTGTAATCAGATACGACGACGAGGACCTCCACTGCATTGCTGGTTGATCTCATCGTGTGAAACTGTGAATGATTAAAGCTCAATCAGGTAAAGAAAAAATTCCATACCGGAATTTCATAACCACCAGCTTCAGCTAACATAGGTGTATTCGTAACCAGCAGCTTCAGATAAAAACCTTTCTATAGGAGAACAACCAGCAAAATGCTATTCTGGATATTGATGTTTTATATGTCTATTCTACCTTGAATTGTTCCCGTGATGAACATGGATGTATTTATAAAGCTACAACCGTTTACTCATTAAGAGCCTTCCAAGGTATATAAGAATTGCTTTTGTCTGAAATCATTTTGTTATGTACTTTTTGTGCAGGACGCACACCACCGAGGTCTTCAGAATTCAGTCAATCACCGGATTTGAGCAGTCTATAGAAGCTACCGGATATGTGCAAAATGTGAATATTTCCCTACTTTCTGTGAAAACTACACGGTATTAGTTTCCTGCCAAAATAGCATGCATGCTAAAAGTTCCTCTCAGTCAGAGTGAAGTGGGAAACAAAACTGAAGATCATCATTACCATTATATTATTCCAGTTTGGAATAGAACATGGTTATCGCTCAATGTATCATTATCCCTAGAAGCATGTGAGAATATAGCATACCGAGGTGTGTAGCTCTGCCTCCCACTTATTATCTTCAGCAGTTAATACATTTGACACTTTCGTGTGATTTGCAAATAGTTTCATTAATTAGTTTGATTTTCTCCGAGACTATTTCTTGATTGGGATTTTCTCACAGATTGGTACAATTGGATTTATTTGGGAAGCTGACTTGAATATCTTCCTGGCCGTGATAAGGTGAGTATTGTAGCCTTTGTCATACAAATTTGGAACATTATGCTGAATGTGCTTACACATTACAGATACTTCTTCGATATATCATTTAACAATTAACATGTTAAGTTTCTCCGGTTAGCTATCAATCTTATATGCATTCCAAATATAAAAAAGTGCCTGTAAATAAGTAGTTCATTATTTTATAACAAATAATAAGCCTACAACAGATTTACCTGCTTGATGTAGTTGTAACATTTTTCACTCACCAATTTCAAGAACCAATTTAATTTTTGAAAGCCAAAATATGTACAGTTTTGTTTTACTTTCGGGATATATAAGATTGAAAATATTAGTCACTGAAACATGTATGTATAAATGTTAAGGCTACTAAACTTGAACTGTTACCCACCAACTATACATTGTGCAATATTGATCCTGAAGTTTCCATGAAATTTTGATCAAATTGTAATTTCGGATCTGTCAGTTATACTGTCAGCTAAATGCTTCATATCCGTTGAGTTCCCATGCTGCACGACTGATATGTTGTCATTCAGTGAGTTGTTGCCACTAAGTAATATATCCTCGTAAGAGGTGGAGAGTATTTATTCTGAGAATGGAGCAAGAATTAGATTTACCTTTCACGGCAGAAAATTATCTTGGAATTTTAAGACAATTCCAAGATACGCGGCAATAATCTATGATTACGGCAATATAATACTACTTAGGACAATGTTCTATAATTACGACAGTACAATGCTACTTCATCTATCACTTTAAACAACACTTTTGTGAACGCGTTTGTTTCATATGAATTTCGAGGTATTAAACATGTCTGGTTGATTCTGCCGGATGTTGCTCGCTGTCTAATTTTTGTAGATTTAACGATATTTCATCATACTACAGTAGTATTACTACTTCGGAATATAGAAAGAATAATGTGTTCACAAAATTTAGTTGAGACGTGCGTGCACGTGCCAAGCTACTAGTCATGGATTAGGAGACAAGCGATAAAGTTTTGGACAGCGTCCGAGTCCAGTTAAGCCGACTCCATGGCTGACATCAACGACAATACTGTGGTGCGGACCTTACCGGTCAACACATATGTGCAATTTCTACTTTTGTCTGCACTAGTATTTGGTCCATATATATACAGAGCTGTTGTTACATCTGCTAGTACATCTGTAACGCGGATTTCCGTAGTTAATTTCCTATGAAAATTGCCTAATATTCCAACATCGATTTCCACTACACGAACCCTATCCCTCCTCCAGGCAGTAGGCACATCCTGGATCTCTGACCAGATGAGGTGATGGATGGAACAGCAATCATATCCGCAACATTTAAGCCATCGAAATGAATGAATCTTGTCAGATACTAGTACCTCGCGTGAAACCAGGAGTGCGTTCTGGTGCTGAGGCAGCCTTTTCCTCCCGTGCGTACTGCAGTAGAGTAAAGCCAAATCAATGCAAACACAGAGCGACATGATTGATGTATAACAGCAGATTGATGTGTGCACAGTACAGCCCAAGTGACCTGCCATTAGCCCGTTGGGCAGTAGGGAGAACCCCTGCATGGAGGCAGGCAGCACGGAGTAGCGAGCAGCTAGCTTCGAGGTGCATGCTTGTAGCAGTACGTGTACTTGGCCGAGATTAGAGCATCTCCAACCGCACCCCCCAAATTTGGCCCCCAAACTGTTCGCGGACACGTCCGCGGACACGACCGGACGACCCCCAAAAACGTGCAGCTCCAGCCGTTCCCCTAAAAAAGAAACCCCCAAATCCATACAAACCCATGCAACGTCGGAGGGAGAGTTGATCAACGTAGATATATAGAACGTTGATACATAGTTCATCCGACAGCAGGTCGCCGGATTGACAAACATACTTACAAAAGTAAATTAGAGATGGGCAAATCTCACATCGGAGATTTGCCCTTGCCGGAGCCGCCGCCTCCGCCTGCGACAGCGCGATGGCCGCCTCCAGCGCTTCTTGGTCCTTGCGGCGGCGGCGGCGGGCGTCGCTCTCGGCGGAGGTGAAGGACTGCGCCACCAAATCGAGGGGAGGTCCGCGTCAGCCCCGGCGACGGCAGCCGCTATGCTCAGCGACTGGCCCGCCCGCTTCGCCTGGCGGAACACTTTGCCCACCGTCTCCGGCGCCCGCGGCGGCGGCACCGGCAGAAGCCTCCACCCTCCCCATCGGGAAGGATCCTCTATCCAGGAGGGGCTTGGACCGGAGGGAGACGACGACGCGGCGCGGCCGCAGACGCCGGAGCTGACCTGCGGCTGACGCTTGGCGGCGCCGCCGATCTACGCGCCGGAGCCGACCAGCGGCTGCATTGGCCACTGGCCGCTCCCGCTCCCGATCCACGCGCCGGCGTGCTCGAGTGCCCCTTTTCCTCCAGCGACCGGAGGACAGCGACGCGGTAAGCGAGGTCGTCGTCGGGGTCCTCCTCCTCCGCGCGTTGCTCTACCGCCGCCGGCGGCGCCTTGCTCTCCGCGTCCGCCGGCTCATCCCAGAAGATGCTGTCCTCGGAGCCGCTCGACATTGCGGATTGGAGATGAGGAGGAATGGGGAATGCGGTCAGGGTTTTCTCGGGGCTCCGATTTTATCACGCCGGCGACGCGTGGACATCGCCGGTCAGTGTTCTCCGACGGTCAGCATTCATCCGACACGCGGGCCCAACTTGTCAGCGACCTGAGGGCGGACGCGTCCGGTCGCGTCCGGGCGGCCCCAAACCCGCCCACATTTGGGCTGGGTTTGGGGTGTGCCGGACCGCCCGGTCGTTTGGGGCCGTTATGGGGCCGCGGTTGGGTGGCGTTTTTTGGCCCAAATCCCGCCCGGACCGTCCGCCCGGACGTATAGGGCGGGTTTGGGGCCTCCGCTTGGAGATGCTCTTATGTTGGCACCGGCTGATATCCCGCCCTGCGATCGATCTTTGCATCCAGTACTCCTACTGTACTGGCCGTCGGCACGCGATCGGTTAGTTAATGGCTATATTTACAGACGATGGAGTAATGGCGGATATGGAGTGTGCCTCATCGTCCTGGGTCAGCACCGTTTGGTGGTGGGAAGTTATGGCAAAGGCCAAGGAAGGTGGGGGCGCACGGTGAAAATCTTCAAGATCTGCCCTGCCGGGAATTTATGGCCGGGTCCTAGCGTAGGTGACAGTGGCTACACAGGCTTCGCTTACTCGAGACAGTAACAGCACTGGAGGCAAACCCGTACAGCTTTGTGCATGCAAAATGAAAGTTTCAAATAATTTCGGATGCACGAATTTTGCCGTAAAAATCCGAGAGAGGAATGTAAAAGCCCAACCAAGCCCAGCGGGCAGCTCAACTGATGAAAACACCCACCCGCAGTCATGCGTAGGCGGGCCCGCGAGTCGGCCTCGGGCCGAAAGCACGCCAGGCGCAATCATTAGTACGGTCACCGCCCGATCGCGCGTGGGCCCCGCAAATTATTTCCCCGTGATTGGCCCGGTTCCGCTTTGCCTCCCTCCTCCTTCACAAGCTGAGCTGGGTCGGCTCTGTTGTGGAGCAACGCGAGGCCCCGGAACACGTTAGTGGTACCGTCCGGGAGGCGGGAGCCCGTTAACGTGACTCGTGGCGGATGGTGACCGGCGGTGGAATCCGATGACATGGGGAGTAGCGATGGTAAGCCCAAGGCTCTGTATGATATGACAAACGGATCCTCGACTTGGATCCGTTTCCGTAGCGTATCTGCTACCGGCTGGTACGAGTTGCTGCTAGCGGGTACCCCTCTCAAAATCGCCCGAGACCCAGCACCGGGAGCCGGCACGCCTCGTACGTCCCCGCGTGACGTGCTGGCCGGCCGGACGACCCGTCAGCCCGTTCGTTCATGAATCATGGTGGCCCTCGTCATCGCTCCATCCATGCGTCCTTCCTCGTTTCATCATCATCTCTCTTTTTTCTCGCTGTTAACATGCATGGCGGCATGCCCTGGTCGGGCGGAATCATTGCTCGTGGGATGGGCATGGACACACTTTATCATTCACGGGCCACCAATCTGATCTGTTGATCAACGCTTGCCTCTTGTGCATGTACTAGGGATATTGGCGCGGCGATACGCCGCACCCTGTGTGGCAAAATTGAAATTTGAAAATGTCGATATTTTAAAATTGTACAGATTTGAGAATTATTGGAATGCATAGAGAGCTTCCGTTTGAGAATTGTTTAGATATCGGAAATTGTTTAAATTGAAAAGTTGTTTAGATTTGGATTTTTTCACGTTTGTAAAATGGTTAGGTTTGGAAGGCATTTAAAATTTTGAAATATCCAGATTTGTATGCCGCGTTATTGTGGTCGAATTCAAATTTGGAAAATGTCCACGTTTTAAAATTGTGTAGAATTGAAATTTATTGAAATGCAAAGAAAGCTTGCGGGTAAAAATTGTTCAGGTTTCGAAATTTGTTCAAATTGGGAAGTTTTTTAGATTCGATTTCTTCTTACATCTGTAAAAGGGTCAGATCTGGAAGACATTTAAACGTTTGAAAGTATCTAAATTTCAAATTTGATCATATGCCGTAAATAATCAGCAATTTTTTGTGTGCATTGGTTTTGGTGCAACTTTTGTGTGCAAAGCTTGGAAATTTTGTCAAATTTGAAATTTGTGGCACGTCGTGCCCGCTGCATTGGTTTTGATATACCATGTATATGTGTATGTAATTTGAATCGAACGAACGCGTCAGAACCTTTCTTTCAAAAGGATAAATAGGAAAAAATGCATGAAATATTTTCGAAACTTTTGTGATATTCGAAACTTTTGTGGGTATTGTCGAATATTCTTGGGAAATAATATTTTTTGTGTTGTCGAATATTTGTTGGGAAAAAATACTTGTTGCAAAAAAATACTTGTTGCAAAAATTCGTAAAAAATCCTGTGTGAAAATTATTTTGAACTTATAGAAAATGTGTAATATTTTATGTGTGTGTGTGTGTGTGTGGGGGGGGGGGATACCTGTTGTTAAAAAATCCAACAAATTTTGTTTGGAATCTATGTTGAAACTAATTGAAAATTGTGAATATTTTTTTGGGGAGGAAGAACTATTCGGGGATTTTTTTTTTTGTGCATTTTGTATGTGTGTGTTTGCATTATTGTAATTAATAAATTAAAAGTTTTTAATTCTTGTGAATTTTTGAAATCTATGTTGGAACTTAGAAAGAAATTGAATATTTTGGAGGGAATGATTTTTTTTGGGGAAATACATTTTTTGTGCATTTTTTATATATGATTTGCATTGCCGTAATTCATAAAATTGAAGATTTTAATTCCGTGAATTATTGAATTCTATTTTCAAACTTACAAAAAAATTATTCGGTTTTTTTTTTGTGCATTTTGTATGTATGATTTGCATTATTGTAGTTAGTAAATTAAACGTTGTTATTTTTTGTGATTTTTTGAAATCTGTTAATGAGCCCTTATGTATTATTTGAATTTTTTAAGATTCGAAATAATTTTGGAAAGGTCCCAAAGTATTTGAAATGTAGATTTTGATTTTTACAAATCTGTAGAAATTGGTTTGAATTGATTTGAAGCTGTATTTGAAAAGTTACAAAAGTTTTGGAAAATAGAAAAAGAAAACAGAAAGAACAAAAAAAATAGAGAGGGCCGCGCTGTGCAGGCCAGCCCGGCAAGCAGCCCGTATCCCCAGCCCAGGCCCGTGGTGACGTCGCGGTGACGTCACAGTGGCCGGAGTCTGCTGCGTATGCGTCGACCACGCCGGCGGCGAACCAGCGCGAGGTCGGACGCGCGGCTGGGCGCGTCAGACGCGCGCGGACGCGGGGCGCCCGGAAGCGGCAGCGCCGCCGCTTCTGGGTAGCCGGAGTGTCGCCGGCGGCGTGCGAACGTGGCGGCGGGCAGCGCGCACGGCGGCGAAGATTCCGGCGCGCACGCGACGTTCCGGCACGCCAAACTCGACGAGGAGGGAGAGGACGCGACGGCGGAGGTTTTTGTGGCCGTCGATCTGAGCGGGGAGGCGCGTAGCGGCGGCGGCGGCGGCGTGCGTCGGCGGCGGCGGCGACCTCCGCGTCGCGCGCGAGAGAGAAAGGGGGAGGGGGGATTTTGCTGGCGTTTTTGCAAAAAAGTCCGTCGTTTTTTGTCAAATTGCAAATAGGGCCACCGTAGTGTTAAAATTTGGACGGCTTGGTAATTTTTGGCTTTGCGAGTTTGTTTCCGCGAATTTGGTTGCGCCAAAATTCGTGCGCGGCCTGTGATTGGTAGAAAGTCCCGTGCTACAGTAAGCTACAATGTCACGTGGGGGTTTGGGACGATCTGGACCGTTTGTGGCATGTATCGGACGGTGAGGGAAAAAAGGGCGACGTGGATAGCAGATTGGGGGGGTGAATCCTTCCTACTTTCATATATAGTAGGATACTGTGGACATTTCTCCGATAAATACTATACTACTATATATAAAGGGAGGACATCTCCTCGGCCTCTCAGGCCACGAGGCATTGTAGCTACTGTTGCTATGAACAATAGCTACAGTACGACACCTGGCCGTCCGATCGCGGATCGACGGCCCAGATCTACCCCACCCGATGAACAGTCCGGTGAATAGTGTCAGTGAACAGTCATCTCGATGAACAGGAACCGGTCACCGATGGACAGTCGCCGGTCATCTGTGCGCCCGCACTGTAGCAGCTACAGTGTGTCCCGGTCACCACTCCCCAGCAGCCGGTCACCCGGTCGATTTGACCGGAGGTCATGTGCGCGCCCGCACTGTAGCAGCTACAGCGACTTTATTTTTTTTGCCAAAAAAAAACACTTTCTCCGAAAATTATTTACACGAAAAATATGCGCGGCGACGAGTAGATTCCATTCCCGTGGTCGGTTTTTAATTTGGTCAACTGTAACTTCTTAATTTTGGATACAAATTCGCAAAAACATTTGACGAATTTTGTCAAATTCGTCGCACTCAGTCATCCGTTTGAATTTTCCTTTCACGGTCAGATGGATATCACCCTTCCAAACAACTTTCATATTTTAACCTTTTTATTTTGACGGACATATATATATTTCTCTCCAATCTTCAAATTCGTTGTATTTTAGGCTGAAAAAAAGTCAAATTCTGACAGATTTCAAAATTTCCAATCCGGGTATTTGGACCCAGAAATTTGTCTTCTAGATCTAGCGCAGAGTAGCATTTTTTTACCTGCCTGTCATGTACAAAATTTTCGTGAATCGACCTACAATGTCAATTAATAACTCATTTTACAAAAATACGTCACATGCCAATACAACGGCCGCGGGTATATATGTGTTGACATCTTTACGATAGTAATTGCTTTCTTTTTGGTTGATCATGTCTCACGGGTGCGGCGTGTCGCCGCGCCTTCTTACCTAGTAAATATATATGGCTGGACGAACATTGCCGTATGGGGACGGCCTCCAGATGCGAGGAGCAGTTTGCCCAAGACCGGCAAAGCCACCGCCGATCGATAGAGGAACAGTGACGTACGCCCGTGCCTTGGTGAGTGAGTCGGGGGCAATAAGGGCGCGTTTGTTAGGCTGCACCCAAATTTAATCTCCCTGGGGACAGGTCTGGCAGGGCCTGGTCTGGCTGAGTCACCCTCTCAGTCTGGTTCTGCACTTCGTTTGGTAGCCAGCATCGCATCGCTAGCACACTTTTCTGCACACCGTTTGGTTGTATGCAAGTTTTTATTAGTCTCACCTTTCTTCACATAGGTGAAGTTACCATCCGTCACCATGCTTGGATAAGGTCCATGGTATACCAATGGAGCGACGACGACGCGGCATGGCGGCGACGGAGGTGGACGGCGGCGACGCGGCATGGCGGCACCAGAGGTCGACCGAGGCGCGACATGGCAGCGGAATAGCTCGACGGAGACAACGGCATGGGCTGCAGCGACGAAGGCCATTGCGGCGACGGCGCGGACGGACACAGCAGCGTGGGCGGCAGCGACAGACTGACAGCGCCGGAGGTTGCTGACGGAGACGGCGGGAGGTTGTGGCGACGAAAGATGCCGACGGCAAGGACATACAACAAGAACAGTCTAAATACGCATAGATACAGTACATGATTTATTCATCTACTAGCATCTAAACGAAAAACTTACAACATGAAAGTTGTGAGAAATGGTGATGCGAAGCTACTCCTAAAAGGAAATTTCAAACCGTCAATTGTGTGCGGTTAATTTGGCGAAATTCGTCACAAAAGGACTGACGCATGAAAACGAAATTAGAAGTTAAGACTTAACGAAAGTCGAAACCGATTGTCAGAATGGAAGTACATAATCAATGCGGATCATTTTCGTGTATAGCGTATTTTGATTTGATCATTGTAGCATCAGTTGGGAGGAAGAATAAGAAGTAAGCCTAAGGAGGGTGAGGGGAAGCCATGGTGAGCAACACGGTTGCAGCTGGAGCTCTCGCTTTTGCAGCTGGCAGGCCTGGCTCCACGGGAGCGGTCGATCTGAGCGTATCTGCTGGGTCTAACCCGACGCTGCTTTAAGAAGCGCGCTGGCCACAACGCGAAGCCTCTGCACGCAACCAAATAGCCCATTTTCATCTCCCAGCTGCGAGACAAGTGGGCTGCAGGCTACCAAACGCGTCATAAATTTCGATGCGGAATGAATCATGCGTGCAATCACTCCTCTAGCTCGATCCTTGCCGCGCGTACAGCTGCCGTGCCATGGCATGTGCGGGCTGTACTCGAGCGAGCGCGCGGCCTCCCCGCGCGCGTTAAGAACAAAACAAGGCACACCTGAGCACTCGCGTGATCAATGAATCACGAGCTTCCCCATGCATGCTCAATCCGGAGGCGCCATCCAGGATGAGGGAGGGCATGTCAGTGGCAAAACGGATCGACAACGCAACGCTTCAACGCGGTGCGATCATCCTACTACTCCCTCCGTTCGAAAAACGATGTCTTGGATATATCTAGATTTAAATGTATGTGCCACATACATCTAAATCTAAATATATCTAAGACATCTTTTTCCGAACGGAGGGAATACTATGGAGAGCTTTTTTTTTTTTTTTTTTTTTTTTTGAGGAACTATGGAGAGCTTGTTGGTACTCTATATGGCTGGCTCCAATAGAAGAAAATAGTACGCCTACAGAACGTCAGCTGCTACGACGATTATCTTGTTGGTGGCATCGTGGAAATACACTCTGAAGGTAAGTTCAACAAGGAGAACCAGATGATTACAAGAGTCAAACACGAAGATTCATTGGGTACGTACTGGCGTGCGTGCGTGAAGCGCAGCAATCATCTGGATCTCTCGAAAGAAAAAGCACGGAAACGAGATGAGATGCGGCAAAAGCCTTCCGGCTCGTGCTTGCTTTGACCAAAGAGGTAGTAAAGCTCTCGCAGTCTCATGTCAAGTGGAGTACCATGTCGCACAGCGCACGCACTGCACTGACCCTTTCAGTTCGTTCGGGCTGAAAAGATATGGGTTGGGCCTGCATCAACTCACCACTTCAGCAGTGGTGTTGCTTTGCTTATGTGCACTTGTACCAGTTGTGCCATGGATGAGGCACAAAATCTGAAGTTGTTGAAGGTGGTCCGAGGAAAAAAAAGAGAGGTTCTTTTTGCACTTTTCGTCTGTTTGCTCACTCTTTCCCTCTTTCTGGAAAGCAATGAACTTTTCTTCTGTTGAAAAAAGTTAACTAGATTTGTCTCCAAAATAACTGTACGAGATCACAGTGACATCTACTCCATTCCACAATCATGTGTAATGACTAAGTTTCAATTAGTTTTATCGTCACTGAAAAAATGAACTCGACCAGGCTATGGACTAGTATCATAACAAGTTGCTTTTCGCCTTCAACTTTGTTGTTTTTGGTGTGAGGGCAACAGTCTAAACATGTTTGTCCATGCCTCTTGGCGAAAACACAGCGAGAGAAACAAGCCAAGCTACTGACGTATAATTTCCTGACAAGATGTCTCGGCCAGAGCCCGGAAAGATACCCTGCCTGCGCTCGTGTACTTGTGTTTCGACGAGCTCTTTGACTTCGTGCAATCCGTGATGATTCCGCGGCCTTTGTTGCTCCAATGTTTCTTGTGGCCCCGACGACCTTTTTTTCACCCAGGGAGAAAACAGAGTTCACTCACTGGTGACGAACTTCGGCAGAGCCCCTTCATTTGCACAGGTAAAAGTTTTGGTTACTTTAAGTGGCACCTAAAGCTGATGATGATACTGTCGTGAAAAAAGTGATCGTAAATCTCGACTAAATCCACATGCTTCGCGAGTAATCATGGAGGAAATCACATGGCAATTATGCTTCCTCGGTAATTTTGAATCTTGTTGAAGATGAGGAGATTTGACAGCAATTCTCAGCACGTTACAACCCTCAGCAACATGGTCTTGTGGAAAAGTAAAACCGGATTAAGGGGCATGCGATCAGTGGCCGAGTTATAACATTTGGAACTAGAGTGCGTAGAGGGTACCGTTAAATTTACGCTTCTAAGAGCATCTCCAAGAGCTTACCTATATTTGCTCTCAATACCTAAAAACTGCTTTTTTAGGTATTGTGAGCAAAAAACTTGCTCCAAGAGCTTACCTAAAAGTGGTCCCCAACAGAATTTTTTTAGGTTCTTACCTAAATTCTAGCTCAGAATTGGCAAATATAGCAATCCAAAGCTGAATACCTATATGGATTGGTATAACTGCCACGTAGGATAAAACAGTGGCGGGAAGGCCCAACTGCCGCGCGCAGAAGTTTCAGCCGCCCAGCTCCGGCGACCTCCCGTCGCGCCGCCGCCGTACCCGTCGCCGCCGGTCACCGGCGCGCCGCCAATCGCTCGGCCCCACCGTCCTCGACCCCCGCCGCCCTTCTCTCGGCGGAATCGCCCCGAATCGAGCCCGCCGGAGAAATCCGCACCTCCCCCGACCTCCTGCCGCGCCGCCGCTATTTCAAGCCGCCGGCGACCGCGACCCGGCTCTAGCGACCTCCCGCATCGAGCTCCTGACCTCCTGCGGCCGGGGCGAGGTCGAGGCTGGCCGGGCCCGCGCGAGGTCGAGGCTGGCCAGGGTGGGGCGGCCGGGGGCTGGGCTGCGGCGGAGGAGAGGCGAGGTCGAGGCGGCGGGGCTGGCTTGCCGGGGAGGACCGGGAGGGGCGAGGTAGAGGCGGGCCAGGGAGGGGCGAGGTCGGAGGCGGCGGGGCAAGGCGGCGGGCCTGGACAAATGCGTGGAAGAAGAAGAGGAAGAGAGGGGGAAAAGAAAAGAAAATAAATCTGTCCCACTTACATGTGGGACCCACGTGAAGATGCTAATTTAGGTATCCACATATAGGTAAGCTTGAAAAGCAGATTTTTTTTGGCTTACCTATACCTTCTCTCTCCTATACCTAAAACCAGTTTGGCTACCCATATTTTAGGTAAGCTCTTGGAGATGCTCTAAGTTAGCATCGTAGTTCTAGCTATGTCGTTCTAACTAGTAGCCGGTCAGAATCGTAGGAAGCTGTTAAGCAGAGTGAAATTTGATACAACGTAACACCGATATGTTTAAATGAGACAAGAAAACATAATGGGATAAACACTTTCATAAATGTACAAACACGGAGTAAAAGTTAGAATTTGCTCTAAATTATTATATTCGGCCCACTACGATACGTGTGGTTTAGGCATCATCACACTTCTGTACACTACCGAAAAATGGTTTTACCACACGGCTAAGAACTATCACCAGCAGCATGAAAAACCGTGAGGAAATTTGAAAGCCATCACTTTCATGACGGAGCCGTGTGACCTTCTAGAATTCAAAGCACTGTCAAGAAAACATGAACTTATGGTAATAACACTTCTCAAATTCAAATGTTGAATTGCTTTGTATAAGCATGCATCAAGAAATTCCCCTGTTAATTTGTTTATCCCATCGGGTGTAAGTGTCTAAAAAAAGTGAACCCAAGTTTGAATTGAGTTGCAAATTAGGTAAGAAACGCAAGGCAATCCTCTCCATTTGTGACATACACACCCCATAGGAAGCGTCGTCCCATAAACACCCCACTCCCCCTCTCGTCCTTTCTCTGCTCACATCTGATCCCGAAATGGATATCTTTCGAGCGCGCGAAGCTTCGCTCGCTCTGTTGCGTGGCCCGCGCCCGTCTGGCGCGTGGTCCACCGCGTCTCACCTCTTCCCTTTCCTTTTTCGGCACGTTGGGGTATTTCTTGTTCTGTCACGGTACGCTGCCTTCTATTCCCTTTCCTCGTTTTCATTTTTTTTAAACACGCCGCGTCTCCGTCTTCGCCCCCGTTTTCCCCTTTCTTCTCCCCTCCCGACCCAGTCGAGCGCCGGAGATGACGCCCGTCGCTGCGATCTAGCTCCTCCTCCTATTCCCTTTGCGCACCGAGCCGGAGGTCAGGAGTATTCGCCAAGCATCTCCGCCCCCGTTTCACATCTCTTTGCCGTGTTACCTTTCCTCCGGCTTCCCTTCGCGCCTGAGATCCGGCCATGGATTCCGTCGAGCGCCGGAGATGACGCCCGTCGCCGCGATCTAGCTCCTCCTCCTATCCCCTTTGCGCACCGAGCCGGAGGTCGGGAGTATTCGCCAAGCATCTCCGCCCCCGTTTCACATCTCGTCGCCATGTTACCTTTCCTCCGGCTTCCCTGCGTGCCCGAGCTCCGGCCATGGATTCTGTCGCCGGTATCTACCATTTCCCCTGGTCCAATTTTTAGGCGTGCTTTAGCTTGTTGTGGTGGATTCGCATCGCCGCTACCGGCTCTTTGCGCTCACGATTTCCCCTTTTCGCTCTCCTAGGTTTCCATATCTGAAGCTGCGCACCCGGCGACCACACTCCGGCGGTTTTTGATTCGAAGTATCCACCTGTTTTTCTGGTGAGTTTTCTGGCATCCTTACTCGAGCTTAGGGTTTGGTGTGTATTTTTGTTAGCTAGATTGTTCATGTATAGTAATTGTATTTGAGCTATTATCATGGAGAATGATTTGTGCATCCTCTGTTCTTGGTCCATGATCGATTGTTTTGTTGTCAAGTAGTTTAGCAGGCTCTATTACTTCTTAATTTTAGGGTTTAGGACATAATGCAACTTCAAGTTTATAGAAACAATTTTCTCAACCCCATTTTTGGGATATGAATTTAGTTCGTGTTATGTCTGGTCTACTAGGTGGGCACCAGCATTTTTAACTATTGCAGTATACATTCTGTGGGCACGTTTTAATTATAGTGGTTGTTTAGGGTTTCTGTACATTGTGGATGTGATATTAGTAGGCAAATAATTATTGAGTGGTTGTTAGTAAGAATCAATTACTGTTTGGACCGCTTTCTTGTTTTGCTTTGTTGTTGTTTTTTTTGCATGTTTTGTAGATTTTTGTTTTCAATTAAAATTTGTACCACTTGTTTGTCATTGGTAACTTTTAGTCCAGGGTGCTGATAATGATGCTTTTTTAAAGCACCCCACTCTGATAAGTTGCTTTTTGCCTTTGCTATTGGTAATTTTTTACAATATTTTTGTGTTGGTAATAATATCCCAAGTGTCTGAACCCCGATACCTTAACCTCATATGAGACTGATAAGTATTATGACGGGTATACCCCCGTTGGTAACTTGTTTGGAATAGATCTGGTCACATTGCTTAAGTGAACCACCCCTCGGTAACTTTTATGTTATAGCATCGGTAATAAACGATGTGTATCGCATGGTCGATAACTTTATGGATATGTGCATGTTAACAAATTGTACCACTTTTTTTATCATTGGTAACTTTTAGTACATGGTGCTGGTAATAATGCTTTTTTAAGTATCCCACCCCCGCGATAGCTTGCTTGCTATGTGATTGATAACTTTTTTGACTACTGTGTTGGTAATAATACCCCTAGTGTCCGAACCCCGATACCTTAACCTCATATGAGAATGATAAGTACTATGACGGGGGATACCCCCCGTTGGTAACTTGTTTGTTATAGTTTTGGTCATATTGCATAAGTAAACTACACCCTCGGTAACTTTTATGTTATAGCATCGGTAACAAATGATGTGTATCGCATGGTTGATAACTTTATGCATATGCGCCTGGTAACAATTTGTACCACTTTTTTTGTCATTGGTAACTTTTATTCCAGTGTGCTGGTAATAATGCTTTTTTTTAGCATCCCAGCCCTGATAAGTACTATGACGCGGATACCCCCGTTGGTAACTTGTTTGCTATAGAATTGGTCACATTGCTTAAGTAAACCACACTCTCGGTAACTTTTATGTTATAGCATCGGTAACAAATGATGTAACAAATGATGTGTATAACCTGATATGCGACTGATAACTAGTACGAGGGGATACAACCGTTGGTAACTTGTTTGTTATAGCTTTGATAACATTTTCTTAAGTAAACCACACCCCTTGGTAACTTGTTTGGTATAGCATCGGTAATAAATGATATGTATTGCATGGCCGATAACTTTATGCATATGCATCCGGTAACAATTTGAACCACTTGTTTGTCATTGGTAACATTTAGTCCAGGGTGCTGGTAATTGTGGGTTTTTAAGCATCCCACCTTGATAGCTTGCGTTGCTATGCGATTGGTTACTTTTAGACCAATGTGTTGGTAATAATACACCAAATGTCCGAACCCCGATAACTTTTAACCTGATATGCATTGCTTAAGTAAACCACACCCCTCGGTAACTTTGTATGTTATAGCATCGGTAACAAATGATGTGTATCGCATGGTCGATAACTTTATGCATATGCGCTTGGTAACAATTTGTACCACTTTTTTGTCATTGGTAACTTTTAGTCAAGTGCGCTGGTAATAATGTTTTTTTAAGTATCCCACCCCTGATAGCTTGCTTTGCCATGTGATTGGTAACTTTTAGACTGATGTGTTGGTAATAATACGCCAAGTGTCTGAACCCCAATAACTTTTAACCTGATATGCGACTGATAACTAGTACGAGGGGATACAACCGTTGGTAACTTGTTTGTTATGGCTTTGATAACATTTCTTAAGTAAACCACACCCCTTGGTAACTTGTTTGGTATAGCATCAGTAATAAATGATGTGTATTGCATGGCCGATAACTTTATGCATATGTATCTAGTAACAATTTGAACCACTTGTTTGTCATTGGTAACTTTTAATCCAGGGTGCTGGTAATAGTGGGTTTTTTAAGCACCCCACCTTGATAGCTTGCGTTGCTATGCGATTGGTTACTTTTAGACTAATGTGTTGGTAATAATACACCAAATGTCCGAACCCCGATAACTTTTAACCTGATATGCAACTGATAACTAGTACGTGGGGGATTATCCCACTTGGTAACTTGTTTGCTATAGAATTAGTCACATTGCTTAAGTAAACCACACCCCTCGGTAACTTTGTATGTTATAGCATCGGCAACAAATGATGTGTATCGCATGGTCGATAATTTTATGCATATGCGCTTGGTAATAATTTGTACCACTTTTTGTCATTGGTAACTTTTAGTCAAGTGCGCTGGTAATAATGCTTTTTTAAGCATCCCACCCCTGATAGCTTGCTTTGCCATGTGATTGGTAACTTTTAGACTGATGTGTTGGTAATAATATGCCAAGTGTCTGAACCCCAATAACTTTTAACCTGATATGCGACTAATAACTAGTATGAGGGGATACAACCGTTGGCAACTTGTTTGTTAAAGCTTTGATCACATTTCTTAAGTAAACTATACCCTTTGGTAACTTGTTTGGTATAGCATCGGTAATAATTTTGTCATTGGTAACTTCTAGTCCAGGGTTCCCCGACCTCGCGCGCCTCTCCTTATCCCGACCTCCATCCTACCCGGCTCGGCTCCCCCCGATACTCGCCGGTGCGGTACGGCTCCGGCGCTCGTCCACGAGGAGGACGCCGACCGGTTCCTCCAGATGCGCCGGCGCCGCCAGGGAGAGGCCGACCCGCTCTCCTCCGACTACCTCTCCGCCTCCAAATGCCGCTGGTCTGTACGGGACGGTGGCGACGGAGCGGCATGAAGAAGCCGCTGCAGCCGGTGAGCTCTATGGTCATGACCCTGGATTCGGCTACGCGCAGGCGACCTGGATGCGTGGGCGTCGTCCTTGCGGCATGCCCCTGTTTAGTTATTTACTCCACCGGGATGCGTGGACCTCAAGGTTTGTTTCCCCCTGTTTAGTTATTTACTCCACCCATATCTCATTCTTTGATTTTGTTACTCTGCATTTTTGTGTGCCAGCCAGATGTAGTTCAAGTTATCAGTTTGTCAATGCCTAAATAGTTTCAGTAACCATGTTTATGTTTTTGATTTGACCCTGATATTTAAATTTCATTCCCCGATTTTGTTTGTGTTGATGTGATTTTTCTGTTAATCTATTACTGAATTATCCTACAGACCAATTTTCAAACTGTTGACAACAGATGTGCAATTAGATAAGTCAATCGTGTTGAAATATGTAGCTTTGGTTGTCTGACTGTCAGAGCATGTAACTTGTTTTTAGATCTGTTGGATGTCAATGTCGTTCATCATCAGGGGCTGATGGAACTTGCCTTTAAGAACTCACGTGTGAGAAGCTAGATCTATTTGATGATCAATCTCAATTGACTAGCATGTATCAACCTACCCACCTGGCTAGCGTATGTGCAAGTTGTTGCACAGGTTCATAAATTGATCGAAGTATCCGCTAGCTAGCTTGGCATCACGCTGAACATCAAGCTAGCCTTGCACGACCTCCAGCAGGAATTGATCCAGTGCCGAAATCTATTAGCCTCGTGTTAGTGCTAGGTGTGACTTCACGCAGCGGTCAATCTCGACGACTCTCGGTCAAAGTAAAGCTCAGTCTGAGGTTAACATTATATGTTTTTTTTACCAGTTCCATTATAAACATATTTCTTCAGTCTTCTCTGCTTCTTGGCAGTTCCAATGCCTTACAAGTTTTGTTTGAATTCAGTTTATCATCTATTCTGTAAGTTATCTGCACTTTGTAGTGTTTATAAGTTTTCTTCTGATCTTCTCTCATCTTCCAGAACTGGTGGTGTGTGCGGCAATTGGTCAACTGATATTCCAGGACTGGTAAGAAAAAATCTCAGTTTTTTAGTCTATGATAATGCACGCTTCTATATCTCTTTCTGTAGGTATATAAATGAGATACCAACACAATGCGGCCATTTGTATTACACACTTACAACCCTACACCGATGGCTTATTACTGATTTTTAGTTGTTTACACATATTGCTTTGATTTGAAGTGCAATGACTTTCGATCTATGCAGGTTATAAATTGGTGTATATCTCAAACGGTTTGTTTTCTCCTACAAGAGAAAGATTAATGATCCTGAGGACTATGATGTGTACGCCTGGACATATCGATGTGGCGCACCTTTATCTTTGGATGGTGCTAAGTGTTTAGGATTGTCCTATGTCGGATGTTAGTGCCACATTGTAATTTGGATCATGCAATTTGCAAGTTCTTATGCCATTGTGTTATTTGTGCAAATATTATGTCATATTGGGTTATGTGAACGTATCATTGGTACAACATCTTATTGTGCTATCTGAATTTTTTGTGTAATATGCATTTTATTTTTTATAACATCTTAATTGTGCTATCTGGAATATTTGGGGAAAATGTATTTTTTTAATACCGAAATTCATACTAGTGACTGGCATGATAATGGGCCTATCACTAGTATACACATATTTCATTTTTATACTACTTGGAAGTGGAGTTCTTTAATTGATCAAATATTTATACTAGTTGAAAGTGGAATTCTGAGCTCCCTCCCATTTTTTCTACCCTAAAATATCGCTAGCCCAAAAAGGGAATTGTGCTTCCATATTTTTTTTTCCAGTCGAAATCGCAAATTCAAAATTTGTCCCGTGCAACAAAAGGGAATAGAACAGCTGGGCGCACGAATCCAGCCCACCAGCCCAGCCCAAATAAAGGGAATAGAACAGCTCGCTGCACAAACGCAGCCTACCAAGCCAGCCTGGCTCCAAGCGAACCCAAAAAGGGAATGGAACAACCCACGCGCACGCACCGTACGTTTTCCTTTTTTGGGCTGGGCACCTGGTCGGAAACCGCACGACGGAAACGAACCTGTGCGCGCAAGCTAGTCTCGCCCATCTGATCCCACCACCGCAACGAGCCAACGAAAATGGACCCGTCTTCTCCGGCCACGGCGCCGACCACCAAGCAAGACCAACCCTCGCCCACACAACCTACTAAAGATAAAGTGGCAACGTCGCTGCTTCTGCTGAAGGAGGACTTTAATCTGGGACAAGGAATACCATCCTTCCCCAAATGAATCTACCTTCGAGGTACACACACACCCGGGCTGTCCCAAATCCCAATATGTCCCACGGTTCTTTTCTTTCTAGTGGTGCAAGAAACCCCATATCCATCCATTTTCTGTCGACTTGGAGTTTAACTTGCACGGTGTCGAGTCTTGCCAGGTGAACATGGCCGTGGAGAAGGAAGCTTGTAACAAGACTGTGGTGGTGACCTCCAGCCTTGTAGAGAAGCTCAGGCAAAGGCGAGTCCACTAGACAGGCTGAAGCCTGCCCTCCGAAAAATGAAAACGAAAATGTACTGCTACTAATCTTGTCGAGCCCATTAGCTAAAGTCCCCAGCCCATCTAATTCTACACACACGCACAGGTCAGGCAGCAACGTGCTTCCCGTCCACGCTCAAGTCGCTCGTCTGCTCGCAGACGAATAGGTCAAGCTGCAGCGGCCACCCGCCAGCGTCTCGAAGTCGAAGACCAACTATCGTTTGTCCATCCAAGGACGGGGAGCCATGGCTAGCAGGTGGAGACGGTAATTAACGGAGAGAGAGACGCACCAGCAGGCAGCAGCCACGCCCACGCTGCCAGTCCAACCCTAGCGGCCACGCCACCGGCGGGGAAAGTTGGGCGGGGACTGAAGGAGCGCACCGTCTGCCGGGATGCCATCTGGCGAGTGGCAGAGGACACACGCTAGACGCTGCGCACAAGAGAAAGGAGGCTAGGACATGTGAGGCTGGGCGCATCGCATCGGTAATCTTGTTGAGATGCAATGCTTTTTTCCGCCTAAAAAAATAAGATGCAATGCTTTGTTCATTTTGGTTCAGTCCTCCAAGTTTATTTTGCTACTTGCCTATCATAAGTTACTACTCCCTCCGTCCGATAAAACTGTCGTGAAAAATGAACTGGGCACGTACAAAATACAAATCACAGTGCACGCGACAAATTTTGATCAGAGGGACTAGTTCATTTGTTCATGTACTGTTAATTGATTTATGTCCAATATACTTTATTTCCAGATTTGCAAAAAAGAAGAGAAAGAATATGAGTACCAACTCTTTTTTGCCGTTTTGTTGTTGCTTCTCTATTACCTGGTGTATTAGCGTGTGAATTGTATGCTTTCTACTTGAAAATTTGTGGTATAATTGTCTTAAATAATTTCATGCCTTAAATAATGACTATTTTTCTTCTAAATAACATTTAGTTTACTAGTTGTTAACTTTCAGCCCACCCTCCAATTCATTCCTGGACTCGCCGTTGAGCTCAGGTACGTATGTCAACCACACACAGAGATAGGGAAGGTTGCATGCAGTTGACAGATAGCGCATGCGCGCTAATCGCTTTCTATAGGGATTTATTTCTTGAATGATAATCGATTGTTGAACTATCCCTTGTATTGTCATTACTTGTGGTAGTAACATTCGAATTTATGTTAATGACATCCTTGTACAGGCGTGTGCCTTTTACATTTTTTTGTACCCTCAACACTAATTTATGTTAATGACATCCTTGTTCAGGCGTGTGCCTTTTACATTTCTTGTACCCTTGCATGCAGTTGATAGGTCACGCTGCCTGACGGAAGGCATAGTATTTTGAGTAATTTCTTCTTATTTTTCTTCTACCATATTTTATTTATTTTCTTATCCTTTTCTTGTTTTCTATTTGGTTGGTTCTTTCTTGTTCTTTTTCCTGTTTTTTAATCGTTTTTCTTTCCTCACATTCTTATGATTTTGAAAAATGGTTAAAGTAAAAAAAATCAGTTTAAAAATTGTTGAAATTTGAAAAATGTTAAAATTCAAAAAATGTTCAGTTTTCAAAATTGTTCAAATTTTAAAAAATCAAATTGGAAAAATGTTTAGTTTCCCAAAAATGTTTAGTTTCGAAATCAAATTCGGAAATTATTCACTTCCGAAAAATTGTTCAAATTCAAAAATTATTCACATTCAAAAAATGTTGAAAATTTGGGAATTGTTTCTAATGTTTTCGGAATTAACAGGAAACCTGATGTTTTTTCATGACACTAGCGGAAAGCAAAATAAATGTCACATCCATTGACTGGGCCGGCCCATGGGCTCTCCTGCGAGCGCCAGTCCTGTAGCGGACGCTACAGGCGCTGAACAGGGGCTCCCGAAGGCGGGTTAGGGCAATGCAAGATGCTTATAGAGGTGCTTAGTAAAATAAACCAGTTTTTGGTTAGGCACTGGTGCTTATTTACACAAGACAAATGCTTAAGTAGGCACATCTCCTATAGGAATAAGCATTGGTGCTTAGAGAAATGCTCGGTTTATTTTTGTAAGCAACTCACTGAGCACCTTGCATTGTACATGGCCTTATAGAAGCTACTCCCTCCGTTTCAAATTACTTGACTTGAGTTTGTCCAAATACGGATGTATCTATACTTGTTTAGTGTCTAGATACATTCGTTACTAGATAAATGCATGTCAAGTAATTTGGAACGGAGGAAGTACTTGGCAATTACTTCTTAGGCCCAAATCAGCAGTTGGAGGCACCGAAGCCCAAAAGGCAACAGCCCATCTCCTGATGGCCCATCGGCCATGCAAATTGATCGATGTCCTACATCGGCCCTTCGTGTTTGCTCGCCTTGCTAGGGTGCCTGGCTGCCTGCCGCCGCTCGCTGCTCCGGCTCGCAAGTCGCAACCCTCGGGAGATTTCTTCTGCAGGCTGGAGACAGCCGAGTTGCGGCAAATACGGATTCGGGCTGCCGCCATGAATCATCGTTGCCTGCTTCCGCGCCCCAATTAAATCACCGCCCGATATTTTTGTCAAGGTACACCATTTTTTTTCGAGAAATCCGTCAAGGTACACCAGTACACCACCTGTACGTGCTGGTAATCCAATTAAATCTCCGTCTGTTTCAGTTTGGCTATACTTCACAAACCAAGAAAAACGAGTATAATAGAGTGATTTTCATGCCAGGAATTTAAATCACGTACCTGGCCTATTACTTAAAATTCAGATCCAGTCGTTCTTGGCAGTAGATTATAAAATGTATGCTTTTTGTCCCGGTTCCTTCATTAGCTGCTAAGGTTTGATATAATTTACAGTCATATAGTATTCTAACCAAACATATTTTGATATGCTGCTTTATTCTATACATGATACATGATATTCGGTTATACTATATTTCTCCTACAATCATCATCGCTTGGCGCCCCCCTTGGTCAAATCATGGCTCCATCTCTGGCTAGAATGCATCGTCAACAAAGAAGGTAAGCCTCATGTTCATCGTCCGAATCTGAGATGGCCTAGGTGTTGCCACGCAAAATTGCAGCGCGACACCACGATAACCGTCGTACTTTCGTGACGACGAACGATTGCTTTCCGATCAAAGCAATAAAGATCTCCTCGCTTTCGTAGAGGAGAGACGACCGCTTTTTAGCGCAAAACGGTAAAGATAAGCCAAACCCTATGCCTGCTAGGGATTGTCAGGAGGAAACGATGGATAAAAAAGATACGTGAAAGATAGATTGGTTTTTGGTTGAATAACGATTGGGGGTCTCAATCGGCCGTATATACCTATCTCTACTATATAATATGCCTTCAGGTGATGGTTGGTACGTTTTTTTAAATCCCCAATTTACCCCTGCATCGTTAGGCCGAGATAGAAAATATTACACCTTATGCCATCGCCAAGTGATATGATCAGTTGGTCGGTTGGGTATTCTCTCCCCGTGACTCGAGTCCGCCGGCACCGTCCACCAATCACTTGCATCCGGCTTGCCGGGGACGGCCCTCCACCACAATCTTCTTCCAGTCCCAGAGAAACTAGATCAGAGAAACTAGATCGGATGGTGAGGAAGTTCTGCTTCGTCTTTCACCTCCCGTCCCTATCCTCTCGCTCAAGCCCACCCGCGTCCGCTCGCGCCCTTGACGGCGCCCGGCGCCGCGTCCGCTCGCGCCCCTGGCCGCGCCCGCCCGTGCCTGGCAAGCAGCCAGGCAGGTGGATCAATCGATCCGCCCACCGGCCGTGCGTGCAGCTAACTAGCTCACCCGCTGCGTCCCAAAATACGACTTCTTAGTAGACGCCAATGAGTTGCGTCACCCTTGTTCTTTCTACTGGCTTAATAGACAGAATTAGGATATGGAAAATTTATTTTGGTTTCTTCATTGCACATGCAACACGGTCATGGTGAAGAGCAGAGCGTGGGAGTTGAAGATGAACCTACTCCTAAGCAGGTAATGGTACGAATGAGTGAGGGCAGTGTCTTTGCATGTCCTGATACTTTGTATGGTTGAAGAGCGGAGAAATTCAGTAGCTAAACCAGTACCAAGATGTATGATGGTGATGCTTAGGCACCAGTTTTAACATCAGTATACATAATTTACTTGACTGCAGTCTCTATTGGACAAATTGTGTCTTAAGCAGATAGAATAATAATGTCTTCTTCAAGTTCCGAAGGAAGGTGTCTGCTCATTGTCGTTCTCCTTGCAACAACTATGGAAAATAAATTTTGTTTAAACCTAACCCTGTGTGTCTCATCTAATTTCAGAAGGCTTCGACATGGACGGGGAGACGGCATAGGCTGATAGATAGGCACCGCCAAGTCAGCAAGCGGCGGCAATAGCATGAGCATACAGGGAGTGTCTGCCTCCAGCGTTCAGATGACCGCCGGTGTCGGGATGGCAGCGTATTGTGATTGTGCTTGTGCCTTTTTTTTCCTTTATCTCTCAGTTTTGGGACACTGCTTCAAGTGCAAAAGGAGATGTTGTTCTGTGTATGTATTTCTGTTTGACTGATGCATTATCCTCTCAGGTTTTGAAAATGTTTCATGCTTCTGTTTTTCTATTGTGGAACTTGCATGACAAAATTGGTGAACCCATAAGCACCAGGTAGTGTGTACTGTTAGTTTACCATGCATTTTTTATTTCGACATAGTATCAAAATAATTAGGTACATGGTGTGCACTTGTCAGTTTAGTCCGATGTTCACTAGAATTTCCCAGGAAAATTGAATCAGTTTCAGTGTCGCATTTTCGGAAAGAGCTCCGAGAGAGCTGAGGCTACTTTGCCTGTGTGCTGCTGCTTTGTTGTAGAGCAGACACCTGAGAGTAGAAAGAATCTAGGCGTTGCTTGCATGCTGCTGCTTGACGGCAAAGAGATTGACCGAGGCTTTGGGATTTTTAATGGTGCTTGCTGCACCTGCATGAGAGAGCACACAGGGTCGAGAGATTTATTTTGCTTGGTTTTGTTTGCTGCATGAGAGAACTGAGAGGACCCTGCTGCGCTGATGCGTGTTTGATAGTTGCAAATACTGCAGAGAATATATATTTTTTCTAATGATTTTTCAGGCTTGTTGTTACAACCAAATGAGTCATCGACCTATCTACGTCGTCACCTATTTGGAAGGGGAATATTAGCAAAATTCGTGCAAACAACGTCCCCAATATAGATAATACGTAATATTTTCTACAAGGTGTAGTAACCACGAGAGCGTATTGTTGATGCCTTAATTTTTCACTTCTTAAGTTAATATTATTTTTATGTTGTGATCTTAGGATAATTATTTCATCTGTGTATACATATAATTTTCTTGATATCCCGTAGCAACGCACGGGTATTGAGCTAGTATATATATGTACGCCTGGACTATGGCTTAGACACGGATCCGTTTCCTTGGCATGCAAGCCAAATAAAATATTCCTAATCTCTAATCGATCCGGCCATGCATATTATAAGGTGTAGAATATTAGATTGATACATGCTAATACTAGTACGACTCCTTGTCCTGGCCTGATACATACACAAACTGAGAAACTCTTTCCTTACGTGCTTTCATAGCCTTTGCAATCCACATCGATCTCAGCCTGGCATCTGAAGCCTGATAGGAGTTGTCCTATGCAGCGGCATTTTAATTCAGTCCGTCTCTAAATATGTCCAAGACTTGTCCTCTCGGTGGCCTTTATTCCAGAAAATAATCAATATATTTGTCTTGGCCAAGTAGCCTGCTACACTTGATCTGCCGCTGCAACATCTGTAATGAAATACCACCAAGGCTGCAATTTGAACTCAACAGCAAATTCAAATGTATATGTCAAATAATAATCTAACCATAATTATTTAAAATAATTTGGCTTATAAAATATCTAGCAGCCAAATTACACCTTCAACACTAGGGAGGAATTGTCTATGCCGCCAGAGATCATTTGCACCACTTTGAATAGGGTAGCGCACAACTGAACTTGGATCCCGATTGGCTGATTCTTTCCCAGAAAGGGAGGAGTGTTTCTGTGCCAGCGAAAGTCATGGATATTACCAGGTGTCGCGCATCTGTGAGTAGATTCGAGGTTGGCTTTGGCGCACTATATCTCGTTCGAGGGAGGTAAGCGCAACCATGGCTAGAACCCTAGAAGGTGGTGGGCAAGGAGAAGGCACAACTTAGTGCATCCATAAGTATTTTCTTTTTAGAACCATGCAGGAGAGCTGCATGTAATATATTAAGAGGAGATAGGAGAAGTTCAGGTCAAGAAAGACCTAAGTACAGCGATGAAAGAACACAAACTCGAACCCGCACGACCGAAAACAAAACAGGAAGAAGAGCTACTAGTGCGACACTACGAGCTAGACTACTACTGAAACTTTAGACGACCCTTGCTGACGACCGCCAGTTGGTGAGCTTCAGACTTGATGTTGTCGACCAAAATATGTATCGGCTTAGCCACTTTGTCAAACACCCTCTTGTTTCTTTCACACCAGATCTTCCAGCTTACCAACATGAAAATGGTGAGAAATTTTTTCCGATCATTTCCGTCATGCTGGGCCCCGCGTGTCATCACCGCATCCGCCATTGATGGTCTGTCCGTTGAAGTGTGTGAGTTGATTCGATGTTGACTTCGTGTGCACTCTCGTGCTGGGGCACATCCACCTTCGTGACACTATATCCGTGTCGAGAAGATGTGGCGCACGATGGGGAGTAAGTTCTTGCCAGAATCGGCGACGAGTGAGGATGTGTGATCTTGAGAGCTCATTCGTGAGGATCTCAACATTCTAATTTTGTTTAGTAACATAATAATAAATTATCATCACTTTCCTCGCTGTGGCCATAGTTTCTAAACAATGATTATAATTTAGCACTATCTCACTGCCTACATATTTTCTTTAACACAATCTGAAATCCATAGCCGCACAAACCCTGCGAGTGTTGCGCGCGTAAGAAATGATCAATAAAGACATCATTGTATCACTGGAACAATGGCAGGGGCACAGCCTTGAGCGGTGTCACCATTTTGAGAGACGTGGCAAACCGATCCCTGACATCCACGTCGCACGGCTGCATCCCTTCCGGCAGCCTCCACTCGAACGCGTGCAGTAGGGACGCGAGGATCAGCGTCACCACCCTCGTTGCCATCGGCGTCCCGGGGCATGCTCTCCTCCCCGCCCCGAACGGCATGAACTCCGTCTGGTCCTTGCTCCTGAAATCCACGTTTGCCCCTAGAAACCTCTCAGGCACGAATTCCTGTGGCTGTGTCCACGAAGCCGGGTCGCGCATAATGGCCCAGAGGTTGACGATCACTTTGGTTCCCTTGGGCACCGCGAAGCCGCCGACCTCCGCACCGTTGGCCATGGCCTCGTGCGGCATCATCAGTGGGCTCGCCGGGTGCAACCGCATCGTTTCCATCACCACGGCCCGGAGGTATGGCATCTTGCCGATGTCAGACTCGTCCGGGTGCCTCTTTGAGCCCAGAGCTTCCCCCAACTCTTCGCGGACCTTTGACATCACGGCAGGTTGCCGGAGTAGCTCCGCCATCGTCCACTCCACCGTGATCGAGTTCGTCTCTGCCCCTGAAATAAACAGGTCCTGGTGACACACAAACGTTTCTGGTTAGTTTAGATCCCGTCGACTGTGAACTGATAATGTTTTATACATATAGGAGTCTGAGCTAGAACCGGATCATGGGCATCTAAATAAAAGAATTGGCATCGGAGTGCAGTACGTACGTAAAAACACTTTCTTGCAGCACCAGTAAAGGTGGTAGTAAGTTCAATCTGGACGCGTGTTATCAGCTGTGCATCAGTGTGGGCAAAAACAGTTCGGCCGCAAACCGGCCAACAGAGCTATACAATTTTGTTTACTACTAGCTCTATTTATTTTTCAGATGTAAAGAAACAAGAGTGTTTTTGCTCACACCCTTAGATGATGTATATTGAATTCCGATTTGAAATGAACATTTTCTGGACATATTTTTATAGCTCGTTTGTCTTCCGTCCCTAGTGGCAACCGTAAGTTAACCTAGATATCTCGAGTCGACAGACATCTGTTTCGAACCTTCGATAACATAATATAGATGAGTACGTACGTGTCATGCGTGAATGATTAGTCAATGATGCTGGGTCAAATGATCGACTTGGGCCTGGTAACGGATGCTCTATCCATCTGAAGACCAGGGAAATGTGGAGAATAGTTGATTGTCTAGTCAACATGTCTAGTACTCTCTCCGTCCCATAATATAAAACATTTTGGCAGCCTGTTTTAGCTTGGCAAAACAGGGACGGAGAAATACAGATTGATACTACCTTGTAGCAGTAGCCTGCACTAGCGCACTTCAAAGATGAATGGTAGTACAACTTTTGTGGGAAGGTGGGAGCCGCACCATGAAAGCCATTGGTAACTAATCGAGTATATACTGAGGAATTTTAACATGCTCCCAATTGCTTATTGCCCCATCCGTTTCTTAATATAAAATGTTTTAGTCTTTGTCCACGTTCACTTATGTACAAATGTATTTAGACACTTTTTAGTGTGTATGTTCACTTATTTTATTATGCATCTAGACAATTAGTTAAACACCTAAAACATCTTACATTTAGAAACAGAGAGAGTACCACTGATTCATTCCTTTTGATCTGAGGACTAGATTGAACACGATGACCTATTACCTAGGTCACCATATATTTTAAAATAGGCAAGTAGGTTTCTATATTTGGAAAGTATCAATTGATAATATGGTAATAAATTGTGGTCTATGCCTGACATGCATGCAAGAATGGTTCACACTTTGTTTGAATCGAATTTTGACGTGATTATATATGTTAATGTAACAAATTTATTTTTTCTTGTTGTGGACTATCAGTAATATGTTAGCTTAATTTTAAATGGTTTTCAATGCGCTCGTGATAATCCAATATATAGCATATCAATACATAATAAAATTTGAACGTGTATGCATGTTCTTATGTTTGATAAAATAATTTTATATTTGATCGATTAAATTAACGAATCAATCGTGGACTAAGATTTTTTTAGTATACTTTCTACATGTTGATTACGTGATTCGCATACTTTTTCTCCAATGCACAGATTCGTCACATACTAATGTGAAGTAAATTAAAATAACAAATTATTATGGTATATAGGCCACCTAATTAATGACAAATAAGCTGATTATAGGCTGCATTGATTCATTCTTTATTACCAAATTAATGCATTTATTTCTGTGTTTAGATACCCTTTTCTCTGTTCTAAAACTAGCATTTGTCCATATTTAGAAAATTATTGACTAATAAATTTTGTATATATTCCCGGTAGAATTGCTGTCATTTCTACAAATATTGTTTAATATGTTCTTATAAAAAATAGTACATTGCTGTCATTTCTACCTCCAGACCTATATATGATCTAAATGTGAATCTATTATATAATTAAAACACAGGATAACCAATGGCCAAGATTAAACAACAATCAATGCACGGTTCAGATTGAAACAGAAAAGTAACGCGTGAAACTAACGCTAATTTTAATTTGGAAGGACACCGTAGAAGTTGGAGCAAAATAGGACACGTAGAGAAAACAATTAGCACCAGCATATTACGATGGAAAGAAATCAGGAGACACGCAAACAGATATAGATTACAGGGATACAGAGGAGACCCGAGGATTCTTTCCGGCCGGACGTCCAGCGTACAGATGCGGTGGAGACACGACGAGTCGACGATTCTCTCCGGCCATCTGGCGCACGAGTTCGTCGGGTTCTAGGTTCATGGAGAAACTGGCACCGAATAATCAACGCCTTCTGACTCGCCATCACGCCGGCGTATACGATCCGGCAAGCCGCTCCGAAGACACTTAGCCGCAGCTGTCTCGCAGGCACGCGGCAGCATCTACCGGTGTTGACTCTGGCACCCAACAGGATTTCCTGCCACGCTTCAACGTCTTAACACACGCCCACTACTTGGATCAAGGTCGTGGACTTGGCCAGCATACGGAAGAAGATCACAACTGATGCATCACTCTACAATATACTGGCATCGAGTATCACGTGTTTATTAGAAGAATCAACCAGGTATGTTTTCGGAGTAAAAGCACACAAAGAAGTACGTGATTAAAAGCATGTTATATGTGATGTACTGGCTGTTAGCTGCTAGCCTATACATATGTATTTGTGAGATATAAATATGCATGTGGTTTAATTCTATAGATTGGATGTACGATCATGCCTGCTAGCCTATACATATGTATTTGTGCGATATAAATATGCATGTGGTGTATATAAGTTAATTCAGGTTTAATTCTATAGATTGGATGTAGGAGTATATAAGTTAATTGCATTTATTTAACAAGCTCGCCATGAAAATGTAATGCCACAGTGATGAATTGATCGGAAAGCATGGAGGCTGGTGCAGTTTTGACCACCAAGGATTGACACGAATCTAGATTGATGTTTGTTGGAGTTCGGAACATCTGTTTGTGCTTATAGTTTTTGGCCTGGCTGTTCTGGCAGTTGAGTGTGTTACACGAATGGGAAGGTAAGTTTTCAGCTGTAGCACTTGCATGTTTTCTAGCAATTGAAGCACGCAGGTTTTTAATTACATAAGCATATGCAAAAAAAAATCCATTTGTTTTAGGTACGTGATGACTACGATTGTTTCATATGCGAGAAAAGGTGGACATGCTTTCGATCTATAGGAATTAAGCGAGTTCAGATATTCAATAAGAATTTATTTGATCCGGAGAACTCAATTAATTGGGCCATTCTGAGTCCACAATTGTTAATGTATCTGGATCAGCGGTGCTTTACCATTCAACCGTTCAAACTATCAAGTACGAAGTCAGGTTTGTACACACTACACAAAACTCACTTTCATATTGAGTGTCAGTGTATTTTAAGTGTTGTTTATACCTTCTATTTACAAACACTTTATACAACAACACTGGCAAATAATATATTCCAGAATTTGTAGATCAATCAATAAATATTGGAGTATACATGTTTATAGCCGGTTTCAAGGTCTCTCTGGTCCGGAAATATAGGTTTATATTTAGATTCTCTTACAATTTTCTTCAAAAGAATATGATTCTAATTTTTTTTGCGGCTATGAATCTTTATTTACTGCGTGGATACATAATGCAACTCATTTGAAGAATCAAATTTGGAACAAACTCGATGTGAAATCAAGAAAGCGGATGGATTTCAGAATAAAATCTAGGGCATATAAGTTAATTGCATTTATTTAACAAGCTCGCCATGAAAATGTAATGCCACAGTGTTGGATTGATCGGAAAGCAGGGAGGCTGGTGCAGTTTTGACCACCAAGGATTGACACGAATCTAGATTGATGTTTTGTTGGAGTTCGGAACATCTGTTGAGCTTATAGTTTTTGGCCTGGCTGTTCTGGCCTTCTGGCAGTTGAGTGTGTGTTACACGAATGGGAAGGTAAGTTTTCAGCTGTAGCACTTGCATGTTTTCTAGCAATTGAAGCACGCAGGTTTTTATTACATAAGCATATGCAAAAAAAAATTCCTTTTGTTTTAGGTACGTGATGACTATGATTGTTTCATATGCGAGAAAAGGTGGACATGCTTTCGATCCATAGGAATTAAGCAGTTCATATATTCAATATGGATTTATTTTATCTGGAGAACTCAATTAATTGGGCCATTCTGAGTCCACCATTGTTCATGTATCTGGATCAGCGGTGCTTTACCATTCAACAGTTCAAACTATCAAGTACGAAGTCAGGTTTGTACACACTACACAAAACTCACTTTCATATTGAGTGTCAGTGTATTTTACCGTGTTGTTTATACCTGCAATTTACAAACACTTTATACAACAACACTGGCAAATAATATATTCCAGAATTTGTAGATCAATCAATAAATATAGGAGTATACATGTTTATAGCCGGTTTCAGTGACATGGTGCCGTATATGATACATGAGTTGTGCCATATTGACTAAATGGTCTGGGTGCTACTGCATTTTAACTTTATTCCTTAGTGCTTTATTGTGCTCCCTCCGCCCATCTCTTGAGATAAATGCTTTATGCGTACTATGGTTTATAATTAAATAGAGAGAAACATGCTGGCAGCTTAATAAGTGAATAATGTATTAGATAGACTCTCTTAGGTCGAAATTGCTTCCTAGGACGAAATATACAGGAAAAATATACTGCTAACTGTACCTCCCTCGCCCCGTAATACAATTTCTAAGCAGATGAAATGGCATATCTGTATTTTATTCGGAAGGAAGCTTCCAGATGATAAATATCAGAGTACTCTATCCCTTGCGGTAACAATATAATATCCCTCTAAGGTAGACATATATTTGAATAAGACTATATTCTGCCATGGGCAATTATATGTGGCATTATCAAGAGTCACAAACAAAAAAGGATTGGGGCTGCTAATCGATGAAAATGACTGTCCAAGTGAATATAGCGCAAACTTCCAATTAATATAAGCACGTTCCTGCTTGCTTAGCATAGTTCAAATGTATTTCCTGGACTTGATTCATTTTCATGATCATAATATTTCAATTTATTATTTATGTACATTTGAACTAATTTAGATAATGAGTACACCATATCTCATCCTCTCCTCTGATCTCTCTAAAGCTACAAACATTGACAACAACAATCAACAGCTTCCCCCCGCAAATAAATAAACAATCAACAGCTAACTTCACTACAACTTTCAATGAAATTTGAGGTTTCAGGACCATATTTGTCATAACCTTGATTTTGGGAGCCTCGGGCATCAGGTTGGGCAAGATTGTTGTCTGTGGATTTGTTTGCAGCACAATTGATATTGTCGCGAGGAGAGCAAAGATGAAATTGATGGTCTTATAATAAATAGGCAAGAAGTTGTGTTTCTTAAATCTTTTTTATATTGCACATGCGAATGGTGAGGTTATTGACGTGCACAATAGCTCTTCTTCTCAGCCACATACAACATATTAATCACGGCAAGTTTGATAAAGTTAAACAAGGAGTTGCAGGATTTGGAGCCACTAATTAGTTTGGGTTACGCATACACAACTGCTTAGAAGTTACAACGTCATATATGCATGTTATTGTTAGCCAAGGATCATCCTAAGTAATGACTAGAACACATACAACATGGCGATCTTACTTAACGTTACAAAAAAAAGAAAAAAAACGAGCAGCTCAAGTAAGTTTATTTTTTATGTACAACACGCAGGCTAAAGTATGCAGCTATATATTAGAGACTTTCCTGGCTTCCTGGGCTACGTATGCACAATGGCAACATAGATACCCAGCGGAAGAGAAAACACTTGGATAAAAGTCGTTGCCTCTACACGGCCAGCAATTAATATCTAAAGGTAATTGGTCCTTTTTTTGGTCATTGGTCTTGACTTGCTATTCTGACTGTTTTGGACTCATAGTAAGGTGCTCTCTCGATTGTTCTCTATTTGGAATTTAGCTTGATGATGCATTCTGGAATGAGGCGAATGCTGTTTTTAAGGAGTGTAATGCTCAGATGCTGCCAACAGCAATGATGAGGAGCTGAACGAAATGGAGGAAGAGGATAGCTTGGTGCTGTCGTATGGTGATGGTTCCTTTCTGCCAGGTATATTCATCGGAGATGACGGCGTCAAGGTAAGGTAATATCTATGGGGTATGTCGTTTATTTTATTTTATTGATATCTGGGAAAGAAACTTACGAAAATTCCACTAAATGCCATTGTGCTGTTAGGTTGGGGGAACCCGGTTCCTTTAAATTGGAGAGCACGTGTAACTTTCTTCAACTCATGTTTTCCCCTACCCAAAACTAAGAATGTACAGAAATTAGTCGATTTTTTCGTACCAACAATCTAAAAATATGATTTATAGATTAATATTTAGCAAAATGCTACTTTAATGGCCAAGAGGTATACTTCATGTACAACCATCTCTTTGTATCAATTAATTGCATATATTAATTCTATTATAGTGACGGATTAGATCAGTTAACAATTAGAGTAGAGATCACACAAAAGAAAATATAATAATATAAATGTACTTTGTGAATCTAGCCGCGCAAATGCGCGGGCCAACCAGCTAGTTATTAAAATAAGAGATGTTTGACCACATGCATTTTTCGTAAACATGCGTTAACAGCGTGGGTATATTTTCAAAGCATGGAATTAAACATACGGCTCTTTGCCGACATCCTCAAGTCAATGAACCAGCAAAATTTGTCAACAAAAACTGGTTCAGATGCATGGAAATCTATGGTGCAAAGTGCAAGTTTGCCTCAAAAACATTTTATCCTTAAAGATGATGAGCTTTGTACTGACTAGTAGTACTACGTAATTTATACGTTTATAGTGCTAGCATATACTGTACTAGCTAGCGGGTATGAAAATGACTCGCTTACCGAAAGAAAGCAATTGAGGGCATCAAGGCTGAGCTGATCCTCGGAGTGAAGCTGAAGTAGCACGTCCAAGAAATCCTGTTTCCTTTCACCTCCAGCGGCTTTCATGCGGCAGCCGACGATCCTGTCGAAGAAGTCACTGAACCTCTTGATGTGCGTGGCGCTGCGCCGGCGGCGGCCCTGCAAGTCGAGCGCGGAGAGCACGGGGAAGAGGTCTGAGAGGTTGGGCTTGGTGAACTCCTCCACCATGCCCTTGATCAGCATCTCAAGCTCCTGCGCCCCGTCTGAGCTCATGTCCGCCACGTCCTCAGAGAAGAGCACGTTGGACACGAGGTTGAGCACACCCGAGAACACAACTCGCCCGACGTCCACGGTCTCGCCGGCGTGACCGCGGAGGCAGCCGACCAGCTCCCTCACCTTCTCCTCCCGCACGGCCCGGGTCGCGTCGAGGCCGCGCGGAGAGAAGAGATGGTTGGTGCACACCGCACGGAGGCGCTTCCACAGAGGGCTTGTGGAGGGGAGCCAAACGATGGAGCGCTCGTGGTTGCCCAGCGCGCGGCCAGCGTCGGTGATGAAGCGCGCCGCCAGGAGGTGATCGTGCTTATGCAGCACGTCGCGGGCGCCGGAAGCGGAGGAGGCGACGATGGCGGTGGTGGTGCCGAACTTGAGGGACATGACGGGGCCGTGCACCTTCGCGAGCCTGGACAGGGCGTGGTGCGGCTCCCCTTGCAGCTGGAAGATGTTGCCGAGGAGAGGGATAGGAGCTGGACCCGGAGGCCGCCGCGCATTGCTGGAGGAGCTCGTCTTTGGGTTCTTTCTCACGGAGAGGAAGACTTTGTAGAGGACGCAGGAGGCGGCCGAGAGGTAGAGGAGACATAGTACGGTCGAAGCTTCCATTTTCGATTCTTAGGAGGTTTTAGGATGCTACTACTAGGGCAGTTAGTGGAATCGATTGAGCAGTATGGTCATATATAGTGGCGCCCGAGCATTTTTTTTTCGTGATACACTAACAAAAAATACTAGTACTCGCTAGTTGATCACCGTTCTTCAACGTGATTCTTCTTTTCAATATAAACGCAAGTCAACACAGTTTAAATGTACCTAGTTGCAGCACCAACAAAGGAGAGGCATTATGGAATTATGGACAGGTTGAGATATACTATACGTGCTGTGATTCTCCGGGTCCATGCAAATATTAGGCCACCACTAGAAAATTAGCTGCAGATGGCGTCCATGTTACCTGTCCAAAACCACCCGTGTTTGATTACTGACATGCCTCTGACTTTGTGAGCATACGAACATGTTCCCCGACCGCCCATCCAACTGCCCATCAGAGGATTCCCGGGAGTGATTGGGCGGATGGTATAAAGATGACTCCAACGGGGCGACGTATCTAGTACGTCCGCGCACCTCTGTTCCTGTCCGTGGTGGCAAAAAACATAGCCTAACGGGGCGACGCAAACGGACCGCGGTCCGTTTTTCGGTCCGCCGCGACCCATTCTTGACCCAAATTTGGGCCACTGATGCGTCGGCCGCGGACGCGAGCGGAGCGCTTTTGTGTCCTGCCCTAGTCTGTCCCTGGCCCGCGCTTGGCCCCCGTGTCAGTGTGATACAACGGTCACCTACCCTGCATTAACTGTCCCTAGGAGTCGCCGGAGTCGCTGCGCGCGCCGTTGCAGACGCGGCAGAGGAGGCCGAGATGGAGCAAACACGTCGCGCGGCAGAGACTGCCAAACGCGCAGCCAGGCGCAAGCGGCAACGCGATGCCGAGGCCGGCGGTGCTACGTGTTTCTCAAGGCCGTGGCCAAACGGGCGGCTGGCTGGACGTTCCTCAAGGCCGAAGCCCTTGATCTCCCCCCTTATCGGCCATGGCGGCGGCCGATTATTAATTAGATTTAATGATAGTGTAGATTAATGTAGGGAGATGGATCGCCGGCCGGCGTTCACATTAGGCCGACGGCCCGGCTACTCCAAAACCGCGTACGGCTGGCTATATAGTTGCCTCGCCGCGGTCCGCTGCTCATCATCGCACCGATGGCAAACCGGGAAGACGAAGTTGTGGCCGTGCAGGCGGCGCTTGCCGTGCCGAAGGAGGAGGAAGTCGTGCCCGAGGAGGACTCCGTGCCGAAGAAGGAGGAAGTCGTGCCCGAGGAGGACGCCGTGCCGAAGGAGGAGGAAGTCGTGCCGGCTACTCCACCGCGCCCACCTGCCCCGGCATAGAATCTCGGCTCGCCTTGGCAGACCCAAGGTGGTTCGCACCGCCGTGGGCTCCAGCCGCCGCGGAACCAGAAGCGGCAGTGGCGCCGGAGTACGTGCCGGGATCTCCACCGCCACCCCCGGCCATCGATGCGCCGGCTATTCCACCACCGCCACCGGAGGAGGACGACGACGAGGAGAAGGCCTAGATTATAGGTCGTATTTTATTATAAATTCCCAATGTAATCTTCAAAATTATATGTTTAATGAAATATTGGAAAAAAAAAGTTAGCCGGACAGGATGCGTCGGGCCGTTGGGGGCAACGGCCGGAAAGGGGCGGACATGGGCCGGACGCGCGTCCGTTTGCCGACCCAAACGGACCAAACGCGGACCAAACACGCGTCCGTTTGGGTCGCCCCGTTAAAGTCATCCTAAGACCGTCGCTTAATTCGCAGGTAAGCTTTTGCCAACAGCTTATCCTCTGACTCTAGCGCTATCAAACGCATCGCATCAAGAACACCATCTCGCAATACAATATACGAGCATGCCCACCGCCCAGAAGGTGGCTAATTTGCGCGAGCGGCGCTGTGTCTTCGTTTTTTAAAACTATATACAGTATATCGTTGCCACTATCTCGGAGTCGTACGTGTATCCGGCTGGGTGATTGAGCCGACGGGGACGGCAGTCGTGTCGCGCCGGTGCGGAGGCCGACATCGCGACCTGCAGTAAACAACAGGCGAAGGTCGTCGGCTGCGACATATCCTATCTCCTCGAACTCTGACGGCGATGGTAAACTTGGTGGGAGAATGACAGTAAAATCAGAAGAAGATTAGCATGATAGGTGCGAGCGTGACCTCACAAGATAAACCACTTGTCCCAGTTGGGTCTTTTTTCTATTCCAACTGTGCCACTCGAAATCAGCCCAGTTGGGAACCCGCAATCAGAAAAGGAGGGTCAACTCGAAATTGTATATCTCTTGTTCCAAAAAAAAAATTTGTATATCTCTGCAAACAGTGGCATAGGGATGGAAAAGTCCTACCTAGACACAAGGATGAGTACAGACTACAGACAATCTCAGTCACGAATGCACCCTTCGAATCAGAATTGCATATATATTTTAGAACCATGAGAACTGCATGTAATATATTAAGAAGGAGGAGGTTCAGGTCATAAAAGACCTAAGTACAGCGACCAAAAATAATACAAAAAACACAAACCAGGAAGAGAGGTGAGGAGAGGAAACAATCAACAAAAAGTAAAAACTGCAACCAGAGAGCCTTGGCTACTCATCTACTGAAAGGTTAGGCGACCCTTGCTGACTAGCGCCCATTGGAGTGCTTCAGTCTTGATGTTTTCGATTAAAATGTGCATTGATTTGGACACTTTATCGAACACCCTCTTATTCCTTTCGCACCAGATCGTCCAGGTAACTAGCATGAAGATGGCGAGGAATTTTTTCCTGTTCTTCCCGTGCAGTCTTTTTTCGCAGTTCAGCCACCATTTGTTTAGCGAAGACCTCGCCCGTGGCTTGATCTTAATGAGACCGGCCCATCGCCACCATTTGTTTAGCGAAGACCTCGCAGTTCAGCCACCATTTTAAATCACATTGGACAATATATGTATCAACTTGGGGATTCCGTAATATGTGTCCAATTGGATTTGAAAACAAATATGCATATTGTTGTCCACTTACACAAGGATGAGTATGTCAGCACGGTAGGTCTAATACATTAACGCCAAAGTGCTCAACTTGGCGCTATTTAAACACACACTTCGCGCTAACAAACATGGCGTCTAATTCACGTCCCTAGTTAACCGCCTAAGTCTCGTATGCTTAAAAGTATTCTCACAACGAGAGCTTACTTCGCACCATTTTCTACGGGAAATGCCCCGCCTGTGTACAAGCAATACTGCAATAGCACGTGGGCTTGAGTTGTTGAAGAAAGGCACGAAAGGTTTGGAGAATTCGGAATTGTCTTATAGACCACGTTAGCAGCTCTTCGTCCAATAACCTAGAGACGACGGTGCCGACCTAAGTAGGTGTCAGATTTCTTGGGCACGCATACTTCAATGCATGGAACACTACTCTCTCTGTTGTGTTTGTGTCGAATATTTGTACGAGTTGGGTTACGTTTGGACTTAGAGTTGTATAGGTGTGGATAGATATCGTGTAGTGTTCGAGTCGGACACTAATAGCCTGGGCCTCCCATATAATGAGGGGAGCACCACACGATGTAATCCATGACGACTTGATAGCAGCAGGCACGCAGGGGAGCCGGCGGCTTGTGCCTGCGCCTAGAGCGGCCAGGGTTGCGGTATCAAGGGAGGAGCGCCCGTAGTCATGCCCCGCAGATGTAGGCGAGTTCGCTGAACTGCGTTAACAAATTTCGGTGTCGTCATCGTGCTGTGATTGCTTGTTCCTCGATAGATCAATTGTGCGCCTATGACGGTAACAATTGGTATCAGACCAAGGTTAAAGGCCAAGGAAAATAGATCTAGAGATAGCCGAAGAAATTGGTTAGTCAGGACGACGAAATATGCTATCGGCGATCCGTCGAGGAAGGCGTCAGGCGTCGCACAGGATCATGGTTTTATCGACGGAAAAGCAATCGGAAAGCGGCGGGTATCCAGCAGTGCATCAGATGGCGGCGTGACGGAAGATGTCACGGCGAGATTGATCGATGGTGACGGAGGACGTCTCGGCGAGATCAGATCGATCAATCCGGGCGTACAGCGGTATATGCGGCAGCATCAGGGCCTAGGAGAAGCAGGCACGCACAGGCCTTCGGATTTCGGAGGCTCGCCACAGGCCCAGCTGGGGCACGTGGCCCAAGGGCTGGCCCATGCAGGGCTGGTTTGGCTGGCCCATGCGGATGTGTTATCTGGCTGTGTGCGCGTGCGGGAGTTGCTCAGGTCGAAGCTACGCGGAGCATACGGGCGTACGCGGAGGCAATGTCACGTTGGTCCGCCAGGGAGGCGATTTCTTTTCCCCACCTGATCTCCACCGGCGTTCCTGCTGGTCCCCTCTCCCTCCGTCTGCTGCTTCGGCGGCGGGAGGGAGGGGATCCGGTTCCTCCGCTCTGTAGTTAGGGTTTGGTTTTACATGTCGTGGTGCGTCGTTGGGGTGGTGGGAGCGGCGCCCGGACGAACAAATCTGCCTCAACTCTACTCCCACACCGGCGCTGTCCTTCATGGCGGCGTCTCGGAGTTGGTGGCATCGTGTGCTTACCGATCTTTCAGGTCGGTGGCTTTAAGGTTCTTGGATGGTGTCGGCGAGGCGGCGGCGACGACTTCATCAGATGAGTCTTTCCTCCTGCTCTGTCCCCGTTGCTGCGGCGTTGCCTCCGGCGCCATGGTGGAACAGAGAGGATTTGTCCAGGAGTACGTGCAGATGGTGGTCTGCACTTCTGACAGCTGGAAGATGGTGTACCTTGTGTTGGGTTCGTGGTTGGAGGCTGATGGTTCTGGTTCCCTACTCTGGCGTCGTCGTGCGGGGGTACTAGTGCTGAAGTTCGATGGCGTGTCCGGGGTCGTGCTGCCCCGGTCTGATTCTTTCAACGGCAATGGTTTGTGCTATGGCAAACTACTTTGGAGGTCCGAAAAGCTGATGATCAGCGATGGAGCCACGTCGAGCTCGGATAAAGAGGTGATCTGTCTCTTTTTTCTTTGGTGGCTGCTACGGTGGTGCCGAAGAAGAGGGATAGTCGTTGGTTTGTCACATAGGTTTATCCTATCTTTGCAGATCTGTAAGATCGGTGTTTACGTACTTTGTATCTCGTCTTTTGTTTATCAATGAGAAACATATTACCTTGCAAAAAGAAAACCGGCAGGCTGCATGGTGTTGGGTAGTGCTGCAGCAGGAACGAGATTTGTTACCTGAAAAAAAAGCGTCATGGGGTATTGTGTTTTCATGAGGAGCAAGATAAGAAAATCAGGAAATTGCTAAAAGCTTTGGCGGCACGTGGGCGTGAGGTACATGTTACTTGCATCCTCTTTGGTACGTGTGAATGGAAGGCACAAGGGTTTTTTGTTGTTGTTGTTTCTTTGCTCGGTACACTGTTTGCGTACATGATGACAACGACGATACGGAATAATGACGCGGAGACAGCGGCGTGCATATAAGACTCGGAGATGTCTGGGTGCGTCGTGATGGTCATGCATATACCAGGCGCCGGATAGTACACAACTGTTGACGGGTGGCTGGGCGCAAGGTGGAGCATGATTGTAGCTGAACAAGTTCGGCTGGGTCGGACGGGACAGTTTGACAGATCGACGGGATGTCAGTCGGGACAGAAGACGGTGAAGATTGTCGACAACGACGTAGGAGCGTGAGGGCTGATGGTGTCCGAATTCTGTGGCGTGGAAACAAGTGGCGCATGGTTATGCGTGCTTCGACATGCAATGACGCGGGGTTGATTCAAGATGGCGCACATATGAGATCTTGAGGTCGACGGGGCATGGGGTGGACTGATCATCTACCAAGGAATCATGTTGAAGGTGGAGCTGGAGTCTGTCGGAAGATTCCACTCGGCTGATGGAGGGGCTATGGTGTAAGCATGCGGAGAGTCGAAGCCTAATTAGCGGGAAGGCGAGAGGCACATGGTCCGAACTGGAGCTCAGGGACTGGAGAGATGCGTGGAACTCGGCATCGGTCGGGTATGACTGATGGTTGTCTGCAGTGGGGCCTTAGGTGGTGCGCGTTAGCGACCTAGTAGATCTTGGCCAGGATTGCAGATGCTCGACGCGGTACTAGCGGCGAGGCGTGCGGTAAGCACGGGACACGGTGACAGACCAGGGCACAGGCGGTCAGACAAGTGATCAGATAGGTGTACATGGGGTGCTGAAGCAGTGTTGGGGTTCAAGTTGGTGACTAGGTCTATCGGGACGGCCATCAAGTGATAGACAAGAGTCAGCCATAGGGAATCTGAGAAAGTGTTGGAGAGTCTGAAATTTCGAAAGCTTGGAGAGTACACGTCCGTATATTCTGTGATGTTCAGTGCACATGACAAAGTGCGGATGAGTAGATTCAGAAGGAGGCAAAGTGATATAGCTGTGGGATATGTAGAAGACTATCCAGGATGAGACGACTGTGAATTTGACTCAAGGTGACTAAAGTGCGACGGTGAAATTCCTTCAATTTGAAAGCACTTTCACGCAGATCAGTGGTCGGTGTGTGATAGTGTTGAATAGGAAGGAGGGACTACAGTTGCAGGTGGAGTCACATGGAGTCTGGGAGTAGCAGTGGAGCTCATGTAGACAACCAAGTCCGGAGTACATGGAGGTTTGACGCATTGACGAATTCAAGGTGGTGGAGAATATTCGCCAAGGTGGAGTTTGTTGTGTTTGTGTCGAATATTTGTACGAGTTGGGTTATGTTTGGAGTTAGAGTTGTATTAGGTGTGGATAGTTACGTGTAGTGTTCGAGTCGGACACTACTAGCCTGGGCCTCCCATATAATGAGGGGAGCACCACACGATGTAACCCATGACGACTTGATAGCAACAGGCACGCAGGGGGAGCCGGCGGCTTGTGTCGGCGCCTAGGGCGGCCAGGGATGCGGTATCAATGGGGAGGAGCGCCCGTAGTCATGCCCCGCAGATGTAGACGAGTTCGCTGAACTGCGTTAACAAATCTCGGTGTCATCATCGTGCTGTGATTGCTTGTTCCTCGGTAGATCAATTGTGCGCCTACGTCGGTAACACTCTCGCTACATGAAAAAGCTTCGTTCGTCGAGTGTAAGTATATGCAATATTCACGAATGCACTCAGTATATATATGTTGGGTATCCTCCTCATATGGGCTGTGAGAAGATGACCATTTAAAATCCTTTCAGGTGGCCTAAACAGGTGCAGAAGCCACTACTCATTAGGGTTATGACTTAGGGTTATTTTGAACATTGCACATGATGGATGTGCATGTTAATCCTCCCAGCTAGCCACCACTAGGTGAGTGGCGAAAATTCAGGATAGCCTCCGCTGAGAAAAAACCAAGAGAGAAGGGAAGGAGAAGAAGTTGAAGGGGAACTTAAGATCAAGCACCGGGTGTTCCCACAAGGTTGTGAGTCCAAATCCAATACCTTGTCTCCTTCAAGCTGCGGTTCCACCATCTTTGGTGAGATTGCTCCAATCTCTAGATGTCGTGCCCCAAATCTTGCTGTATCTCTCTGGAGTGGTACCTTATTTTGTTTATGGTGGTGTAAACCTTCTTCAGGATGCTGATGATACGGTGGTCTTATTGGAAAACTCAGATAGAGACATTCTACACTTGAAGTTTCTTCTCTACTCCTTTGAGAACATGTCGGGCATGAAGATTAATTATCACAAATGTGAGGTGTATGTGTTGGGAGTGGAAAAGTAGGAATAGGAAAGAATTGCTAATATATTTAACTGTAAGTTGGGGGAGTTGCTTATGTAGTATTTGGGTTTGCCAATTGGAGACCATGAACTTACTCTTGACCAATTCATGTTTCTGGTGGGGAAGCTAACAACTAGGACTGATTCGTGGCAAGGGAGGCACATGTCATCTGCAGCAACATTGACTTTGTATAATGCTTGTTTGGATAATATTTCAATGTCTGTCATGGCTTTTTATCTTTTGGGTGACGAAGAGCATTTGGAAATGGATAGAGTGAAAGGGATATTTTATTGGGAGGGATGTAACCAGGGGTTCATGTATCACACGATGAAATGGGAGTCAGTTTGCAGACCGAAGGATTATGGCGGCCTGGGCCTTATTAATACTAGATATATGAACACAACGTTTTTGGTAAAATGGATAGGAAGTTTTTCAATGGAGATCCTAAAACACCTTGGGTGCAAATATTAACGAGAAAATACCTGAGGAATGGGGAGTCCATTTTAATGAATGACTCTAGAGGGTCTCAGTTCAGGAATGGTTTATAGAAAGTCCAGAAATGGTTTCCTTGGGGAGCAATTCACCTGGTGGGTGATGGGAGGAGAACTCGCTTTTGGGATGATGTGTGGGTGGGCAAGGTGCCTCTTAGATTTGGTTTCCCTTGTTTTGCGCTGCTACAAATCCCGCTGCTTCGGTTGCTGAAGACTATGAGTTACAACCTCATTCTTGGGACATCAAATTTAAAGAGCAATTGTTGAAGAAGATATGAGCAATTGGAAGTCTTTGATGGAGTTGCTTCAACCTATATTCCTGTCTGATGAGGTGGACAAGGTGAAATGGGCTTTTGAAACAAAAGGAACCTACTCTACAAAATCAATGTAACGATGGCTCGCGTTTCAAGGAGTCTCTGACATACAACTTCAAAAAATCTGGAAGCTGAAAATTCCCATGAAAATTCCCATTTTCCTTTGACAGGTGATCCAGGACAGGTTACCGACTAGGGAGCAACTGCTTATTAGGAAGGGACCGACTAATGGTAATGGCCCTATGTGTTCATGTGTCGAGTCGCTTGATCACTTGCTTTTTACTTGTCATCTTGCAAACTTTGTCTGGCTTGTGATCAAAGAAGTTGTGGATTGGCCTCGTGCCCCACACTCGATTCTGGACTTGATTTTGTTGGTGAGGCATGGGGCTGAATCTGTTGTCAGTGGGAAAGCTTGATGACATTCGCCATGTCAGTTATTTTGGTGATGGAAAATAGAAGCTCACCAAATAATCTTTGATTATGGCTCGAGGAAGTAAGCAACGTAATCTCTATGTGACTCAAACCAAGCTATGCAACAAATGGTTGAACGTCGCCGCGAATGACACTTCGGTTGAGTTGTTGCATAAGAGGCTTGGGCATATGAGTGAGCAGGGCATGCATGCTCTTGCTTGCATGGACTACCTACCTGAGTTGAAAGGTACAACCTTGAAACCTGTGAATATTGTTTTGCTGGCAAACAACATAGGGTTGCATTTTGTACACATCCGCCACGACGTGCGGAGAGCATTATTGATATTGTCACACTGATGTTTGCTGCATGACCGAAAAATCCATCGGTGGAGCATTATATTTTGTGAAATTCATTGATGACCACTCTAGAAAGATTTTTCTGTTTGTGTTGAAAAACAAGTGGCAGGTGCTCGACGTCTTCAAGAAATTCCATGCCAAAGTCGAGAGATAAACTGACAGGAAACTGAAGTGCGTCAGATCAGACAATGGTGGTGAATACCAAGGTCATTTTGAAAGGTATTGTAGAAAGTGGTATCAGGCTTGAGAAGACGCCACCAAATACACCTCGGCTCAATGGACTTGTAAAGAGGATGAATAGGACTCTCACGGAGAGGATCAGAGCTATGCTCTCTCATGCAAAGTTACCTAATTCGTTTGGGCTGATGCTTTGATTCATGGTATGTATGTACTAAACCTGTCCTCTTGCAGGTGATATTCCTCAGAGAGTTTCGTCAGGGAAGGACGTATCATACAAGAATCTGAAAGTATTTGGGTTCAAAGCATTTTTGCACATCCCAAGGGATGAGAGAGCTAAGCTTGATAGCAAGACAAAGCAGTGCATCTATCTCAACAGTCCAAGGGATGAGTTTGGATACAGATTATGGGATCCAGTCAAGAAGAAGACTGTGCGAAACCGAGATGTGGTATTCATTGAAGATGAAACAATAAAAGATATTGGTAAACCGGAGAAGTCAAAGACTACCACACCTCAGGTTGTGCTAGATCCAGTGAACCCTCCTCTAGTCCATGACAATCCAGTGATGATAATCCACCTGATTCCCTACCACTAGTGCAACAGCAGTTGAGTAGAAGTGGAAGATATCCCATACCTTCCAGCAAGTATCTACAACATCAATATGTGTTGATGACTGATGAAGGTGAGCCCTCATTCTATGAGGTGGCAGTGTCTGATGAGCACAAGAATGAATGGTCAGAAGCCATGCAGGATGAGATGAAATCCCTTTATGAGAATGACACCTTCGATTTGGTGTCTCTGCCAAAGGTTAAGAAAGCACTAAGGAACAAGTGGGTGTACAGAGTGAATACTGAAGAACACAGCTCACATCCAAGATACAAGGCAAGATTGGTTGTGAAAGGTGTCAGTCAGAAGAAGGGAATGATTTCGATGAAATTAATATTGTCTGCAGTGGTGAAGATGTCTTCGATCCGAGTTGTGCTTGGCATGGCTGCCTCCATGGACTTGGAAACTAAACAACTTGATGTGAAGACATCATTCTTGCATGGTGACCTAGAGGAGGAGATATACATGGAGCAGCCAGAAGGATTCATGGTTGCAGACAAGGAGCACCAAGTGAGTAGATCGAAGAAGAGCTTGTATGGCTTGAAGCAACCTCCTTGGTAGTGGTACAAGAAGTTCGAGTCATTCATGACTGAGCTTGGTTACCGTAAAGCACAACCTGATCATTGTGTGTTTACGAATAGGTATGCCAAGGGTGACTTCATTATTCTCTTGCTATATGTTGATGTCATGATGATTGATGGAAATGGCACAAAGAGGATTGCTCTCCTCAAGAAGGCATTGAGTAAATCATTTCCCATGGAGGATTTAGGACCATATAAACAAATACTTGGCGTGAAGTTCTCCCGTGATAGATCAAACAAGCTGCTTTGGCTCTCACAGGAAAGATATATTGAAAAGGTACTTGAAAGGTTCAATATGAAAGACGCAAAGTCTGTTACCTGTCCATTTGCAGGCCATGACAAACTGAGTTTAGAATAATGTACTAGTAGCAATAAGGAGAAAGATGAGATGAGCAAAGTACCGTACCAATCTGTCGTGCGCAGTTTGATGTATGCCATGGTGTGCACGAGGCCCAATATTGCCTATGTAGTTGGAGTTGCTAGCCGGTTCATGACAAATCCAGGTGAATCTCACTGGAATGCAGTGAAGTGAATTCTCAGGTATCTCAAAGGTACTTCTAGATCGTGCTTATGCTTTGGAAACGGTGATCATGTATTGGAAGCCTATACAGATGCAGATTATGTTGGTGATACAGATTCTAGAAAGTCTACTTCCAGATACCTGATGACTTATGCAGGGGGAGCAGTGTCATGCAATCAAGATTGCAGAAATGCGTGTCCCTGCCAACCATAGACATTGAGTACATCGCAGCGGTTGATGCTTGCCTGGAAGTGTTGTGGATGAAGAACTTCTTGCAGGAGTTAGGAATGAAGCAAGAGAAATATGGTCTGTTTTGTGATAGCCCGACTGCTATCTATCTTGCCAAGAATTCAAGCTTACACTCTCAAACCAAGCACTTTGATGTGAGATATCATTGGATTCGAGATGTTGTGAATTCCAAGATGGTGCATCTTGAGAAGATCCATACCGAAAAGAATGGTTCGAATATGATGACCAAGACATTGTCAAGTGAGAAGCGACTCGTATGCTGCAAGGTAGCAGGCATGGCGATGCTCCCCCACATGATTTGAAGGGGAGAGATTTGTTGGGTATCCTCCTCATGTGGGGTGTGAGGAGATGACCATTTAGAAGCCTTTCAGGCGGCCCAAACACATGTAGAAGCCCGCTACCCATTAGGTTATGACCGAGGGTCATTTTGAACATTGCACATGATGGATGGGGGATGTTAACCCTCCCTGCCAGCCACCACTATGTGAATTTACAAAAATCCAGGATAGACTCCATTGAAGAAGAAAACCAAGATAGAAGGGAAAGAGATGTATTTGAAGAAATAGCTTGAGATCAAGCACCAGGTGTTCCCCACAAGGTTGTGAATTCCAGATCTAGTACCTTGTCTTCTTCAAGCTGCGGTTACACTATCTTTGGTGAGATTGCTCCAATCTCTAAATCTTGTGCCCCAAATCTTGTTGTATCAGATCCTCTAGTGCTCTCTAGACAAGAACTTGTTGTATGCCACCTTGATAATAGTGGAAGAAGATTTGGTGGGTGGCTTCGGCCCATGGTTTTTCCTCCCATGTTGAGAGGTTTTCCACGTAAAAGGATTGGTGTCCCTTTGTGTTGATTTCTGCATCTGTTCTGAGAGTTCTCTCCAAGGCTAGACACTGTCTACCCTGGGTGCGAGCTTCTCTCTTGAGGACAGACACTGTCTACCCATGTGCACGAGCTAGAAGTGTCATGTCTGCTCCATATATGTTTGATGCATGTTTCCTTCCGCACGAGCAACGATCCGTGAGTTAGTACATAAGTGGTGCTGAAGTTTACATCTTATTCCGCTGCGCATTTTTAGATCACGTTAAGAGTGTGCTAATCTCCATTAAGGGTTAATATGGTCTGGCTAGGTTTCCCAACAATATGTAGGAGTATACTCGAAAGGAAAAAATCTCTCACATGCGGAAGCAACAATCAAGATCCATTCTAGAAGATGCTAGTAACGGGAAGAGTAGATCATCATACGCTCGAAGAACATGCATGTCGGGCCTTATTTCAACGCAGCTCAGTGAAGTTGTTGGTGAAGTTCGATCCGACCAGCGCCGCAAACGAGTAGAACCTTCGAGGCTTGCACACGTCTCAATGACATCTCCTTCTTCTTGATCCAGCAAGCTAGAGGGAGAAGTAGATGGGATCGATTCCAGGAGCGATGGCGTGGTGGTGGGTATGGTGGAGAGTTCCCGCGGGCAGGGCTTCGCCAAGTGGTGTGCGAGAGGTGGAGGAGCAAGAAGGGGATGGTGCAGCCAAGGGCTTGAGGATCATATCCCTTGTGCCACCCCCTCTCTTTATATAGGCAAAGGGGCTGGGGCAGCCAGCCACTTCATTTCCCAAGTGGTAACCCCACCCCCTCTTTTACAAGGTGGTGACCCCTTTTTAAGGGTTGCCCATTGACCAAGGAGGGCTGGCCACATGGACCAGTGGGCAAACCCTTGGTTGCATGTAGGCACTTCGGGACAGGTTGACCCTATAGTGGGACCCTCCGGAACCTTTTAGAACATTCCGACACTCTCCCGGAAAAATACTGAACTTTTTCAGAACCCTGAAATCAACTTGCCATATGTAAATTTCCCTATGGACTCTTCTGGAGCTCCTCGTGATGTCTACGATCTCATCCGAGACTTCAAACAATATTCGGACACCATTAATAAAATTATCCCAGAGCTACACTATCATTATCGAACGTTAAGTGTGTGACCCTACGGGTTCAAGAACATGCAGACATGATCGAGACACCTCTCCGATCAATAACCATTAGAGGTACCAGGATATCCATAATGACTCCCACACATTCAACGAAGATCTGTATCGGTTGAACCACTATGTCGTGGACTACTATAATCCGTATACAATTTCATTTGTCACGCGATATTTTACTTACCAGAGATTCAAACATCGTATTGGTTTGCGGGTAAAACTTTAAAATTTTCCGTAACCTTGCCGCCAAGATCTATTCTATGAAGATATGCTGCACCCCATAATGCTAGATCTAGATACTTACAAACACCGTTGCGGAAGATCTTGTGTTTGTCGAAGTAGATGTTGGTGAAGCCTGATGAAGAATCTCACGTCCACACCGGGAGGTGAGATTGTTGCCGGTCCATCGTCGAGGAACTACTTGCGCAGCCCCACTCTAACAGTATCCACACGTACACCGCCAATCCGTCAAGCACGTTCGCCGCCTAGAGCTACTAGCACCGACGAAGAGAAAACTGCCTTTCGACGTAGATTTAGTGGTAGATCTAATCGGGCTCGATTAGATCTATATGAGACTAGAGAGATCTAATTCTCAACACATGAGATCTACTAGAGAGAGATTAGATCGAAGTCTAATTAGAACGCCGTTTAGATTAGAGCTTCGTCTAATTGCACAATATCTAGAGAGAGGAACTTGTGCAAGCCAATTGGATTATCCTCCTTGTGGGAGGGGGTGGAGTATATATAGTGGGTCAAGGGGAGGAGGTGCTTGGGGAAGGGGTAAACCCCAACCCCTTGGTGCGCCGGCCCAATGAGGATAGCCGCACCCCTCCTCCAAGTCGGATGGGGAGTCCTTGTCACCCTTCCCTTTTATCATTTTGCCTTTTTCCTTTATTCCTTTCCTAGTTCAATTAGGACTCTTTTAAATCTCCAATTTAAACAAGTAAGGAGAGGAGGGGACTTGGTGCGGACGGCCTGGAGGTGGGACCCATGCTGCCGGCCCACACTAAGTGTGGCGCAGCACGCAGGGCACCCCCCTCTTTCCTCCAACGCATCCCCCCTTCCTGGCAAACCTCCGAAACTCTTCTGGAACCAAATATACTCTATAGATAAAATCATCGATTCTATCCACTGATATCGAAAACACTTCCCGGCATCCCGGAACATCTTATGTTCGCCATATTTCTCTCGTAGGAAATTTTGCCCTATACCGGCATCATTTTCCTCTCATGATAACTTCACCGGAACTTCTCCGAATCACTCTGGGAGTTGTTCCTGTGACATCGGATGGACTCCGACCACTTCTCATAACCAAAAAACTACAACTTTATTCTCTCAATAAAAGATTGACTCACAGCTTAAGTGTGTGACCCGAAAGGTTCGGTAAACACTATCGGAGAATGGTCCCTGGGACTAGGGATGTGTCTCACTGAAGCCAGGAACGAGAAGGGGGCTGAACATGCTATCAAACAACCCTCAACTACCTCGGCGACGGTGCTCGTCGAGCTCGGTGAGGAACATCCCGGCAGAGAGTAAACACGAGCTGCTACCCAGGTTCGGGCCACCTTGAGGTGTAAGACCCTACTCCTGCTTGGTTGTATTGCACTGCTTATGGAGGTTACAGTACAGTGAGCTAGCTGAGGCTCAAGCTTTGCTAGGGAGGAACTATGGTGGAAGATGCTCCGTCCTCTCCCTTGCGGTGGTGTGGACAAGCTTCAACTGGTCGGATCCCCTCTCCTGGTCGTACACTGCCTCCTTTTATAGGTGCCTCGAGCCTCTTCCCCCAATTCATTAGGCGGGAAGGGCTACCACATGGCCACGAAGGAGGAGGACAGTGCACGGCCACGGGGCTATCCATGGACTCGGTCCATGGCAGAAACCTGCGTCCTCTTGGCAGGAAAAGCCACCGTCCATCCAGGACGATGGCTGGAGCTGGAGAGGCCCGTGGGGTGGCCCACGGTGACGTCGGCTTGGAGCGTAGCGGCCAACGGTCCCCTTATCACCGGAATGGCAATTCTTGTAGTCCGCTTTGCTTGGTGCTGCTTTGTTTGACCACTTTAATCACCAAGAGGCAACTGCGGCGTGGTCGTCCCCGCGCGCAGGCGCGCGCGTCTCTCTGCGTCGGGCGCAGAGGCCATGTGCGCTCTGTCGCGGAGACAGAGCTTGCTTTCACCCGAAGGAACCTCGCGAGGGCTGGGTTGCCTCGCTGAGGTCTTTGAGTACTTGACGCCTCGCGAGGAAGGCCTCGCGAGGGAGGCGCAGACGTGCGCCAGGACATAGCGACTTTCCCGATGGGGGAGGCCCTCGCGAGGGAAAGATCCCTCGCGAGGCTCACCAGGTTGAGACGCCTGGTCCTTAGCAGAATCTCCAGCAGAGTATTGAGGGCTGTGGCAGGCCGGCCCGTGGAACCCTGGTTTCCACTGGGTCGACAAACACAAAGACATGTCCGGGAACTTACCAAACAATAACCAGCATTGGGACCTAGACGGCCGAACTGGCTCCCGTGTGTTCACGAGTGAACGACAGAACCTGTGTGTTACTCATTACGCTAATCCCCTTACATACACGATAGGAGTGATATCTCGAGATTGAGACAATGTGCCCTAGTGTGATCAAACCCTTTGATCATAAACACATATAATTATCGTACCAATATCATTCTCTTTTCTCATTCCGTGTTTTCATTGTCCCGTGATTAGTCACGCTGTGTCTGGCCAGACGATTGGGTGACAATAATAATACTGAGATGGCCTAGAGGATGTATCTCTCCATTGTCTGGAGGAGTAAGTGTCATTCTTGAATAATCTCTGTTCCAATACATTATTCTAGTCCACACCCAAAAGCCACCGTTATGGTCCCCAGTTACGGCCAGACGTTAGGTGACAATCAAAGCATAAGTGTTAAATAAGTGGTCACCAGATATTCTCATAGCAAAGGAATACAGCTAATGAAAGCTAAACATATGATCAATTGCTACCTTCATCGTTGACGATTAGTCTCTTAGCAAGATCATACAATGGGTCGGTTCAGTACTATTGTCATTTCGACAATAAACTCCTATAGTTGTGTGACTTATACAAAGTTCATGATCAGGAAAACATGATCATCAAACAACAAGATAGGCTAGTCATAGAGACATGACTGGGAACGGTTTTACTTATCGTATCTCTACACATGTATTGGAGGTTTTCCTCTTGAACATGTTGTATTTGCTATTCAAGTGCCCAATACAGTTATAACATAAAGATATAAACATTAATAATAAACTTGGAGATAAATAATAACTAAATTATTATTGTCTCTAGGGCATATCTCCAACAGTCTCCCACTTGCACTAGAAACAATAATGATTCTAGTTAGCACGATGACATGACACCAAATGGAACTAAGGTGCCACTCATGCTTTCGCATGCGCTCTGAGACTGTGTCCAAAACTTTGATCCAATCAAAGTACATAAACTTCTTTAACTTCTCACATGCCAAACTTGACAATGTAAGTCGGATATATTAGGAATTGGATATCGGTCTATCCGGTTCCGTAGTAGCATTAATAATATCAAGCGTCTCTGAATGATATTTTCATACCGGCTATTGAAACCTTACCAAGTCAATGACTTATCCAATAACTTGCTTATCATGACGTCTCGCATCAATGATGCAACTATCCTTAATAGAAAATCTATTTATGTTGTAGAATCCACTCATAATATACAAGTGATTTGATAAAATCAAAACACTAAATATTTATCAATTGAAAATTGCATTTATCAGATTAAATCAATTAAGATCTGATTTCATAATTCCACTACAAATACGTATATGAGAAACTTCTCTATATACACTATTTGAAGCTTTACAAAATCTACTAAGTCGTCATTCTTTTGTAATATCACTATTGGGTCCTTTTACCAAACCCTCAGGATCAATTACACTTTTAATTAACTGCCTTTATGAGAAAACTTTTACCAAGTATTTCTCTTAACTGTCGGCGGCCAAATAAAATTTAGCACTTTGGAAACTTTCCGGCTTAATGTACAATATATAGCAGTGAGATAAGCAAAATCACATTAAATATGATATGATCTTATTCCTGTCTATTCGCTCATCATTGACTACGAATGTCAATGTGTCTTGCAAATATCACGCTATGAATTCTTGATCAAATTTCATTGACTCAAGACACAATTCGAATTACCTTTCATAATTGTACTTAGCACATTCATACTCATGTTTATTAAATTCTATCTTATAGACAAAACTTTAATAAGACACTTTCCGACCTTTTATTTAAAACTCTTTTAAATCTTTATTTTTACAAGATATACATTTTTGAATTCGGCCTAGCCTTATTCAACAAATATAATATCAGCACCCACTGACTTTTAAGTCCCTTCGATTTATATATTGAAAAGAATAAATTCTTACTCATTATTACGACTGACTTCAAACACTCATAATATAATTATCCAGATTATTCTCATAATCCAAATGAATTATTCTTAGCAACCAATTATGCTACTTTAGTCCAATAACAGCATCGAGCAATTGATATGACAAGTTTTGCAACTTCTCACTATCATTTATTCGTCCTTGATAAAACAATTTTAATCAAGACTAGCTCTATGAATATTAAATATTCACATCTGTCCTTTCTTTATGAAATATTCATGCCCAGTGATTTCACATCACGCCCAAACTACTCTCAAGATTAAATCTTGGAGCTACATGAATTTTTCTTGGAATCCTTTATGACATATATTGTCATTTATGAGTATTCCTTATTCTGTTTGTAATTGCTTTGCTTTTAATTATGTTCCTGGACATTTTATCAATTCAACCACTAGGTGATTTAATCATTAAATTCCTCACATGACTTTCATCATAATACTTAATTCGAATCATGTATAGCCTACATGTATTCCTAGACAAAGTAATGATATGGAAACATGCACATTTAATCATTAAATTCCTCACATGACTTTCATCATAATTCTTAATTCGGATCATGTATAGCCTACATGTATTCCTGGACAAAGTAATGATATGGAAACATTTGCATGTTTCCCCTCTCATTCTAACACTTGTCCAAAGACTCCCAGTCTTAATTTAGTATTTTTGATTTCCACTCTCTCTTCATGAGAAGACACTTTTTTTCCAATTCTAAAGTCAACATGCTTTTAGAATTATGTGTGGAAAACAACCGCCAATATAATACTTTGGACTTTACCTTTATGCAAAACATTTATTCAATTCGAATCCATACTTGAGATTCACAATTGAAAAACTTAGAACTTTCTATCAAAATAACTCTAAGTTAAAATTGATATAGGTCCCTGATGGCGTGTAGTTGACGGGAAAAATATTCTGCAGGAAGCTTCGTATCTTCCCCGGCAACGGTGCCAGAAAGCACTCTTGATGGCCTTCACGTAGTTACCTGCGTGAAAAGTAAATGAGTTAGGTTGAGACTCCAAGTGCAGAGTGTGTAGTAAGTGGAAGACGTGTTTTCCCCACGAGGGGTGACTCGAGGGTTTAATATCGAATTCTCGGGGAATCAGTAGTGAAGATTTATCTTTCCTATCCTTCTTTTGGTTACCTACAAAACAAAGTAAATGTTTTGGTCCTCAACCTCACCTAGTGGTTGTCAAGCACAAGGTGTGAGAATGATATCAAGATAATATACAATGCAAACAAGAAATAAATATGCAAGACAATGACAAAACAAGATAAATTGCTTTGAAGGTAAAGATGGATAAGACGATGCTCACGTAGGTGCAACCTCCCCAAGCTTAGGTGTTAGTACAAGTTGGTGATGAAGTTGACTTGGTGAGATATCCTTGGATAAACCTTTCAGCAATGATTCCCCGGCAACGGCGCCAGAAAACAGTCTTGATGGCGTGTAGTTGACGGGAAAAATATTCTGCAGGAAGCTTCGTATCTTCCCCGGAAACGGCGCCAGAAAGCACTCTTGATGGCCCTTCACGTAGTTACCTGCGTGAAAAGTAAATGGGTTAGGTTGAGACTCCAAGTGCAGAGTGTGTAGTAAGTGGAAGACGTGTTTTCCCCACGAGGGGTGACTCGAGGGTTTAATATCGAACTCTCGGGGAATCAGTAGTGAAGATTTATCTTTCCTATCCTTCTTTTGGTTACCTACAAAACAAAGTAAATGTTTTGGTCCTCAACCTCACCTAGTGGTTGTCAAGCACAAGGTGTGAGAATGATATCAAGATAATATGCAATGCAAACAAGAAATAAATATGCAATGGTGGTAAATAAATATGCAAGGATGGTGGTAGCAATGATAAATGATATTTTTGGGTTTTATATGATGAATGCAAGATGTAAAAGTGTTTTTGTATTTTCGGATTTTTAAATGGCAGAAAATGGAAAAGTGGTAAAAGTGGTTGGAAAGGTGTTTCTTATGATTAAAAATGGACCGGGGTTCATGGTTTCACAAATGCACTCTCTCTTTAATAAAGTGGTAGACAATGGAACACTAGAGTTGACATATGAGATTGCAACACAACAGTTTAATGACAAGTTATAATTATATGGGCATCACGTCCTAACATAGAGACCTTTTGGTTATTAGTCTCTCTTATACTCCACCAAGATGCGAACTAAATCATAACACCTCAGTAATTAAGATAACTCAGAGTATAGCAATAAGTATCATGACATGAAGTTAAAATAAGAACATGCTAGATCTAGTCATGGAGTAGTGGCAATGGTCACACCCACATCTCCGGTAGCATGGTATTTCTTTTTATCCCTAGTGAGGCAACAAAGTAAGGTAAAATACCCAAGTGGATCGCAGAACTTTCTCTCACGTTCACTGCACTAGCCACCCCCCGTTACTCCAACTAATGCACACGTTCCCCCTCACACGCTCTCATAAACATGCTTGATCATGACAAGTAAATAAGAACGGGGTACATAATATGCATCTACTTTCATAACTGAAACAAAACCATTGCAATCTCAAACATATATTAACTCATAAAAAGATCCACCACAAAGGTATTACATAGATGACCGTAATCATGTTCAGCAGCTCATACGGTACTAATTAGTGAAGCTCGAGAGAGAGAGATACATAAGTTACTTCCACAAACCCATAGTCCAGAGGTGGACTACTCCCTCTTCATCATGGAGACGGTGGAGAAGTCGTTGGAGAAGATGGAGACCACGCCGGCAGCGCCCCGCCGGAGTTTTCCCCCTCCAATCTGCAACTCCAGGTCTCTGTTTCGGTGTTTCTGTGTTTCTGCGGCGCTCCTTCCAGAGAACGTCGGGGGACTATTTTTATAGGCGGTTTTAGGTCAAAACGGAGTCGGTGGAGGAAAGATCGACGGCAACGGAGCTCCGAGGCCAAAAGGGGGTCCCACGCGGCCAGGTACTGGGCCGCGTGGGCCCACTCATCTGGCCCTCGGGCCTCCGCTTGTTTGCTTCCTTCGCTCCCACGCTTTGTTCCTTCCAAAAATGATGCTCGTAAATTTCCAGGTCATTTGGACGTCGTTTGGGTCCCTGAAACATTAAAATATAGAAATAGGGTTTTCTGCCTGCAGGGTTAATTCCATAAAAATAGGAAACATATCAAATATTCCCAAAATCATTATAAAACAGTGATATAACCCTTATATGATGCAAATATGACTGGAATATAAGTAAAATAATGCAAAGTTCATGTATGCATTTTACATGCATCAACATCCCCAAGCTTAACCTATACTCGTCCTCGAGTATGAAGGTGATAAAACTAACATGGACTTTGCAATTTAATACTATCAATGGATATCAAAGATGATTACTATTGCTACATAGAGTCAAATGATTCATTCTTAAAAGGAGTAGCAATATGCAAGATAGTTTATGAAGTGATATCAAGTATTCAATGCAAGGATGTTCAATGATAATTCACAAAGTGTAACATAAGAGAAAAGTACTATGGACCACATGTATGCATAATAAAAGTAAGAACATCCTACAATGGTCATAGAGTATTGATGAAAATCTGAATATAAAAGGTGGACACTTTGGAAAGATATATATGAGTAGAGGTAAAGCATGAATAAGTTTCATCTAACTTCTGAACTTCTCTACTTAAGTCAATGATTGTAATATGGTAATCCTTGGTGTCAAGCTCTCATTCCCCTATCATAGCATCTTGAATGATTAAGTTTAAAGTGAAAGCAAATACGAGTAGTGTGCTTGACAAAGTACAGGTTGAAAGTCTCATGCCCCTTGAATACAAGTACCTACTCCATGTGTTACTCAACTTGGAAAACAAAGCAAGTTCAAGTTAAATATCATTGTAAGTAATAATAGTATCATTAAGAGCGTCAACTGGGGTACCTCTTGTCCCAGGATATGGAACAAGCCCATATCAAAATGACAAGACAAACAAACACAATGAACAATCTCAACACCCTTTTTATTTACCATTAGATAGCTTTTTATTGTAAGGTGTATCACAGAAGGTTCACCATAGCATGTAAGTAAATTTCCACCATGAATGATGCATGGCTTAGATTAGCGGCCCAGGCGTCTCTCTAACCATTTATACAAACTCATTTAAACTCACTTCATTTCCACATTTATTTCACCCATGGTAAGCATCCATAAACAAAAGTACATGATATCAACTAAATGAGATGAAGTGCAATGTTGAAAGCTTGCCATGTGACAGCACATATGAGCTAACTCTCAACCAAAGACATTTGTCAAGCCACAACATCATAATTTTAATCACAATGGGTCATATTTTATTTATGCAATGAAAGTAAAGTGTGCATCAAGTTCGAGAGAGCTCTATAACCAACTTTTCCCATAACAATCAACAACATAAGCATTTTCATTCAGAGGTATAGATAACACAAATATCATGATAAACATACTCGGAATAGCATAAAGCTAATAGGTAGATATGGTGGACTCACTGGAAAAACTTTGGTTGAAGGTGTTGGAAACAAGTTTTTGCTTGTTGGAATTTTTGGGCTAGCAAGAGGGAGAAAGTTGACCATCTAAATGCATGCATGAGTGTCCATAGAACTAACTAATCCATGTTAAAACAAGGTAAATAACATTTAGCATCAAAACATGAATAAAAGATAGCTCTTGATAAAATATTTGCAAATTATTACTCATTAACAAGCTCATGAATCATGCAACTATATGTATCTTTTAAAATTAACTCAACATCCCTTTTCCCAATCTTATAATAGCATCCAACATAATTCAACCCAAATTTCCAGTAGCTCTCTCATATATAAATGATAGTGTGGTGGTCTCACAAAATAAAAATCAAACCTAAACAAACAAAAAGACGCTCCAAGTTTATGCGATAAAGTGTTTCGATCGAAAAACAGAAGTTAGACGTGTGCAAACCGAGAGTGTGTAGGTCCAGTGGGGTTGTCTTCACATCCCCAAGCTTATGGTCTTCACCATCCTTGGATAGCTCTTGGTGCATCTCCTCTAATCCCTGTGAAAAAACTTCAAAACACCGTTTCTCCCATTTCTTTTTCTGTGGGGCACATTAGTAGTGATAAACAAATAGATTTCTTGCTGCATATAATCCTTGAACAAAAATTCATATGAATGTCCAGAAAGTGTATAATGTTGTATGCCTACTCATAAACTCAATTGGATCAAAAAGATTCAAGTTAAAAGTTCTAAGCATGCATCAAACAAAATGGGACAGAATCTGTCCAGAAAAACAGCAGCAGCTAAACGTATTTTTCTACCCTACTTAACTTTGTCGGAAAATTCCGAAAAATTCATGCATACAGAGGATGAAAAGTTGCACTACAGTTTAAATATGAGCTCATTCGGAGTTACAGAATAAGAATTAAAAATCATACCGTGCACAGATTCGTGCAGGAATAAAATCTCCGAACGCTATAAGCAACTTTTTCAACCAAAATGAGTAAAACTTGGCACTTTATTAAAAATTCCAGAAACTAAACTAAACACTAAGTCTCTTGTTACAGCAAGAGGACACAAAGAAAATCACAAATAAAAACAACCGGGTTGCCTCCCGTAAAGCGCTTTCTTTATAGCCATATAGCTAGGCTTCTTACTTGATGTTTATTGTGGACGAAGCTCATGAGGGAGCTTGAACGGTGTGTCCCTCTTCCTTGGGAAGTGTTCCATGCACTTCTTGTGTGGAAACTGAAACTTCACATTCCCTTCTTTTGAATCAATGATAGCACCTGTAGTACGAAGAAAAGGTCTTCCAAGAATAATTGGACTAGAGGTTTTATTCCCCATATCCATGATTAGAAAATCAACAGGCACAAATGTCATATGTAACTCTACCATAACATCACTTACTTTCCTAAAGCATGTTTAATGGAATCATCAGCAAGTGCAAGTTCAATAGAGCATTTTTCAAGATTTTTCAATTCAAGTACTTCATATAGTTCTTTAGATAAAACAGAGACACTAGATCCTAGATCAAGTATAGCATGGTGTGTCTCTTTTCCAATGGTTACTAGGACTTTGGGAATCCATATATCCCCAAGCTTAGGTGGTATCATAGCCTCTTGGTTGTACCTAGCAATCTTTTCTTTCAAGACATGATTAGCAATATAAGAACCAAAACCAGCTTGGTTAACATTAATAGAAGGATCACTTGCAAATTTTTGTAAGATAGATATTAATTCATGCAAGCATTTTAACTTCTTCAACTTTCTTTTCCCTATTATATAGGTTAAACATTTCATACGGTCATCAAACACATCTTCAGGTACTTGGGCTTTTTCTAAACTTTCTTTAATTCTTACTTCCAAAAGCAAGCCATCAAGTAGATAGTGAGTGTCAGTAGCAGCAGTATTCATAAAAGAATCCCCATATTCATTATCCAAAAAGACTTTAGAGGTTTCAGACAATCCTCTATAAAACACATGCATGAGCATCCAATCCCTAAGACCATGTTCCATTTCAAAAGCTATACCTCTAAATCGTTCCCATGTTTTCACTAGAGGTTCATCCTCTTCTTGTTTAAAGGTGATAATAATTTGTCTAAGATTACAAACCTTTTCAGTGGAACAAAATCTTTCAATGAATGCAGCTTTCAAATTAAACCAAGTGCTAAAATTTCCAGGTGGCCATCTCAATATCCAATCTAAGGCTTTTCCACCTAGGGAGTAAGGAAAAAGCTCAATTTTAATATTAGCATGGCTCAAATTTAACATTTTGCACCTTTCATTAAACTTCTTAAGATGAGGTATAGGATCTTCTTCTGGTTTCCCATAAAAACGGTATTCATAAATTGCTTTCATGATATTAGGATCTACCTCACATTTCTCAACAGGGATATTCATATCTTGAGGAAAGTTCTTAACACTAAATGGCCAGAAGGTTCTCTTTTCCATTATGCAAGTTATTATGTGTTTTTAATTTTTTATGCAAAACTGAAATAAATATGCAAGACAATGACAAAACAAGATAAATTGCTTTGAAGGTAAAGATGGATAAGACGATGCTCACGTAGGTGCAACCTCCCCAAGCTTAGGTGTTAGCACAAGTTGGTGATGAAGTTGACTTGGTGAGATATCCTTGGATAAACCTTTCAGCAATGATTCCCCGGCAACGGCGCCAGAAAACAGTCTTGATGGCGTGTAGTTGACGGGAAAAATATTCTGCAGGAAGCTTCGTATCTTCCCCGGAAACGGCGCCAGAAAGCACTCTTGATGGCCCTTCACGTAGTTACCTGCGTGAAAAGTAAATGGGTTAGGTTCAGACTCCAAGTGCAGAGTGTGTAGTAAGTGGAAGACGTGTTTTCCCCACGAGGAGTGACTCGAGGGTTTAATATCGAACTCTCGGGGAATCAGTAGTGAAGATTTATCTTTCCTATCCTTCTTTTGGTTACCTACAAAACAAAGTAAATGTTTTGGTCCTCAACCTCACCTAGTGGTTGTCAAGCACAAGGTGTGAGAATGATATCAAGATAATATGCAATGCAAACAAGAAATAAATATGCAATGGTGGTAAATAAATATGCAAGGATGGTGGTAGCAATGATAAATGATATTTTTGGGTTTTATATGATGAATGCAAGATGTAAAAGTGTTTTTGTATTTTCGGATTTTTAAATGGCAGAAAATGGAAAAGTGGTAAAAGTGGTTGGAAAGGTGTTTCTCATGATTAAAAATGGACCGGGGTTCATGGTTTCACAAATGCACTCTCTCTTTAATAAAGTGGTAGACAATGTAACACTAGAGTTGACATATGAGATTGCAACACAACAGTTTAATGACAAGTTATAATTATATGGGCATCACGTCCTAACATAGAGACCTTTTGGTTATTAGTCTCTCTTATACACCACCAAGATGCGAACTAAATCATAACACCTCAGTAATTAAGATAACTCAGAGTATAGCAATAAGTATCATGACATGAAGTTAAAATAAGAACATGCTAGATCTAGTCATGGAGTAGTGGCAATGGTCACACCCACATCTCCGGTAGCATGGTATTTCTTTTTATCCCTAGTGAGGCAACAAAGTAAGGTAAAAATACCCAAGTGGATCGCAGAACTTTCTCTCACGTTCACTGCACTAGCCACCCCTCGTTACTCCAACTAATGCACACGTTCCCCCTCACACGCTCTCATAAACATGCTTGATCATGACAAGTAAATAAGAACGGGGTACATAATATGCATCTACTTTCATAACTGAAACAAAACCATTGCAATCTCAAACATATATTAACTCATAAAAAGATCCACCACAAAGGTATTACATAGATGACCGTAATCATGTTCAGCAGCTCATACGGTACTAATTAGTGAAGCTCGAGAGAGAGAGATACATAAGTTACTTCCACAAACCCATAATTCAGAGGTGGACTACTCCCTCTTCATCATGGAGACGGTGGAGAAGTCGTTGGAGAAGATGGAGACCACGCCGGCAGCGCCCCGCCGGAGTTTGCCCCCTCCAATCTGCAACTCCAGGTCTCTGTTTCGGTGTTTCTGTGTTTCTACGGCGCTTCTTCCAGAGAACGTCGGGGGATTATTTTTATAGGCGGTTCTAGGTCAAAACGGAGTCGGTGGAGGAAAGATCGACGCTAACGGAGCTCCGAGGGCCAAATGGGGGGTCCCACGCGGCCAGGTACTTGGGCCGCGTGGGCCCACTCATCTGGGCCCTCGGGCCTCCGCTTGTTTGCTTCCTTCACTCCCACGCTTTGTTCCTTCCAAAAATGATGCTCGTAAATTTCCAGGTCATTTGGACGTCGTTTGGGTCCGTGAAACATTAAAATATAGAAATAGGGTTTTCTGCCTGTGCAGGGTTAATTCCATAAAAAATAGGAAACATATCAAATATTCCCAAAATCATTATAAAACAGTGATATAACCCTTATATGATGCAAATATGACTGGAATATAAGTAAAATAATGCAAAGTTCATGTATGCATTTTACAAGCATCAGTCCCCTCAATACAAACAAAATAATAAATATATTTTAGTGGGTAATTTGGAATTCTATTTCACATCATAACAAGACCTCTTGACATAATTATTATAACATTTCCTTTTAATCTTTATCTTGCAAAATATTTTATTACCATAATAATTTCGAATGATCAAAATTCATCATGAGTAATTTGACTAAGAAAACTTTCTTTCGTCAACAATGTTACAATAACTTATTAAGTCCTTTTCTTTAACTTAATCAAATACCTTTGATTCCTTTATTTTGATTCTCACATTCTCCCACTGAATTATATGAAATATTGCATCTTCAATAATTTCATTAACTCTATTTCATTAACATGAAGCATCATATTAAATCCTCAATAGAATTGAATTAATGGGTAGATTCCACTCCTTTATGTAAATTTTGAAATCTACTAGTGCCTAGCACTTTGCAAATTTCGAATTTACCAAATGCCCAGCATTTTGTGGATTTTGATTTTCATTAAATGACTAGCACTTTATGAATTTCGAACTTCTCTAAGTGTTTAGCACTTTTGTGATTTCAGTTTTATCTATTTAATTTTAGAGATAACTTTAAGAGTCTCTAAGAGAACCAATGAAAAGTATAACTCCAAATTAAAGATTAAACCAACTTAATTATTACTCAAAACTTTAAGTAATATCTTGAATCAAAATAATAATGACTTAACAAACAAAACTTAATGACATATTACAATAAAGAAGATGTAAAACCCGAATTCACAATAATTGGAATTCCCACACCTACTTTAATATTCGAACAAAAACTCTGTTCCAGAATATAAAATATTCATTACAAAATGATCGAACTGAAAATAACTCTTATTTAAAGTCCTAGTGTAAATCTTCTTCATTGACTTGGATTGTAGACATAGTGGTGATCATGGCGCCTTAAGTGCGTTCTTTCCCCACTTCCTCCACTTCTTCCTTAATATCTTGCATCTTTCTCTTTTCATACTGCGATCATGCAACATGAAAAATTTCAGTATTAAATACCAAAATATATTCGAGCCGATATAATATGTCAATAACTTGTGTATAACTCTTATACCTTTTGTGGACTTGCCACTGATCTTTCAAGATGGATGTTGTCATCAAATGATGCACATAGATATCCAACTCAGCTGACAAGAGCATTTCGAAGACTTCCTTGACTGTCTTCTCCACACCCATAAATTCATAGCATGCCACAAAAGTGTAGTAGTATGATGGTAGTGATCTCAGAAGTGTGTCAACCGCTTGATTTTCTGAAACTGGTTTCTCAATATCCTCAAGCTTCCTAAGTATCTTGCAGAACTTAACCTTGTGCTCCCTCATCGAGCCACCGCTCGTTAGTTTGCACGATCTAAGTTCCCCATTGAATTTGTAGTTAGCATGACACAACTAGTATAAGAACTGAGCTTTCAAAGCTTCCATGAGACGGAAGGGGCGATAGTATGGATAACTGTCGCTAAGCTCGGGACTTATCCTGTCTAGCATAACCAAACTCACTTGATACTCTTCTTCCTCCACAGGAGAATAGTCATCTTCTAACTCTGGAACAGGAGTGTCCAGTACATGCTCTAACTCGCGTCTCCTGAGATTTTCTCTCAGTCCATGAAGCCAATCAGCAAAGATCACGCTTTCCGCAGTCAATTTTCCTAACAACTCATCCTCATGCATATTCTCAACGGGATCCATCTTCTACAACAAAACAAGTTTATTCAGACTTTTAGTTTATTACCAATTTTAATGCACTACTTTAACACAATTAAATTGAATCAAAGATATGCTCCCACTAAGCCCAATAATCCTCGTGATTGGCGCTAAGTGATTCAGGACCCGATAACCCGACGAAACAAGCATGGATACATGGCATGTCACGTGAACGACCGGTAGGCACTATGCCAGTTGTAGTAGCTACAACTCATGTTCGTCTTTTGACGTGCGTGTTCCGAACTCATAACTTTGTATGCTAGGACTTCAAGAAAACCAACCGATAATGCTGCTGGAATGGTTCGCGCCCGCCTCCCAAACCCTTGGCACACATTACTCATGGAAACATGGCGCACGATGACAAGCATCTGGTTTGACGGTGCTACGGTTGGAAGAACACGATCTCCTTGATATTTTAACTGAGGATTCACCCTAATAAACGACTACTGCGCAATCAAGATGCAAACAACAAAGGATAAACATCACAGGCAATTAATAATAATTCATGTGCTTTGGTATAGCCTTTGTTATTCTCCGGAAGTTCTTGACGCTCGTCCTTGAGGATCACCATCTTCATAATTCCCGGTCACGGCAAAATCCCCGAGGGAAAATTACCGTAGCCGAAAACTCGCCAAGTACTTGTCACCAGCACAGCCGCCGGCGCCTCCTCCCGGTCCATGCGACGAACTCTTCTTCGCTTACTTGTCGATGATGAACTCGATCAATTGTTTTGGCTTTGGCCATCTTGTTAAAACACCGTAACAAATAGCTATACCAAAACACATGCACACAATCCTGCAAAACCAAGTTAGACGTTTCTAACGTTTGTTTGCAAGTTTTACGTGGCCTTGTAGGATCTACAGAAGAACCGTCACTACCTACGAACTGAAGCACGTTTAGGCTGGTTGCTAGATTAACTTTGCGGGGTGATTGAGATCCCAACATTATGAAAACGTTGCGAACCCCAATCTAAACGATCACATGTGCGTGTGACCCCCGTGAGGCGTCCAACCCTCATGCCCCGTCCGTACATACAACAACGTCCACAACTATAGGTATAGACCCAAAGCTACTGAAGCACTTCGTTGGCGCCGAAGGGCATACTAGGAGTAGCCGGAAGGTCCGCGGATTGCCAGAAGTTCGTAAAGATCTTGCCTATGCCGCCACGGAATATGATGTACAACATATTGGGAAGCAACTAAAATAAACTTAATGCAAGAACTATGCAATGCTCGCACCAACTTGTGCTCTAGATCAAATCATACTTACGCATAGATCGGCTCTGATACCACTATTGGTTTGCGGGTAAAACTTTAAAATTTTCCGTAACCTTGCCGCCAAGATCTATTCTATGAAGATATGCTGCACCCCATAATGCTAGATCTAGATACTTACAAACACCGTTGCGGAAGATCTTGTGTTTGTCGAAGTAGATGTTGGTCAAGCCAGATGAAGAATCTCACGTCCACGCCGGAAGGTGAGGTTGTTGCCGGTCCGTCGTCGAGGAACTACTTGCAAAGCCCCGCTCTAACAGTATCCACACGTACGTTGTGCCAATCCGTCAAGCACGTTCGCCGCCTAGAGCTACTAGCACCGACGAAGAGAGACTGTCTTTCAGCGTAGATTTAGTGGTAGATCTAATCGGGCTCGATTAGATCTATATGAGACTAGAGAGATCTAATTCTCAACACATGAGATCTACTAGAGAGAGATTAGATCGAAGTCTAATTAGAGCGCCGTCTAGATTAGAGCTTCGTCTAATTGCACAATATCTAGAGAGAGAAACTTGTGCAAGTCAATTGGATTGTCCTCCTTGTGAGAGGGGGTGGAGTATATATAGTGGGTCAAGGGGAGGAGGTGCTTGGGGAAGGGGTAAACCCCAACCCCTTGGTGCGCCGGCGCTAGGAGGCCAGCCGCACCCCTTCTCCAAGTCGGATGGGGAGTCCTTGTCCAACAAGGACTCCCTCCCTTCCCTTTTATCTTTTTGACTTTTTCCTTTATTCCTTTCCTAGTTCAATTAGGACTCTTTTAAATCTCCAATTTAAACAAGGAAGGAGAGGAGGGGACTTGGTGCGGCCGGCCTGGAGGTGGGGCCCATGTGGCCGGCCCACACTAGGTGTGGAGCAGCACGCAGGGCACCTCCCCTCTTTCCTCCGGCGCATCCCCCCTTCCCGGCAAACCTCCGAAACTCTTCCGGAACCAAATATACTCTATAAATAAAATCATCGATTCTATCCACTGATGTCGGAAACACTTCCCGACATCCCGGAACATCTCATGTTCGCCATATTTCTCTCGTAGGAAATTCTGCCCTATACTGGCATCATTTCCCTCTCATGATAACTTCACCGGAACTTCTCTGAATCACTCTGGGAGTTGTTCCTGTGACATCGGAGGGACTCTGACCACTTCTCATAACCACAAAACTACAACTTTATTCTCTCAATAAAAGATTGACTCACAGCTTAAGTGTGTGACCCGAAAGGTTCGGTAAACACAAAGACATGTCCGGGAACTTACCAGACAATAACCAGCATTAGGACCTAGACAGCCGTACTGACTCCCATGTGTTCACGAGTGAACGACAGAACCTGTGTGTTACTCATTACGCTAATCCCCTTACATACACGATACCAATGATATCTCGAGATTGAGACAATGTGCTCTAGTGTGATCAAACCCTTTGATCATAACACATATAATTCTCGTACCAATATCATTCTCTTTTCTCATTCCGTATTTTCATTGTCTCGTGATTAATCACGCTATGTCTGGCCAGACGATTGGGTGACAATAATAATACTGAGATGACCTAGAGGATGTATCTCTCCATCGTTTGGAGGAGTAAGTGCCATACTTGAATAATCTCTGTTCCAATACATTATTCTAGTCCACACCCAAAAGCCACCGTTATGGTCCCCAGTTACGGCCAGACGTTAGGTGACAATCAAAGCACGAGTGTCGAATAAGCGGTCACCAGATATTCTCATAGCAAAGAAATACAGCTAATGAAAACTAGACATATGATCAATTGCTACCTTCATCGTTGACGATTAGTCTCTTAGCAAGATCATACAATGGGTCGGTTTAGTACTATTGTCATTCCGACAATAAACTCCTATAGTTGTGTGACTTATACAAAGTCCATGATCAGGAAAACATGATCATCAAACAACAAGATAGGCTAGTCTTAGAGACAAGATTAGGAACGCTTTTACTTGTTTGTATCTCTGCACCTGTATTGGAGGTTTTCCTCTTGAACACGTTGTATTTGCTATTCAAGTGCCCAATACAGTTATAGCATAAAGATATAAACATTAATTATAAACTTGGAGATAAATAATAACTAAATTATTATTGTCTTTAGGGCATATCTCCAACACGTCGGTATCACTATACCTAGTTCAATCACATTACTGGTAAGTACTCTTTACTCGTTCCGTAATACAACATTCGCTGTGACCAAATCATTAGGCACGTGCTTGCAAGTGTTACCGAATGTGCACTACCGAATGGGCCCAGAGTATATCTCTCCGACACACGGAGGGACAAATCCTAGTCTTGATTCATGTAATTCAATAAGTACTTTCCGAGATACCCGTAAGACACCTTTATGATCACCCTGTCACGAATCGACGGTTGATGTCCCCAAAATATTCTTCCGGTACCCGGGAATAACATAATCTCATGGTCTAAGAAACATGATAATTGACAATAAAAGGCATGTCAATATAAACTTAATGAAACAATCAATATTGTTATGCTTAGTTTGGTCTGTCCATCACGTCATTCTACTAATGATGTGATCCCGTTAATTAATTAACAACTCATTTTCATGGTTAGGAAACCATAACCATCATTAATTAATGAGCTAGTCTAGTAGAGGCTTACTAGGGATGCGGTGTTGTTTATGCAACCACACATGTATTATGTTTCTGGTTAATAATATTATAGCATGGAAATTAAACATATATCATGAACATGGAAATATGATAATAACACTTTTATTATTGCCTCTAGGGCATATTTCCAACACAATATATGCACTGTTTGAATATAAGTTGTTTGTCATGTGTCTGTCAGAGCGAGCACTAGATGGAGGAGGTCAGAGACATGTCTCGGCAAATGCGGCATACTCGGGAAACTACGGGTCACGTGTCCCTTGTCACCACGTTCGACGGCTCCGTGTAATTTGCTTATTGTTTTATATATTTATTTTTATATCCTTTAAAGGTTTGCCGAGTGCGTTAGGCAGAATACTCAGCAAACATTTCTTTTTTTCCTTTCCTTTTCTTTTAGTTCATCTTTTTTTTCCGCCATTTTTCCTGCCCTATATGTCCCTCTACTCTTTTCCCGCCTTTTTTCCGCCACTCTTTTCCTGTCCTCCCTCTGCCACCATCTCTCTTTCCCGCCCTTTCTCTCGGCGATATTTTTTTCTGCCATTTTCACCCATCATTACTACCGTGCTATTTTTCGATGGTAAATTTATGTTCGTAGAGGGTCATGCTCGGAGATCGAGATGGTAGCACATAGGAGACACAGATTTAGACATGTGGGTCCTGGCAAATAACGTTCGGTAAAGAATCTACTCGTGTGTATGGTGGCTTTGAATTATCTGTCATATGCTATGGCGATCTCGAGATAAATCTTGGTATCACCTATGTGGGCGTGGAGGATGATTATAACATCCAAAGATTTACCCGGATGATGTCGCACATCTTGTTGATTGATTGATTGCAAGAAAGGTACTTGCCCGGATGATGGCCTTACATTTTATCCTCATGGAATATGATGGGTTTAAAAGATTTGAACCAACTTTGATTCCATGTTCAAGCACTGGTTGGAGAAACCTTCCAGTTAAGTAGAGAAAGCGTACCAGAAATTGTAGACTCCTGACACCTTTCCTCTATACACCACATAACACTACAGCACACAAAAAGAAATTTAGAACTTGCAAAATAAGCTAATGGTGGATAACAATGTAGAAAGCAACATAAGAAAACCATGCATTGATCATCATATTCCTAAAACCCTAAAGCGGCACAAGTGTTTTCTACATACTACAGTATCAAGTTTATCGAGTGAGGGGTTAGCATATGTACCACCTCAAGTACCCAAAATATACATGCCATAATGCTATGGGTTTTCTCATCCCACTGTGCACTGCTAAAGTCATTCAGCTTGCTAATATTTATCCACCTGACCTTCCACTTCGAGAGTCGAGGTGACCTCTTGGCCACAAAACTCGAACACCATCTTGGCAGCAGTGTTCAGGTGCACCTCATTAAGCCCTTTGTCTGTCCTCACTCCGGACGCGATGAAGTCGCACATCATGTTGAGCACCAAGGTGGACAAGAATAGAGCCCACTTCATTTGTCGTTCCCATCTTATTCTTCTTACTCTTCCCCTTGGCAGGCTGGAGATCCAGCTGACCACCTGGCAGATCGACCATCTTGAAACACATGAGAGTGTCATGGAAATCTTCCTCTTGGGTGACAGGCACCTTGAATACCTGAGAGTCCGGGACAAAGGAGATATGGTCTGGCTGGCTTTCTGTCAGCGCAAGCGCAAACTCATTGAGGGTCATGTCCTAAAAGGGTTACGAGCAACACAAGGTGACTAAGCATGAAGATGTACAACATCATCATCATGATCTAACACAACAAAACTGCCTAACATGCAAAATTGAGTCAAATCGCAAGTCATTTTCACTGCCTAACATGCTAAATCTACTCAAATTTACTTGCTCACACTATATCATGGCCATCTCGATCTAAAGATCTACTTACACGTATCTAAGCTACAAGATCTAGGGTTTGAAGAAACTTACATGCATGGTAGCACCGGATGCAGGTCAGAGAAGGGGAGGAAGAGGTTGCCGACGCCCGCCGTCGGCCAACGCTGGTCGGAGGAGAAGATGCCGCCTCTTACCTGCTCGTGGAGGAGATGTTGCTTCGCTGCTGGAAGAGAGAGCTCAAAGGGGGAAAATGGTGGCGGGAGTTCTAGCGGTGAGCGAAAGGGGATGATATAGAGGGGCGAAAATGGAGGGAGGTGAGCAATTTTTCTCCCGACGCAATTTCGTGTGCGTGCGACCTCGCGCCATCTCCAGAGTCGCACAAGCTCGAATCGAGGATGGTGCCGGCATTCTCCAAATTGCACGCGGAGAGGGTGCCTCTTGAGAAACAACCAATTTACTAGCGGGTCTAGCTGAGAAGTGTTTTAATATTCGTACGAGGCAACAACACGAAACAGCTCGGAAAACTAAATGGGTAATTTTTAATCCTACAGCTTGAGCCAAGTGTTCACAGCTAACCAGTAACCATACACGGACGAAATTGCCAGCAACCGTTCGGAAGAGTGCCAAATACTCCCTCCGTCCAAAAATAAGTGTCTCAAGTTTGTCTAAAAATGGATGTATCTAGACATGTTTCATGTATAGATACATCCACTTTTTGACAAACTTGAGACACTTATTTTGGGACGGAGTGAGTATATCAGATCATGCCAAAGTCTGAAGAGAAAAAGATACAACACCGTGTGACCGTCGGAATGGATCAGTCTCGGAGGAGGTGCACGCACGGGGAGAGACCGAGAGAGATGCCGGAATGCCGGAAGAGAAAGTGGTGCACGGATGAGGAGCAGACGGGAAAACAGCCACTGAAAGATACTTCCTCCGTCCTAAAATAAGTGTCTCAAAGTTGTCCAAAAGTGAATGTATCTATACTTGTTTCATGTCTAGATACATCCACTTTTTGACAAATCTAAGACAGTTATTTTGGGACGGATGGAGTACAAAATTCTACGCATAGCAAATCTGTTTTATAAACTATTCGAAGGAAATTAGCTGTTCAATAAAAAATCAAAGGAAAATAGTGCGCCATGCCACACGGTTTGGATCAAGATTCAAGAGCTCAAAGCTTGTGCGCCGATGGCCCAATCGGCACGGCCCAGAGAGGAACAGCCATCTCCAGCGCGGCGCCGAACCGGTCGCTAAGGTCAACATCACCGGGCACCATCCCGTCCGGCAGCCTCCACTCGAACTCGTGCAGCAGCGACGCCAGCACCATCGGCACGACCGCCACGGCCAGTGGCATCCCGGGGCACGCCCTCCTCCCCGACCCGAACGGCATGTACTCGAACGACCTCCCCCGGAAATCCACCTCTCTGTCCAAGAACCTCTCCGGCGCGAACGCCTCTGGCTCGGGCCACACCTCGGGGTCCCTCCCGATGGCCCACACGTTGACGAAGACACGTGCGCCCCTGGGCACCGAGAAGCCGCCGAGCGTCACGCCCGCCTCCGACACCTCGTGCGGCAGCAGCAGCGGCGCCGGCGGGTGCAGCCGCATCGTCTCCTTCATCACCGCCTGGAGGTACGGGAGGTTGGCGAGGTCACCTTCCTCTGCGTTGCCGGATCCAACGGCTTCCTTCAGCTCCGCGCGAGCCTTGGCCATTTTGGTCGGGTTGCGGAGCAGCTCCGCCATCGTCCACTCCATCGTCGTCGTGGTTGTGTGGCTCCCAGCGATGAACAGATCCTGATTGATCACAGCAACGAATTAGTACGCCTTCAAATTTCTTAATTCCTGGTCATCTCAGAGAAAGTGAGGTACCGTTAGAAGAGCGCGGATCACCGGCAGCTCCAGCTGGGACTTGGCGTGGAGCTCGAGCAGCGAATCCAGCAGGTCGCCGTGCTTCTCGGCGCTCTTCAGCCGACGGTCAATGATGGCGTCGAAGAACTTATAGAATCTTTCGAGATTCGCCGTGACCGCGCGGCGGCGGCGGCTGAGATCGAGACCACTGAGGAAAGGGAAGAAGTCGGAGATGTTGGGCTTTGCCGTCTCCGCGACGGAGTCTGCGATAAGCTCCTTGAACTCTTGCCCTCTCACCGATCCCAGCTCGACCACATCCTCCGAGAACAAGACGCCGGACATCATGTTGAGCACGGCGCTGAACACGGGGAGCGCGACGCGCACCGGACGCCCCGAGCTCGCGCGGAAGTGGTCCACCAGCTCCCTTGCCTTGCACTCCTGGATGGCGCGGCTGGCGCCAAGCCGCCGGGACGTGAAGAGCAGGGTGCTCGCCACGGTGCGCAGCTGCTTCCACAGCGGGCTGGAGCTCGGGAGCCACACCATGGAGATGCCGTTGTGGCCCATGACGCTAGCGCTGTCGGGGACCCACCGGTCGGAGACGGCACCGTCCTTCTTGTGGAGCGCCTCGTGCGCCGTCCCTGGTGAGGACAGCACGACGGTGGTCGCCATGCCGAGGCGCAAGGACATTACGGGGCCGTAAGATGCCGACAAGCGAGCTAGTGCGCGATGCAGCTCACCGCCTCGGAGCAGGTTGGGGATGTTGCCGATGACCGGGAACGGCGTTGGGCCCGGCGGTGCAGGCGCACCGGCGGGGGTCTTGGTTGACTTTTTCCATAGGAGACACAGCAGTGGGATACAGAGCAGGGAGATGCACACAGACAAAGGCGTTAGCTCCATGGCTGATGAGCACAAAAGATCTAACGATGCAGTGACTTGTATGGTTCCTTTCGCAAGCGACCGAGTCATGTATTTTTTTTTTCAAATTTTATTGACATTAAAAAAATTGCACATTACTTGTTTCACAAGGTTTGTTGCAAAAAAAAAACTTGTTTCACAAGGTTCAAACGTCCAACGAGTACTATATATTTTCAGAAGTCGCAAGTTGCATAGACGCACTTGTTTTGATCAAGTTGGGAGAGAGTGGATGACTTGGTAATGCAGTTTTCTATTGTTTTGAACAAAAGTTATTATCAGAATAAAACCAAGTTGTGAAGGCAAGTTGAGCAACTATGCCAGTTTTCTATGTTCCAACTTGGGTTTTTAATTCGAAGACTCCTTGGAATCTTAGATGAATCATGTGGCTACTTTTTTTTTACCCTAAACTGAAAGTAAATAGTACATCACAGGCAGGAACGAAGCTGGAAATATTTGCCAATGGGGTCAGCTCTCTATTATAGTGGGGTCAACCTCTACAAATAAACATTAGCTAGTACTCATTTTCATTGGGGTCAGCTGACCTCATTGCCCATAAGCCAGCTCCGTCCCTGATCACAGGGTTTTACCAGTTCAGTAATGGATACTACATCTTTTAGCACCGAATCCCACTATCAGCACTCGGAAAATCCAAAGGGAGCTCGATCGGGCTCCATGTAGCATGATTTTTTGAAAAATTCAAAATCTCCCTTTGTTTCAAATAATTATTAACAAATATGCTGGGTGCAGAAAATATTGAACTCTACTCGTGTGCAAAATATCAATACAAAATTATTTATATTTTACAATTTAAATTTTCAAAATGTGCATTGTTCACTGCACCCGCATCCACCATTTTGTCATTTTATTTCGTATTGGTTTTTCTACACTAGTATAGTTCATCAGTATCTGCATCTAGGAAAATTTCTGGATTTCTGGAAACTTACAAATGCACTCTATCGGCACTGACCTACTCCCAAAGTTGTTACATGTTGGCAAACTTTCTGAATCCAGTGTTAATACATCTTTAACTCAATGGCAAGAATCCAGCTTTAGGAAATACTCTCTCCGTTTTTTAATATAAGATGTTTTAAGTGTGTCACATGTTGTCTACATGCACACTACAGTGAGTGAATGTACACATTAAAATTTGTCGAGATACATTTGTGTACATGTGAATTTGGACAAATGCTAAAACATCTTATATTAAAAAAAGGGAGTGATATATAACAAGGATTACTTGCTAATAAGCTCCAAAGTATGACAGAACTGGTTCCGCTTAGTCAGAGCTGGAGCTTGGAGAAAATTTAAAATTGTAGTCTGAAGTTTTGAATTCTTTATACTTGTGTACAGTTTCTCGTTAAATATTCCTTTTATTTTAGGCTACAGAAAATAATTGTGGCTGTATAAATGAATATTTTTTAATTTATTTTAGCCCGAAATTTGCCTTTTCTTGTGTAGACCAAAACACAGTGTATCTTTCAACGAAACTTGTGGCTGTACTCTATGTGTATATGTGGTTGTACTTTGTCAGTATTTTTAGATATACATAAATACTATTTTCTATTTTTGAAAAAAAAAGCACCGGTGCTCATGCGCAACCAACACTTTCTGCAAAACGGCCGTATTGTTTGTTTGCTGAACCTGTTACCATGCAAGATTGAAAATTGAAATAGTCCTGGGCAATATGGAGGGCTTTGATAAATTGCAGGGCGAGGAACGGAGCCGAATAAACTAATCCCTCTGTTTCAAATTAAGTTTTGCAAATTTAGTACAACTTTGTAAATCTGCAGCACTTAATTTGGAACGTACATAGTATATGAAGCTGTTGTCCCTAAAGCTACACAAGATAGAGTGGAGAAGAGAGAGGGGAGTGTGTGCCAAATGAAATGGTTTGACTCAATTTTTCATCTTAGTATTTCTCCCTTTAAATAGAGGCTGTGCCAGCTGCTGGACTAAAAGTCAACTAAGCTGTCACATCAGACTTGATGTGACAGGACCTATGACGTCATGACTCACCGCCACTGTTGACGACGTCATGACACGAATCCACTGTAGGTGACGTCTGTAGCGTACCTGCACTTAAAAATTGGCAAGGTACCTGTGTATAGTGCAAACCCCTGGATCGATTCATTTGCACACACAGTCTAAGATGGAATATCATAACATTGTATCAATTATTACACGCGGATCCAGTACTTAGGAAAATATCCTTTACAAATTGCATAGCACGAAGCTAGCTTTTAAAGAGTAAAGCAGCGGAAATAATAATCTTCATGGAGTCCTCATCCTTTGCATGTGCCACAGGCGAAAACATGTTGGTTGCAGACTCGAAACCTTAACGAAAACTCACTCGTCATCAGAAACAATCTGCAACAAATAAAATTTTGCAACAGAGTGGGTCAGATACCATTAAAAATGGATCTGGCAAGTGACACTATGTGGACACTTAATGGAATAACTCTATAGCCTATATGCATATTTGGCTGGTGGAGTTCAAGGCTATTTTGCATAAAAGCTAATTTTTCCTATAAAACATTTTTCTTTTGTCAAAACAGGTATGGCATGAAAACCACCCTCTTGTCTACCTTTATTCAACCTTCAATATTTTAACTTAAGAAATTGGAATGTCGGGAGCCTCCGTTGTCGTCCTTGATCAGCTGCTCAAATTGTCCGTAACCGGGGACACGGCTAAGTACTTAGATTTAACTCTCGAGAGGTTGTGCACTTTCACCACGAGACCCAACAAACCCAAACTATCCTCAAGCACTCAATTTGTGCTAAGGAAAAGGAGAGAGTTGAGACGAGACTTTTGGGAAACAGTCCCCTGTTCCTCTGGGCAGACCCATACAAACATTCATCCGCTGAGACCTGCCGGAATCAGGTTCCTATAACTTAGTCAAGGCAGAGCCATAATACCAAGTGGCTGCACTGGAAGTTTCTTCACTTAGACAAAACATTGGTCCCTTTATTCCTGGGTGGCAATCCACAAGTGAATAAACACTCAACTCTGGCAGCCATGCAATCCCAAATCCACCCAGGTGATAAATTAACTTAGTAGAATTTAAGCTTTGAATAAAACAAATTTGCATAGCATCAATAATTCTACTAAGTTATCAATAGGATTCTAGACACAACTAGTGTAAGGGAGATAGTAGTTTTAGCATAGCAATACTATCCTACACATGCATATAAAGAAATACACTAAGTCATGCATAGAAAAATATTTAGGAAATTTATGGGGGTGTGCCACTTGCCTTGGCAAACAGAAGTGTAGAAGTAGCAGTTGCAACCACCTTCGTCTCTCTCCGAAATTTCTAACACATCAAACAATACACCATAAATATGCAGCCAAACAACATTTAAGAAAATATGACATGCATGAGATGCAGAATGATTTATGATGTGAAAGACATACAGAACACAATAAGGATAAGACATAAAACAACTTATTCCAAAAAGGCTAAGGCAAGGTAAAGGTTGGGTAGACATAACAATGCTAAAACAACAACTTGAAAGGTTGTAAGGCTACTCTAAGTCTTCATAATTTTGGTCTTCAAATAACCTTCAACTCCTTTGTAGTTTCGTTGATCTTCAATGGTATTCAATTAGCACTCTAGGGACTTAATCATAACACAAAGAACTTGGTCTATGTCCAGAGTGAGACAATAATAGAAGGAAAGAAGATAAAAATAAGTAGTTGGTCTTCAAAAATTCTTCTCCTTGTTTCCTTGTAGTTTTACTTGATGCGATGACTTCATTGCACTTGTGGACTTGTTGATTCTGAAGACTTGATGATGTTGGCAGAAGATTGATCTTGAATATAACTTAGCCACCATGAAGTTTAGGAGAAGAAGTAAGAAAGAGAGAAAGGGGAGAAAGACTTAGAAAATGTAGCTGGTTGGTCTTCATGAACTTTCTCTTGATTTCTTCTAAGTACTTTTCTTCTTGGAGATGTTCCTGAGTCTTGTCTTCTTGGCTAAGTCCTTCTTTGGTTCTTGATTGTTTCCACTAATTTCTAACTTAGTGGTTTTAACTAGAGGGGTCAAAAGAGCTAACATTCATCCTCAAAATTTCTAAGGAGGAAGTCATGTGAAAGTATAAAATAATACTAAGGACTTAATTATGCATGACATGCTTATGTAAATGCTCTAAGGAAATGCAAGCAAACAAGATGGTCCAAAAATGACTAAGGACCAAGGTCACAACATAAGATTCGAAATTTCCACTAAGGGAAATAAAGGTTAAGACAATAAGTCAAAAATAAACCTAAGGAAAAAGTGAACCAAAAAGAGGTGCTAGATTTTGCTAAGGAAAAGTATTGTCAAAACACTCGTCAAATAATTCCTAAGGAAGAAATTAGTTTTGTTTTGAGAGACAAAATATTTCTAAGTTATTTTGCATCCAACATAGTCATAATGACTTAGCTAAAATTTCTAGTCAAAAATAATGTGGAGAACAATTTTTAATATACTTTACTTAATAAAATAACCCCTAAAAAGCAATAAACAAATATACATAATAAAACATAGAAAAACAATTCTACGAAATAATAGATTAAGCCTACGGCCAATAATTAATTAAACAAAGTTAAAGCAATTGGATTTGCCCAAAAATCAATTTTTAAATTTAAGTTAAGTCAAATTTACTTAAACAACCATTTTTAAAATTGAACCAAAATAAGTTTGATAAAACATAAAACTAATTATGCCAAAAGTTTCTACATGTCATAAGCTTTCCAGAAATATAAAGTTTGCAAAAATTGGCCGAGCCAATAAAAAGTAGTGATAGATCTAATCTACAGGGACCTATCTGCAAAACCGCCAATTAAAAAGAAAACCGAGAAATTCTTCTCCCCGCTGGAGCTGACGTGGCTTTGACCGCTTGACGTGGCACTGACTTGGCGATGACGAGGATGCTGACTGGACTTGACGTGGCGTCACCTGATTTGCCCGTACCCCTTCGTCTAAGTGATCTAATCGCGGCCGTCCGTGTCAGATCTAACGGCCGAAATCTATTGGACCAAAAGGTCACTAGCGCGGCTGACGGAGTAACTCCGGCGACGGCGGCTCCATTGCCGGCGGCGAGCTAAACGCGAAAAATAAGGGGATGGGATCCGCGAGTCGTACCCTGGGGCGTAGATCGACGCGACAAAGACGATGGCGTTGACGGCGTGGTCGCGGGCGTGCTCTGCTTCTCCGTCTAGTGCTCGCTGGAGTTGAGGACGGCGGCAGCTTGCTTCGGTTGAGGACGGGCACGTCGATTCCGCTGCGAAATAAAATACCGCAAAATTTCAGAAGATGCGCCAGGAGGAGAGAAGGGGGATGGAGCAGAAAGGATGGCTCGGGGTCGACCACGTTCGCCGGAATTTGCAGAACACGGCGGCGGCAGTGGCGGCACGGCGGGGATCAATGCGAGCAGCCTGGGGGCGTATTGGCTAGGGTTTTTGGGGGCTTTGGGAGAGGAGGTTGTGGGGTTTAAATAGGCGGAAGGAATCGGATCGAAACGGTTTGAAACAACCGATTTTTGCTCGGATTTGGCTAGGGTTTGGATGTTGTTTTCTTGCGGGAGAGGATGAAGGCGATGACGTCAGCATGAGTGTCACCTGCGGGACCCGCCTGGCAGCGAGAGAGGGAAAGAGAAGCGGGCCTGGGCTGCTGTTAGTCGCGCGTGCGGTAGTTAGTTAGGTGGGCTTGGCCCAGTTAGCTAGGTCTCGCAATTTTTTCCCAGAAAACGTTTTTCTTTTCTGTTTTATTCAAAACCAAGTAACTTTTGAATTTTAAATCCAAATCAAATCAAACCACTTTCAATAATTTTGTAAAAACAAACTCTTTGATCTGCAGCCTTTAAATATCATTTTCCAAAACATTTTATTTCAACCATTTTCAAAAAGAAATGTGATTACAAGAATTTTGACAGTTGTGGCTTAAAATAAATTACAATAAAATACGACAATTGTAACCATTTGCAAGATAATTCATTTTACAAAAAGTTCAAGCAATTCTCAGTCAAACATTACATAAAGGTTTAATTAGACCTTTATGTTAAATTTTATAAATAGGATTTTATAAAATTCTTTTGAACTTAAATTTAAAATCCATACCAAAATATGAGTAATCATATTACATATCACTCACTAAGATAATTGTGCACTAAAACATTTTGTTTATAAAGGAGTTTGATAATTTAAAATGAAATCGAAACTCAAATTAAAATCCAAATAAATATTTTCATTCAAAATCAAAATAACTTCCAATACATACAAACAATTCACAACCAAACATTTAACTCAAAGAAGTATACCTCAATACTTCAAAATAATATATTGGACATAGTTAGTCCTTTTAATATATATTTTTCATACATAGGTTTTCAAGTGGAAATAATATTCCAACTTTTGAAACATAAAAATGCAACAATACAATATGCAGATGAATGCATGCATGATTTTCTTTTCAAAGCAAAATACATAATAGTTTTCAAAAGTTTTAAATTTTTCAGATTTTTCAACCTTTTGAAAAACTTGGGATGTTACAAGTCTAGCACGTCCTATCTACCTACTCTGTACTGGTGCTAACGCACCACCTCAGGACACCGACTACAGGACAAAGTCCTCGCACCTGATATTCTGGCGACTGACTATCGACTCCCTAGACGGACCTGAAGTCCCGACTGCCTCGACCCGGAACAGACTCCGGCTCGGGCACACTTTCTCGACTCGGGACAGACCCCGGAGTCGGCACCTTATAATATGTCGAGTCCCCCACACCTGGGAAGTCGACTGGACACACAAGCCTATTCCAACAATCACCCCCTAGGCTTGAGTTCTGGAGACACCTCCACCATGTCGATGCTTGTGCGCAGCTCCGCTAGGCGGACTCGTCCAAGTGGATTGGTCAGCATGTCCGCGAGTTGGTGTTCGGTGGGCACAAACTCCAGCTCGACCTTCTTCGCCTCCACGCAATCTCGAATGAAGTGGTACTTCAAGTCGATGTGCATTGAGCGCTCGTGGAAGACGGGATTCTTGGCGAGCACGATTGCTGACTTGTTGTCGACCTTGAGCACCACGTGCTCGGCTTCGCCGTTGCTGAACTCGGCCAGCAACCGAGCCAGCTAGATCTCCTAGCAAGCAGCCGTGGCAGCAGCCACGTACTCTGACACGCAGCCCGACAGAGCCACGACCTTCTGCTTCAGGGACTGCCAGGTCACTGGGCTGCTCCCGAGGAAGTACAGTGTACCCGACTGATGCATGTAAAATGCATACATGAACTTTGCACTTTAATTGCTTATATTCCAATCATATTTGCATCATATAAGGGTTATATCAATGTTTTATAATGATTTTGGGAATATTTCATAGTTTTCCCATTTATTTGGAATTAACCCTGTTTTTCCAGAAAACGTCTTTTTTAGTGTTTCAGACTTTCCGGGAGCTTCGGGACTCCAAAAAGGGCAAGGTCAAAGAGCACGGTTCAGAATTTTCGAGACGAACGCAATGGGATCAAATTGAAGACCAGAAGCCCAACCAGCTGGAAATGAGAGGGCCCCACGCGGCCCCTGTACCTGGCCGCGTGGGACCACCTCGTTTGGTCCTCGTGGCTCTGCAGCCGTCGATCCTTTCTCCACCGCCAGGGGCCGCGTGGGACCACCTCGTTTGGTCCTCGTGGCTCTGCAGCCATCGATCCTTTCTCCACCGCCTTCGTCTTGACCTAAAAACGCCTATAAAAAAGGTCCCATGACGTTTCGCGAAAGGAGGTGGCGGAAAAACACAAAACCACGAAACAGAGAGACAGAGGCTGCCGCCGGAGAAGATCGGAGGGGGGAAACGCCGCCGGAATCACCTCCGGAGGGCTCCACCCCCCTCGGCGTGTTCATCATCAACATCTACAGCAAGAACTTCTCCACCATCATCACCATGATGAAGGGGGAGTAGTCCACCCCTGGACTAGGGTTTGTGGTGGTAACTTTTGTATCTCTCCTCTCTCTTGAGCTTCACTAATTAGTACCGTATGAGCTGCTAAACATGATTACGGTCATCTATGTAATACCTTTGTGGTGAATATTGTGGTGTGAGATGATTTGTTATGCATTTACCGTTGTGTTGGAGCTTTTGTGATTTGTCATACTTTGAAGTATGATGTATGTGGGTACGGGATGGCCGATGTGACACGGCATAGGTATTGAGTGACACAGTACCGCCCAACATCCTTTATCTGGGGGTAAAAAGAAAGAGTATGATGTGGGAGTGAGAGAAACCACGCTAGCCTTACGAGGGGTGACCTAGCAACACAAATGAGTATTTCTTTCAACTATGTGTTTTAGGACATATAGCCGTCATAAAAAGCTACCATTAAAACATGACAATTGTGTGTACTTTATCTATAACATGATGATCACCGTAGATGAGAGAGAGAGAGGATTAAGTGAACCCATGAACCATGTCCATTGTTCCTATAAGAAACACACACTTGAGCTTGTCCTCTTGCTACATAGAGGATTGGGCTTTCTCTCTTTGAGAGCTTTCACTTGCTACTACCTTTGTCTTGTCCTCTTGCAAAGAAGAGGATTGGGACACTTTTACATCCATCAAACCAACCATCTTGTTCTCTAAACTTGTTTAGTGCATAATCAACTAAAACTTGTGACACTTTAGTTGTAGGGAATAGATAACTTTTCCTTCTTGCTCCTGCGGATCGATACCTTACTTCCACATTGAGAGGTGCTACAGTGATCCCTTGCTCTTGGGGGTTATCAAGTACTTTTCTGGCGCCGTTGCCGGGGAGCGTAGCGCTTAAGTTTCTATTCTTGTGTGCACTAGACTAAGCTTGGGGAGGTTTCTTATATCTTGCAATCATCTAAGCTTGGGGAGGTTCTTTGACTTGTTTGATGATACTATGTCTCCCATTTATGATGATGAATATGATATTTTCAGTCCACCCACTATTGAGGATATAGTTTATGTTGATTATGATATGCCTCCTATATATGATGTTTACAATGATGAATATGATATTTTCAGTCCATCTACTATTGAGGATAAAAATCATTTTGATTATTCTATGCCTCCTATTTATGATGATTACATTGATGGATGTGATATTTTTACTCCCACTATTACTAATGAAACTGTTTATGCTTATGTGGAGAGTAATGATACTTTTATGCATGTGGATCATGATAAGAATGCTCTATGTGATGGTTATATTGTGGGTTTTATCAATGATGCTACTGAAAGTTTTTATGAGAGAGGGAGACATGACTTCATATACCACAATAATATTAAGTCTCCTCTCTTTTTGTTGAAAATTTTGAAGTTGCACTTGCTTTGCCTTCCTATGCTAGTCACTTTGTGCTTTATTGATTTATTTTCTTACAAGATCCCAATGCATAGGAAGTGGGTTAGACTTAAATGTGTTTGATATTTGCTTCTTGATGCTCTTTTATATTCAACTCTTATTCCTATGGGAGCATCATTAAAACTATCAAGCCTAGCTATATGGCTATAAAGAAAGCGCTTTGCGGGAGGCAACCCGGTTATTTTTTGTGTGATTTTCTTTGTGTCCTCTTGCTGTAACAAGAGACTTTGTGTCTAGTTTAGTTTCTGGAGTTTTAATAAAGTGCCAAGTTTTACCCATTTTGGTTTGAAAAGTTGCTTATAGCGTTCGGAGATTTTATTCCTGCACGAGTCAGTGCACGGTATGATTTTTAATTCTTATTCTGTAACTCCGAATGAGCTCATATTTGAACTGTAGTTGCAACTTTTCATCCTCTGTATGCATGAATTTTTCGGAATTTTTCGAGAAAGTTTGGTAGGGTAGAAAAATACGTTTTGCTGCTGCTGTTTTTCTGGACAGATTCTGTCCCATTTTGTTTGATGCATGCTTTGAGCTTTTAAGTTGAATCTTTTTGATCCAATTGAGTTTATGAGTAGGCATACAACATTATACACTTTCTGGACATGTCATATGAATTTTTGTTCAAGGATTATATGCAGCAAGGAACCTATTTGTTTATCACTATTAATGCACCCCACAGAAAAGAGATGGGAGAAACGGTGTTTTGAAGTTTTTTCACAGGGATTGGAGGAGATGCACCAAGAGCTATCCAAGGATGGTGAAGACCATAAGCTTGGGGATGTGAAGACAACCCCGCTGGACCTACACACTCTCGGTTTGCACACGTCCAACTTCTGTTTTTCGATCGAAACACTTTATCGCATAAACTTGGAGCGTCGTTTTTGTTTTTGTTTGAGTCTTGAGAGACCACCACACTATCATTATATATGAGAGAGCTACTGGAAATATGGGTTGAAATATGTTGGATGCTTTTATAAGATTGGGAAAAGGGATGTTTGACTTGATTTTTAATGATACATATAGTTGCATGATTCATGAGCTTGTTTATGAGTAATAGTTTGCAAATTCTTTTTGTAGAGCTATCACTTATTCATGTTTTGGTGCTGATTGTTATTTTACTTGGTTTAACATGGATTAGTTAGTTCTATGGACACTCATGCATGCATCTAGATGGTCAACTTTCTCCCTTTTGCTAGCCCAAAAACTCCAACAAGCAAAAACTTGTTTCCAACACCTTCAACCAAAGTTATTCCAGTGAGTCCACCATATCTACCTATTGGCTTTATGCTATTCCGAGTATGTTTAACATGTTGTTTGTGTTATCTTACCTCTGAATGAAAATGTTTATGTTATTGATTGCAATGGAAAAAATTGGTTATATAGCTCTCACGAACTTGATGCACAATGTTCTTTTATTTGCATAATAAAACTTGACCCATTGTGATTAAGATTATGATGTTTGTGGCTTGATGAATGTTTTGGGTTGGAAGTTAGCCCATATGTGCTGTCACATGGCAAGCTTTCAACACGCTCTTCATCTCATTTAGTTGATATCATGTGCTTTTGTCTATGGATGCTTATCATGTTGAAATAAATGTGGAAATAGAGTGAGTTTAAATGAGTTTGTGTAAATGGTTAGAGAGACGCCTGGGCCGCTAATCTAAGCCATGCATCATTCATGGTGGAAATTTACTTACATACTATGGTGAACCTTCTGTGATACACCTTGCAATAAAAAACTATTCCAAATGGTAAATAAAAAGGGTGTTGAGATTGTTCATTTTGTTTGTTTGTCTTGTCATTTTGATATGGGCTTGTTCCATATCTTGGGACAAGAGGTACCCCAGTTGACGCTCTTGATGATACTATTATGCTTACAATGATATTTAATTGAACTTGCTTTGTTTCCCAAGTTGAGTAACACATGGTGTAAGTACTTGTATTCAAGGGGCATGAGACATTCAACCCATTCTTTATCAAGCACACTACTCATATTTGCTTTCACTTTAACCTTAATCATTCAAGATGCTATGATAGGGGCAATGAGAGCTTGACACCAATGAATACCTTATTGCAATCATTAACTTAAGTAGAAGAGTTTGGAAGTTGGATGAAACTTATGCATGCTTTACCTCTACTCACATATACATCTTTCCAAAGTGTACACCTATCATATTCAGATTTTCATCTACACTCTATGACCATTGTAGGATGTTCTACTTATCATTATGCATACATGTGTTCCATATTACTTGCTACTATGTTACACTTTGTGAACTATCAATGAACATCCTTGTCTTGAATACTTGATATCACTTCATAAACTATTTGCATATTGCTACTCCTTTGAAGAATGAATCATTTGACTATATGTAGCAATAGTAATCATCTTTGATATTCATTGTTAAGTATTAAATTGCAAAGTCCATGTTAGTTTTATCATCTTCATACTCGAGGACGAGCATGGATTAAGCTTGGGGATGTTGATGCATGTAAAATGCATACATGAACTTTGCACTTTAATTGCTTATATTCCAATCATATTTGCATCATATAAGGGTTATATCAATGTTTTATAATGATTTTGGGAATATTTCATAGTTTTCCCATTTATTTGGAATTAACCCTGTTTTTCCAGAAAACGTCTTTTTTAGTGTTTCAGACTTTCCGGGAGCTTCGGGACTCCAAAAAGGGCAAGGTCAAAGAGCACGGTTCAGAATTTTCGAGACGAACGCAATGGGCTTAAATTGAAGACCAGAAGCCCAACAGGCTGGAAATGGGAGGGTCCCACGCGGCCTGTACCTGGCCGCGTGGGCCCAGCTCGTTTTCCTCGGAGCTCCGTGGCCGTCGATCTTTCTCCACCGACTCGTCTTGACCTAAAAACGCCTATAAAAAAGGTCCCCTGGCGTTTCGCGAAAGGAGGCGGCGGAGAAACACAAAACCACGAAACAGAGAGACAGAAGGCTGCCGCCGGAGAAGATCGGAGGGGGGAAACGCCGCCGGAATCACCTCCGGAGGGCTCCACCCCCCTCCGGCGTGTTCATCATCAACATCTACAGCAAGAACTTCTCCACCATCATCACCATGATGAAGGGGGAGTAGTCCACCCCTGGACTAGGGTTTGTGGTGGTAACTTTTGTATCTCTCCTCTCTCTTGAGCTTCACTAATTAGTACCGTATGAGCTGCTGAACATGATTACGGTCATCTATGTAATACCTTTGTGGTGAATATTGTGGTGTGAGATGATTTGTTATGCATTTACCGTTGTGTTGGAGCTTTTGTGATTTGTCATACTTTGAAGTATGATGTATGTGGGTACGGGATGGCCGATGTGACACGGCATAGGTATTGAGTGACACAGTACCGCCCAACATCCTTTATCTGGGGGTAAAAAGAAAGAGTATGATGTGGGAGTGAGAGAAACCACGCTAGCCTTACGAGGGGTGACCTAGCAACACAAATGAGTATTTCTTTCAACTATGTGTTTTAGGACATATAGCCGTCATAAAAAGCTACCATTAAAACATGACAATTGTGTGTACTTTATCTATAACATGATGATCACCGTAGATGAGAGAGAGAGAGGATTAAGTGAACCCATGAACCATGTCCATTGTTCCTATAAGAAACACACACTTGAGCTTGTCCTCTTGCTACATAGAGGATTGGGCTTTCTCTCTTTGAGAGCTTTCACTTGCTACTACCTTTGTCTTGTCCTCTTGCAAAGAAGAGGATTGGGACACTTTTACATCCATCAAACCAACCATCTTGTTCTCTAAACTTGTTTAGTGCATAATCAACTAAAACTTGTGACACTTTAGTTGTAGGGAATAGATAACTTTTCCTTCTTGCTCCTGCGGATCGATACCTTACTTCCACATTGAGAGGTGCTACAGTGATCCCTTGCTCTTGGGGGTTATCACCGACGTACTCTTGTGTGAGTCGACGTCGCCCGCCAGGTCGCTGTCGCTGTAGCCGACCAGGCGCGGTGTACCTGCACTCCTTCCATACCTACATCCGAGTCGCGGGGACCGGGCGATGTAGCGTAGGATGTGCTTCACGGTCGCGAGGTGCTCCAGAGTTGGAGCCTCCATGAACCGTGATCGAAGGTCAGGTTCGGCCTCGTGTGCACCAAGTACCGGAGGCTCCCAACTATGCTCCGGTACCCGGTAGCATACGTCGCGGGCGCCGTGCTGCACTTGGACAACTTGAAGCGCGGCTCCATGGGTGCGTGGACGGGATTACACCCGGCCATCTCCGCCTTCTCCAGCAGCTTGAGGGCATAGGCACCCTGCGAGATGTCGATCTCGCTGGGTCCTTGTCGGACTTTGATGCCGAGGTAGTAGCTCAGCAACCCTCGGTCGGACATCTGGAATAGGCTCCACATCTCCAGATTGAATTTGTCGATGTCGCTGGAGTCCGAGCCCGTGATCACCAAGTCGTCGACGTAGATGTCGACTAGAAGCTGGCTCGGAGTCGCTCCTCGCGCGTACATGCCGTGCTCCGACTCGCCCCTTGTGAAGCCGAGCTTGACGAGGCATGCGTCGAGCTTGGTGTTCCATGCACATGGCGTCTGCTTGAGGCCGTAGAGCGCCTTGTCGAGTCAGAGCACCAGGTGCTCCTTCCCCTTTGTAGCGAAGCCGGTTGGCTGCTGCACGTACACCTCTTCCTCCAACTCGCCATTGAGGAAGGCAGATTTGACGTCCATGTGGTGGACGTCCCATCCCACACTCGCAGCCACGGCTAGCAGTAGCCGGACATACTCGAGCCGGGCCACGGGAGCGAAGACCTCATCGTAGTCAACCCCGTGCCGCTGCACATAGCCCTTCGCCACCAGGCGAGCCTTGTGCTTAAGGACCGTGCCGTGCGTGTCCTTATTCACCTTGTACACCCACTTCAGGCCGATCGCGCAGTGACCCGGTGGTAAGGTGGCTAGCCGCCAAGTCGAGTTGGACTCGATGGCCTCCAGCTCCTCCTGCATCGCCTGCCTCCAGCTGGCATGCGCCTTTGCCTCATCGAACGAGCCGGGCTCTTCGGAGGCGAGGAAGTGGAGCTCCTCGTCCGGCTCAAGGGCCGAACCTGCCTCGAGTACGTTCTGCAGAGTGCGAAACCAGTGCTCGAAGCTCATGTCGTCTTCTGCATCGAGCATACATGAGTAACTCGATGGTGGTGTGACGAACTCAACGCCAGAGACAGCCGGAGTCGGGGACTCGGCTGTCAGGTGCTCCGGTGTTGTCGGAGAACCGGCTGGGGATGCACTCCCGGCTCCTGGAGTAGGCGAGTCGGGTGCAGGACCCGCACTCCCATCTCCCGGAGTCGGCAGCAGCTCGAACACCATGTGCTCGACCGCGAAGGTGTTGTCTCCGAAGGTGTTCACCAGAGTGTCCGGCGAACTCCAGTCCCAGTGCGCGTTCTCGTTGAACGCGGCATCTCGCGTGATGGTCACGCGGTTGGTCACTGGGTCATAGGCCCAATATCCCTTCGTCTCGGGTTGGTACCTGACGAAGATCATCGGCATGCTCCGGTCATCGAGCTTCTTGAGCCCGGGGCACGTCTCCCTGACATGCACCACGCTCCTGAACGTGCGCATGAAGCTCACATTCGGTTTGCGGCCATGCCAGGCCTCGAACGACATCTTGCCGTCCACGCTCTTGGTGGGCGACCTGTTCAAGATGAACACGGCCGTCGTCACCGCCTCACCCCAGAATTCACCGGGGACCTTCTTGGCCTTCAGCAGACTGTGGGCCATGCCCACAATTGTCTGGTTGCGTCGCTCCACGACGCCGCTCTGCTACGGGGAGTACGGAGCCATCAGGTGACGCTCCACTCTGAGCTCGGCGCAGTATGCTGTGAAGGAACCGGAGGTGAATTCGCCTCCGCGATCCGTGCGCAGCTTTCGGCCGGTTTCCGACTCGGCTCCCGCTTGGAGTTGGATGATGGCGGCTGCGGCCTCGTCCTTCGTCGAGAGAAGGGCGAGCCACATGTACCGTGACAGGTAGTCTACCAGCAGGAGGAAGTAGTTCTTCCCGCTCGGTGTGGCCGGGGTGATCGGCCCGCAGAGGTCATCGTGGACCAGCTCGAGTCGCTCCTTCGCTTGCTTTGCGAACGGGGCTCACCGCTGCTTCCCCGCTAGGCATGCGTCGCAGAGCTGGTTCACGTGCTCCACCAGAGGGAGGCCACACACCATCTCGCCCTTCGCCAGTCGGCGCAAGCTGTCGAAGTTGAGGTGCCCGAACTAGGCATGCCAAGTCCAGGCCGGGTCGTCGCCGGTGCCCACGACTAGGCACACCGGCTACGCGACTCGCTCGTGCAGCTTGTAAATCCGGTTCGGCTCTCGCCTGACCTTGATCAGGAGCTGCCGCTCCCTATTACGCACCCGGAGGATCCCATCCTCGATCAGCACCTGGCAGCCGTTCCCGTCGAACTGGCCCAAGCTGATGATCTACGTGTTCAGCCGGGGTATGTAGCACACCCCGGTGACGACCCGGTGCTCGTCTGACTTGAAGACGAAGAGCACCGTCCCCTGCCCGCAGATGTCGACTCGCGAGCCGTCGCCGAACTTGACAGTCCCGGTGACGCTTGTGTCGAGCTCTGCGAACGCGGCGAGGTCACCAGTCATGTGATTGGTGGCGCCCGAGTCGAGGTACCAGACGCCCTTCTTGGCGTTCCCCTCTTGCGCCAGGTTGACCTGCGCCTTCTCCTCTAGCATGAGGAGGACCGGCTCCTTGCGAGCCGGGTCGGCCAACTCCTCCCAAGTTGCCATGGTCGACTCCTCCCGGGTGATGGTGACGCCGAGCACCCCATGCTGCGACACGAGCGACGACAACCGCATGGCGAAGTCGTCGATGTTCTTGTCATCGCCGAACTTGATGGCCTCGTACTGCTTCTTGAGCGCCGTCGCCTTCGCCTCCCGAACACGGGTGTCTCCAACCCGCATCGTCTTGATCGCCTCCCACGCCTCCTTGGCCGTCTTCTTCGACGCCAGTGTGGAGATCATCTCCGGCGGGACGGCGAGCAGAAGGTACTCCAGAGCTGCTTGGTCCGTCGCGCGCTCCTCCGTGCCATCGTGCACGGCGGCCCAAACACGGCGTGCCTCAAGTTTCACTTGCATGAGCAACGCCCAGTCCGCGTAGTTTGACCGCGTGAGCAGCGGCCACGAACTAGCGGCCTCCCGCACAACCCGCTGGACTGCCAGCGTGCAGGCGGCCTCCTTCACCTCCGCCGGAATGAGAGCCTTGTGCTCGCCCATCTCCGGTGAGATCTCTCAAAGAACTCGGGCTCTGATACCAATTGTTGTCCCTAAAGCTACACAAGAGAGAATGGAGAAGAGAGAGGGGAGTGTGTGCCAAATGAAATGGTTTGACTCAATTTTCCATCTTAATATTCCTCCCTTTAAATAGGGGTTGTGCCAGCTGCTGGCCTAAAAGTCAACTAAGCTATCACATCAGACTTGATGTGACATGACCTATGATGTCATGACTCTCCGCCACTTTTGACGACGTCATGACACGAATCCATTGTAGGTGACGTCTAGCATGTTCTATCTACCTACTATGTACTGGTGCTGACGCACCATCTCAGGACACCGGCTACAGGACAAAGTCCTCGCACCCGATATCCTGTCGACTGACTATCAGCTCCCTAGACGGACCCGGCGTCCCGACTGACTCGACCCGGAACAGACTCCGGTTCGGGCACACTTCCTCGACCTGGGACAAACCCCAGAGTCGGCACCTTATAATATGTCGAGTCCACCACACCCGGGAAGTCGACTGGACACACAAGTCTATTCCACCAGAAGCCACTGTTGTAACTTACTTTGAAACAATACCTGCTGCTAGGTTGTGTGGTTTGCTCTTTGCCAGCTCTGCTAATTCGAAGATAGTAGTATGCTATTATTTTCATGGTTTTCACTTATATTTCGTGTTGTGTGCAAAGATACACACGGTTTACAGGGTGGACCAGATAACGGTTCAAATAATGAAAAATCATCGCAACCCAAAGATGACGTTTCTGAATTCTGGAAAACCAATACTCTCAAAGATCTTGTTTCTGAATTCTGGAAGCTTTAACACAAACCTGAGATTTATCCAACTGCAATGACACGAAGTCCTGACACCAGAATAAACATATTTCTACTGATCGACTCTGCAGCATACTGGCAATTTCTCTGAAGATTGCATGGTGTGCCCGGGAGACAACATTAACCAGGATTATTTTGGTCATAAAAGCAGAATAGAACAGGTAGAGAAGCAAAGTATGACAAAACTGCTTCCGCTAGTCAGAATACTGTTTATGGATTTCAACTCAAAACATAACTAATGGAAGCCAAAACTTCGTCTAAGAGATATCTCAAATATCTTGGAACTAAATTTCTAACGAGTCGGTCATCCAATTTTGTTTTCTTAATAGAAAGAAAGAAGACTTAATCCCCACCTCCCCGCCTCTTCTTAAGAACTCACCCCTTTCTTCAAGCGCACACACTTCACTCTACTCCTCAGCTTCAACCAGTATCTTCTTGCAGGCCTCGTAGCACATGAACGAGATCCCCGCCGCAGGCATAAGCTTGATGCAGCTAGGTCCAAGCCCCTTGTAAAGACCGCCGACCCCGTCCTTCTCCATTATGCAGTAGAGAGCATGGAACACGTTTTTGTAGATCTGCCTCCCGCCCACTGCGCCGGCCTGCATTTGCTTGCGAGCTACCTCAAGGGGGAAGGTGGCAGTGCTCGAGATGGCACCTGCAGCTGAACCGATTAGGAGAGTTGCAATGTTGCTGATTTCCTCCTGCTTGAATGTCTTCCTGTACAGCTTCCTCAGGGTGTCGTACGCATAATAATTGGTCGCTGCGTATGGCACCACTCCTATCAGACTGGGTGTCAGACCACGGTAAAGCTCTGAGGGGCCTTCCTCTTGTACAATCTTGACAAGACAATGGAGAAAGTTGTTGTAGACATCTTTCTGCAGAAGCAAGTACAAGCAAGGTGAGGTACACGAAGAAACATCACTTACGCACGTTCTTGACAAAAAGTTCAACTCACCTCTATTGTCAAACGGGTCTTAATCAATTCCAAAGGATATGTGCACAATGTTGAGCTGACTCCTGCAAGTGCTCCAGCGACAAGTGATGGAGGGAAGGGGGTCCTAGGGGACTCATCAGCCTTTGGAGTCAGGAATTTTTTGGCTGTATCAAAAGCAAATAGCTGCATTTGGATGGAAAGAGATCGATCAAATTACGATAATGTTATATCCATAGAGGCCAACCACAGCGTGTTTGATCACTTATTACAAATATTTGATTTGTCTAACATACTTAAATTCATAAGCAGAAACTGTCAGAAATACAAGAAACTCATAAGCAGAATATAAAATTGGGCATGGAGTCTCACAACAATTTTAGGGTACTCCCACCATCCCCAGATAGGTGGCTAATAAATTTCGTAAAAAAGTCAATTGTTTCTAAGTTTGACCAAATATATAGAAAGAAATATCAAGTTAACAAAAACAATATTGAACAAATGCACTAAAAAATATATCTTATGGTGTATCTTGGGATATTAATTTGGTATTGTAAGTCATCATATTTTTGCATATATACTTTGTCAAACTTAGAAAGCACTGACTTTTTGGCTCAATTAATACGCCACCTATTTGGGGAAGGACACCAAAAATATTTCGTGCAATAGTAAGACCATAAGAATGATATTGATCAAAGAATTAAAGAAACTATTTTACAAGTATATTTCGAAGAACAATCAATAGTTGTGGAGCCAAGCTTGTACAGTAAAATCGCATTCATGTTTTGTTATCTGAGAGTGAGTCTAGTGAAGCCTATAAGACACTTGTGAATAGAGAGTGATTGCATAATATCAGATTTCAGATGAAAAAATATAAGGAAGTAAAACTAAACAGCGGGATCTAAACACAAACTAAAAGTGTCCACAGTTTGACTTTGCTAGAATCTCAGGACCACCACATACTACCAGAGAGCAGACAGCAGATCCTTGATCATATCAAGGATGAAACTCAATCACATCACAACGAAATGTAAGAAAACATCAACACACCAGCTAGGTGAACCCAAACTCCTTTCCAAAAAGTGTGTGTACGAATTACATACTCCCTCCGTCCAAAAATAAGTGTCTCAAGTTTGCCCAAAAATGGATGTATCTATACATGAAACATGTCTAGATACATTCACTTTTTAGCAAACTTGAGACACTTATTTTGAGACAGAGGGAGTATATCATTATACCTACTTCATAATAGCAGCCTGGGTGCTGCATAACATTGACTACAAAGTCCCAGTATTGTTACACCCTCCTTCCATATGAAATTTGCTGCGTCTATCAGCAAACTGAAAGTTGTTGCGAGATATTAGCAAGCATAACTTATGTTATTCACTTATTCTTAGTGTGCCCCACAATTAACATACTGAAGTGTAGAAAACGGCAACAATATGATAACAATTGGAAGTAAAAGTTAACTAGTAAATCGTTTAATCAGCAAATAACATCAGCAATACAGCAGGCATTGGTTGCATACATGATAAATTTTAGCAGCAGAACCTCCTAGGAATTGCAAAGTAACATAAACCGAAGGTATTACTTACCTCAATCGCCTTGCTTGGAGCAACACGAATAACATTCACAAAATTCCCACGGAACAGCCCTGTCCACCCCTCTGTCTGCATGATTGACTGGAAAACTTCTGTCATCGAGTCCCCATTGCTCCCAACCATGAGGTGCGTCCTAATTGTCTCCAGTGGTGCCACACAAGTCCTTGAGACAGCCCCTGCAATAGCTCCACTAACCAGCCGCCTCAGATGTGGGTTCCCAATCTTAATTTTCAGCTTCAGCCCACGCTTATTGGCCTTCTTCCTAGCCTTGCCATCCACCACCTCCTCCCCGGCAGGCTCAGCCACAGAACCAACAACTGGAAAGCCGACTGCCGAGGATACATACTTGATGCAATGATCGGCAAAAGGGATCTTGAATTCCTGCTCAACCGGACTGGTCGCCACTGCTGGAGCAGGCGCTGAGACCTTAAGACCAACACTAGCGAACAGCCCACCAGCAGGGGAGGCAGAGCCATGCAAGCTCAAAGAGCAGCTCTGGTCTTCGTGCAGATCCCAGGGGAGCCTGAGCTCCGAGAGCGGCGGAATAGCCCACCCGTTTTTCTTCTCGGAGGAGAGCGTGCAGTTCTTACTCCTGGCCGTCATCGCCACCATCGTCGCCGCCATGGGTCGGAACACGGTTTTGCCTCAACTGCAGACGCAGAATGGAGGTGGATGGCCGCCCGCACTGCATCGACAGTCACAACAATGAGCATGTTTTTAGACATGAAGGCCATCTACAACGCGGCAATAGCGTGTAGGCACTAGGCATAAGATCCTAGTCGTTTTTGGCAGTGCCAGCGTGATCCTGGCTATTTTCCTAGCGGCAGGTTCATACACTGGCATCGGACGCTTAATAAACAACAGGTGCAAACTGAAGTTGTGCGGCGGCGGGCGCTTGCTGGATTTAGAAACTGACTCGACCCACCCAAAAGGATTTTAAGCGCCTATGTATTGGTAATACATTCTACCATCTCCACTCCACTACCAGTTAGCAGATGCGAAGCGGTCAAAATTGCAGTTTTGTATGGACTAATTGACATTTTCGACTTGTTGACGACAGTGAGTCAATAAGAGTGGACAGATACAGTGAGGGGCGTGACGGACGGGGTTCAGTTGAACCCCAAGATTTCCTTGTCTGAAGATAAACTGCCACTAGAAATAGACAAGAAAAAAAGAAACACCCACACCTTCAAGAGGGAGATGCGGTCGCCTGTTTCGATTGGATTTTACACGGAGAATATGAGCCTAGAACAGAACGAACAGCTAGGGCTTCCTTACCGACGAGTGGAATCGCGTCTCCGGCAGCAGCGGTAGACGGAGGGGCCCGCCCGCCTCAAGAAAGCAGCCGTGCTCCGGCGGGAAGGGGTCTCGATAGCGAGGCGAGGGGGGGCGGAGGCTCTCCTTGTCCGGCCGCCTCTTTGTGAGGTAGTAGAAGGCAATCCCTTTTGGGGATTCCCAGGGCTTCTTTGGCTCGTCTGGTCCATTTACCGTACTACCCCTGGCTCGGCAGCGGAGATTCTGAGGGTAGTTCCGTCAGCTCGCGCCGCATTGACAGTTGACACAGGTCGTGTGGGTGGCCGACCGGCCCCTTTCTTTTTCTTTTTTTGAGGACGGGAATTTTCATTGTGTTGAGCCGCGAGATTCGGGATTTATGGTGCGCCGCGCAGCCCCAGCCGTTCGTTCCTTTTTGTTTTTTTAGATGGCCGTTCTTTCCTCACGTCCGTGCAAGCCTGCCCGCTACAAATGTTTTCCTTCCGAGTGGGATTGGTGAGATATTGTACGCGTATATTTTGGGGATTCAAAATTCAAAACGAAATGTTTTTAGAACCGTCCGCTACAAACTGTTTTTAAGATTAGGGTTTCTCGCGTCCCGCTATTCAAAACTGAATATACGTTGATAGGTTTTGACATCTTTTTTTAAAAACAATACACATGTATTTTGAAGTGCCCACACATTATGCTTGAAAGTACACACAATGCATTTGAAAAAACTCATGCGCCGCATCTGGGAGTACACGCAGTTCAATTAAAAGTACTAATAAGAAAGTGGTCGTGCTTTGGTACGAAACAGTAATACTATGTTGTGCGATTTGAGTTTGGTGATGTTTTTTTTCTTAAGTGAACAAAATTTACTCTTAGCATCAGTCGGCGGATGTGAAAGAGCTACTCCTTAAGCATTACATAATTTGTGAACATTGTCAGACATGTATGTCCAAAGCAAAGGGAAAATAAACCCTTCTTCTTGTGCTACGGTTATTACTATTTTCAATGGAATTTGGGCTGTATTTTTCTTAAAGTTTCATTCAAGAACTCCTATTTGTTTGCATGATTTTTTATCCCATATTGAACTGTGGCACCCCCTTCTGGCACAGCTTGTCAGAAGGGCGGTCGCCCCGTGCGCCAGCCCAAGATATCTGGCCGCACGTTACGACAATGCAACATAGCGGAAATCATTACACAATCAGGCACAAAGTGCTACAAAAGGGTTTACAAGGCCGCCGAGGCTTTACAAAATATCAAGCCAAGCGTGGCCCAACTCAGAGTTTTAACTGGCAGCGGAAGACATAAATGAGGCAACGGCTTGGAGCGGCTCCACTCCACAGGTATCTGGCTGGGCTACTGATCCTAGCACGCTCTTGCTCCATCTCCTTGCTAAGGTAGAAGTTGAGTCCTCGCCAAAATCTGGCCACAATCACAAGGCCCGTGAGTACATTATTATGCACTCAGCAAGTATCGCCACTCACTACAAACAAACCAACAATCATGCAACAAGGTATACACTGGAAATAAAATCCTACAACATGGCAAGGTGTACACTAGATACATGACATAAAAGTAGCATGGCATTGACAACCAAACATGTCATAAGCAAGCAAAGGGGGTATCACCAGTACAGAGTCCAAGCCAGGTGGGGTTGGATCGTGTACCAACAATCATACAAGGGGCTTACCTGTGACGAGTAAACGGGTGTACCAAGTGGTACCAAGTAACATAACAATACCTGTCAGCACAACTAGGCCCAACGGCCTCATCATTTCACTCTGGGCACGCACGATTGATGTGGGCTCTGGCCTAACTATAGGCTCCCCAACGCATCACACCGCCATCCCTAAACTTGGTTCACAATCACATCTCAAGTAACATTCCCTGCATCATCTTATTGTTCATTTAATGAAATCAGGTTGTTCATCTTGCTTTCAAACAGAACTTATGTTTAACCTCCTGACTCGACAAAGACAATAGTGTGACCGACACTGAACTGTTGTTCCATAACCTTGGAACTAGGCTAGATATCCAGATTTACACTCTCGAGAGGTTGCAATACTTCACTCATCCAAGTGGATCATTAACGACCGGTACTTTAGAATCACATCCGTAAGACGGTCTGATACACTCACTCAACCGTTCACGCCATCAAGACACTCCCTATATAGCCACCGACATAACTATATGCCTTATGCAGAAGTGAATCCGGCACGTCCCCAACCCTTGAGCGACGCCTAGCTCCGGAACCTTCGCAAGACTAGCCCCGACCAACTATGGTAACCGACTAGACTTGCCAAAAAGGGTGGCATCAAAGGAGGCTCAATAGGATTACGTAGGTCAAGGCCCGCCCATGTGAGCGACAGTGGTAGTGCTTTCGATGTTCAGATTAGTGGCACTATGGACTGACCCTATCGAAGTTTGGATGGGTGTTTCATTTAATCAAGTTTCATCATAACAAGTCCAAACAACAGAGGGTTAGTCCAACACAACAATCACAATATCATAATATATCATCACACGACAAAATATTAGCAACACACTAAATCAAGCAATAGTAGTATCCATGTCCAAACTTAGCAAAATAAAAAGAATGTCAACCGGATGACTGTGGCAGCGGTCTTCCGCTGGCAAGCGCCTTCTCGTTTGACAAGGAAAAAGAAACGTCGACCGGAAGACTGTGGCAGCGGTCTTCCGCTGGCAAGCGCCCTCACAGATCGACTACAAAAGATAACACAGTGGGTCAATCGGACGACTGTGGCGGTTCCTCCAGCCAGCATCCTCGCAGATTAATTACAAAGTTGGTGAGGCATGTAGCCTCCAAACAATGAACCGAAAAGCAATCATAAGAAAGAAAGCATCCATTCCACTCGAGGATTAACCTGACGTGGTGTCAGCAATCTTGGCAAAAAGAACCAAATGGAAAGTCAGCTCCCAAGCGTCGCAGTCCGGGTGGCTTACGCCAACCATATTTGACGGAGGGACAAGAAGCAAATAACTCTTTTGGCAAATGCCCCCAACTCCGAGGATCATAAGACGACATTCGTCCGCTCCTCACCTCGGCGAAGAAGAAGAAGCAAACAATCATAGGGACACATGTTTTATAGTTGTTTATTTAGAGGGTTCGACAAAGCCACGCTACTGCGAGGCGCACAGATAATTCACACATCATTCTAATGCATACATGGATGATGAATATGACATGGCAGGAGCAATAATCGAAGCGACATATTAAACAAGAATAACAACAGACATGCACAATAATAGTAGACAGACATAACAATATAACAGTAGACAGACATAAACACCCGGCATGGTATTAAGCAAATAAACAAACAATCATTGCCGGACGGCTCGTAGCAAAGGGGTTAGCTTGCCTCCGAAGGTCGACACCGTTTGGCTTGGGGGGGGGGGGTCACGGACGTCGCGGTTTAGGGCCTCGGTTTGCCGGTACCGCGGAAAACCTACGCATGCACACCAAGGTGCTGAGCATACAAGTATTTTACAAAAAGGTAAAACTGATACTACTGGACAGAGCTTTTCAAACTAAGAATTTACAAATTTGAACCAGCTCGAACGGAGCTACGGTTCAAAAGTTATTAACGTGCGACGGTTAGCTATCTGCCGCTCACCTCGGGAAAAAAAAAACAGAACGGGCCGAAACTGAGCTGGGCTAGGCTGAAAGCGTACTCCAGCGAAAAGGCGTCTTCTGCTCAGGAAAGCGCACTCCGGGGAAGGCGCCTCCACTTATCCTGACAGGTGGGGCCGGGACCCACCTGTCGGCCTCTCTCCTCTTCTTCTCTTTTTTTTTTCTTCTTCTTTTCTCCTTTCTTTTCTTTTTCCTCCCAGCGTTCTTCTTCCTCTAGTACGGGGAGAGCACGGTGGCTCGGGAGAGGCCCAGGCGCCGATGATGCCGTCGCCGGCGTCGGCTGCTGGGAGGGCCGGGCTAGGCCACGGCGGGGACGGGCTGGCGGCGGAGGACCGTGGCCGGGGAGGGCGGCTTCGGCGTCGAGGATGATTCCCTCGCGTCGGGCGCGAGCTCGCCGGCTCGGCCATGGCGGCCGCGCTCGGGGAAACTGCCGCCGCCGGCGGCGGGCGGCCCGGCGAGGACGGCCAGCAGGCGGAGGAGCTCCGCACGCTCGGGGACGGCTCGAGGGCCCAGGAAAAGGCCGGGGCAGCTTCTGCGCGTCGTGCGCGAGTTCGGCGGGAACGGCCACGGTGGCCAGCTCCGATCTCCCTCCTCCGTTGGTTCCAGGATGAACCGAAGGTGGGGGAAGGGACGGTGGCGACGAACCACGGCCAGGGAAGAGGCTAGGGGTGCGGGGAGGTGCTGGTTACTCGGGTCCGTCCTCGACATGGCCGTGGCGACCATGGCCGGGCTCGGGCTCGGCTCGGTGGCCTCTGTCGAAACCAAGCGTGGGGAGGGGAGGGAGAGGCATGCCCGTGGAGCAGGGCTCGAGTTGCTCTCGCACGGTTCCGAGGGAAGGGAGAAATGGGAGGAGGGGGGGGGGGGAGATGCACGGGAGGCTTCACCATTTATCTTCCATGGCACTATAGTGTCGGTGGAAGGGATAAGAGGGGGGGAGCTGGGTGCACAGGGGAGGCACGAGGTGCACTGCAGCACACGGATTAGGCACCGTCCACAGCAGTAATCGGGGTTTAGGGTCTAAGCAAAGCGCGCGTCCTGGACGCGACACGGACGGCATCGTCGCGTTCCCGGCGACTCGGAGCTCCAAACGCGACGGGGTTTTCACCACTACAAGCAAAATTCAAAACTCTAAAACTTTGGTGACTAAAGTTTTTGCAATTTCGAAAGTTAGTGCGACTAGAAGTTTAGAAAAACAGTACTGGTCAAATTTGAATTCGATTGTTTGAGGAGGCAAATGATTTTTGGTTTGGTCAAGACTTTGCCCAGAGGTGTGGGAACTCCTAATGCTTGCATCTAGGCACTCTTCTCCCACTACAAAAATCATTTGACTAGATTTTGAAAACATTTGAATTTTAGGGCAGAAACTTGGACAGAGGAAAGGTCAAATATTTTCTTAACAAGGTACCAAATATTTTTGCACAAATGGGCTACATACTGCCTAGGGATCATCTCTGAATTTTTGTAGAATTTTTGGAGACATACAAAGAGGGGTTCCTTGGAATTTGCTAATAGGCAAGAAAAGAGCACTACAAAGGAAGTACCTCAAATATTGCTCAAATGAGGTTGTGGAGTGAAATGTTCAGGAGGTGGATTCATGCGTCTCCCCAAAATGGTAGAATTTTTGGATGAGTGGAAGGTGTCTGGATAATTTTCGGATTGAAACCGACATAACAGGAAATAGGGTTTAACTTTGGAATCTTGCATGGGACTATGAAATATTTTTCCGTGGAAGTGATCTCTGTGTATGAGGGAACCATATGGTAGCTGGGTAGAATTTATTTCAAGCTGAAATTGCGGTGGGGGCTTTTAGTGGGATAGGCCGGAAGGATTTTGGAACCAATGGTTTAACAGATAAGACAATGTCATGAAATTTATGGTGGAGGTCGACAAAGATCGGGGATTGTTGGAAATTTTCCAAGAGAGCGAAACCAAGGTCAAATCAAAAGACCAACGGGTTCGAAGAAAACATTTAGAAACCTGAAAAAAGTTTTTCCGGCGTCCAAAAATAAATTTAAAATTCGGTCTAAATTTTCGGGGTGTTACATGAACAAATAAATTGATGGATCTGAAAATTTTATATGGGAAAATCTATACGGGATAACAACCGTACCGTGTACAAACGAAATAAGTACGTGCGGCCCACTTTGATCAATTTGGCCCATGCAAAAAAAATTGGCGGTATGATAAAATGTGGCCCACTTCGATCAATTCGGCCTATACAAAAAATTGCGCGGTGTGAAAAGTATGCGGCCCATACAAAAATTTGGACGTTTTGACAAAGGAGGCAGCATAACGGGGAATCTTACTTACTCTCTCTGATCCCAAATGAATGACGCCAGTCTTCACACGTCTAACAAATTACGCGAACAATGCCACTCCACCCTTCTGTCCACGCACTTAAAAAAAGTCACCAGAATTTCTCCTCGAGTATCGGATCTCTTGTTCTTAATCATTTGCGTGTTACGGAATACCCGGTCAGAACGTTGAGATGCAACCGCCGAATGCCCCAAACAAGCCAAGCCTCAGTTAAAAGAAAACCAAGCCTACCAGCCGGGCCGCGCTTTGGCTGCAACCCTCTGCACTTCCGCATCCACCGGCCGCACACCCGGCACACATACTCCATTTGTCAGTAACGGAGCTCTCAGGAACGGGCCTTCTTCCCCAATCCCCACGACCTTTCTGTCGCGAACACTCAGCGCTGATCCTCGCCGAACTCCTCCATTCAGCATCGCGCATTCGCGCCCTCCTCCGAGCTCCTAGGCCGCGACCGACACGATCTCGCCCACTGGCTGCACCGGGACACCGCCGCCCTTGCCTGCGAGTTCACCGACACTGGCGACCTAACATCCGAGGTCCGTGACCGTGCCAGCCTCGAGCTTTCTCCACTGCCGGAACACGCGGCTGCTTGGCCTCCGCGGCTCGGCGCCATGTCTGACCGAAACCTCCCGGGCAAGGGCATGCTCGCCTAGGGCGATGTCGCCATCCTCATGTCTAGGCTAAATTCGTTCTTTCGTTTTTCTAATAATCCAACTACATTCTGTGCAGGCTTGATGCACGTTGTTGGAGGAGGACTTCGTTATCATTGCAAATCAGCCGAGGAAGAACAGCAGATGGATCTGGAGGACGATGTTGTCATCCTTGCAAACCAGCCTGGTGAGGAAGAGCATGTCTGAATATGCATATGAAGGAGGAGAGGTTGGAACTGTGTAGTGTTCTGCCTAATCTTGCTTAAATAGTACGAATCATATACTTTTCAATCTGAATAATACGGTAATATACCGAGTCTTTTTAATAGAGAAAAGATATTAGGTGATGTAGAACGCACATTTCCTACTATACAGCTCAATTTAGTTTATCCTCCAAAACATGCTCCAAGATATACGCAGTTACTGTAATACCATGGTGCTATGATTGAAGTATTTCCAGTGGCCTGGTTCAGATCTCTATCTGTCCCCTTGCATTCATGCTCTTGTTGTTGAATATTCACATCATGTAGCATCTTGATGGCAAACAGTTCAAGGTATCGTCACTAGAACAATAGTGTAGTTTCATATGAATGGCGATATTATTTTTCTGGGACTACTTTCTTGCAATTGTTTTGACCTCTGCACTCACGTATCAAAATGAGAGGCCCTGTTCTCGTAAATCTTGTTTAGTAGTGAGGATATAAAGACATAATGTTTTCGTCTTTGTACTTAAATATGGTTTCTGTTTGCGATAAACTTCACTTGGGATTGAGCAGATAGTGAATTAGTGACTCTGATCTGAATTATGGAGTCTTGGACTAGAGTACTTCTCATTCATTTCATAATGGCAAAGCTAAATCTGCGATGGTGTCACGGTTCAAGTGCATGAGATGGATGCAACTCTGCAAGTACTTGGTGTTGATTAATAGTATGATCCTGGCCTGCACACAAATTTTGGTATGGCTATTTTTTAAAATTCTGAGAGGCATGATCTTCTCTGGTTTTCTTATGGACTTCAAGATGTTCGATGCTAGCTAGCTGAATGAATTATCTTTCTACACCCATTATAAATATTTGTCAAATGACCTATGCCCAGAGTTTTCCTTATTTAGTATGGTAAAATATTTGTTGCTAACAATGATGTGGGTCGAACAAAACATAAGAAAAACTGGAGCATCTGCAACCTTGACAAAATATAAGCGGAATTTGTGGATCATGTAACCACATATATTTGGCTGTCAGATGTGCTCTCTTCTGAGATGTGGATTGAAGTCCCTGATTCATCAGCCAAGTATATGTGGTATTCATGTTTTGAGTCAGATATAAATTCATGCTACAAATAAAGATAAAACCTATATTTCTTTCATTGGTGGTTCACTACGGGTGAGCGGCTCGTTGCTCTGTGCCAGGAGCTTTCCCGTGTGCCGGATATCGGGCACACGGAAAAGTCTTTGCCGTGTGTTTTTGGCACATGGGAAAGAGGCGCTCTCCCGTAGTGGTTATGCATTATGTTTCTAGCAGCAGATGGAGTAATTTCTTCTTTTTTCCTACATGTCTAATTTTTGGCATGGACCTTTCAAAAAAGCCTTTTTTGTTTAGTACAGGTGGTAAACATGAGAATGTTTATTTGGACGAAGAAAGGTGTTGTATTCATTTTAACAATTAAATCGAACATGCTCGCAGAGTCCTCTTCGGAGTCAGAATCTACGTTGACTTGAACAGTAGATCTGGATCCGGCATCTGACATCGTGTCGTCCTGCAGGGCAGGGAGGATCGATTCAGGATCGTCGCTGTTTGGCTGGGAGTCGGATCCCAGTCCTGCAATGCCGACGAGGTGTAGATCGGAATCTGCCGACTCCTGGGAGTAGGCGGACTCAGATCCGTCTTGCGTGTAGTCGAACTCCGGGCGGTGGGTGGGCGAGAAGACGGTGTGGTTTTTTGGGAAGCCCATGGCCTCCGGAGTGAAGCCGATGAAGAGCTCGATGTCGCCGACTGGGATGAGAGTGTAGGCAATGAGACCGTCCTTCGCCAGCATCCACGTTGCGTCGTCTTGAACGTAGCCGATGGAGCCGAACCGCGATGCGCGGCCAACGGCGATGGTGTCGCCGATGCCGCCAAGTGTTCCCGCCTGGAACGTGACACCTGACGCCTTAGGCCCCACGGTGGGCGCCAACTGTCGTCGTATCGGCATCGTAGATAGGAGACGGGGGTCCTCTAGCCGAGGGTGAGCCGTGGGGTAGAAGGAGAGCGTCGTCGAGGTCGGGATTGTGCACGAAAGTTTACTCAGCTTCAGGCTCCACGGCGGTGGCGGAGCCCTACGTGCTGCTATAACTCACTATAAGGCAATAGCCGTGTTACAGGTTACAATGAGTAGATTGCGTATGAGAATATATCTATCTGTTGCCCTAAAGGCGTCCCGAGGTCCGGCTTATATAGGTGGCTGGACCTAGGGTTACAAGGAGGTCAACGTGTCCGGCAAGACTACAGAGTCCTAAACCTATCCGGCAAGTTACCGCCTTCCGTCTTGGTCTTGGCGGCGTCATGGGCTTCAGTCTTGGGCCTCCGTCTTGCCATCCTCCGTCCGTCTTGTCCGCCGGCTATCTGGGCCGCCCGGCAGGCAAAAGCCCTCACCACCACTTTGGGCCACCCTAGACTAGCCGGATTGATCCATGTCAGAGATACCCCTGGTTGGTATATCCCCAACATCCGATAGCCCTGATGCCGATCGATGATGGGGAGTTGGATGATCCATGATGAGTGTTTGTTTTCTAAACTCTATTAGTGTGTTTACTGTCTAAACTTTGTCTAAACTCTGGCAGTGTTCCGGTCATGTCTTAACTCTTTCAATGTGTCAGTCGTGACTTATAAACACTTATAACTGTTATCTTTGTGTGTTACCACTGTGTAATCTTGATATGTTTCCACTACTTGTGTTTACTCTGCTTGCTTTAAGTGTCATTTGTGTTAACCTCACCACTCAAATAAGTGGTGATAGTATTTATCTATGCGCACCTAACCAAAAAAAAGCAAATATAAACGACCAAACACTTGTACTTGTTACCTCATTCGATCTCTATCGGGCCTGCATAGAATCGATGTGGGCAACCAAATAAGATGCAAAGCCAAGGTCTAACGAGTTATAGATATAAGAAGGAAAAAAAATCCAAGTGACTAACCAAACACACCCTAAGTGTTAGGCTGACAGCTTCCTATAGTCAATGTGTTGCATCTCTCTTTCTTTAGAACAACGAAATTCTTACGTGAAAATGCCACACGAAAACGAAAAGTGAACTAAAAAAACAAGTGTTTGATGAAAACATCTGCCATGAGCCCCACAAAATTTACCACATCATAATAATGTATATCAAGCATTAAAAATGCTTTTTACTCCTTATGTCCCTAACGTCCTTATTTTGCGTACACAAAGTTTGAACATTAATTTAACCAACAAAATATTGGCTATGTGTTTTGAAAATCATACCTTTGGACTCATTTTTATATAAGGTTTTTAATGGTATAAATTTTATAACATAATTCTCATACATAAGTGGTTAAATTGATGATAAAAGTTTGTGCAAGTAAACTAAGGCACCATATGCATTGGGACGGAGGAGTATAACTAATATCAGGAATATAATCACCATACGTCTAGATGTAAAAAAGTTGTCCGCATGTTAATAGACATAACAGTAAAAAAACTTAAAAGTATACAAAATCTTCTGCAACTGATGTTGGAATTTTGACTAGCATTGCTAGTGGGCCTTTGGTACAAAGGCCAACTTAAAATTCTGAAATTCTCATTAGCCCATGTGCATATGGTTGTGAGTGGAGTGGGACAAATGTTTAGTCCCACATCGCTAGTTGGGAGAGAGTTACACCACCTTATAAGGTGCAGTGTTGTGCTACTTAGTAAGCATGTGAGAACACAAGGCTCTCTCACGCACTTCTCCTCCTCCGCCGCCGCTCGCTCGCTCGTCTCATCACAACGCATCGCGGGTGCGGGAATGACCCGATGCCTATATTTTTGCAGTCCGGAAAAACTTAGAGTCATTGATTAATAATTAACGGACACATTAATTACTTTACCGTTTCCGATTCCTTTGGATCGTGAGGCTGTTACCGACTCGATCGTGGGGTTGCGCGCACGTTCTACCCGACCCGCGTTATATATACAGGCAGAGGAAAACCCTAGCGGACACACGCAACACATGGTCGGTCGCCGTTCTAGTTCCAGAACCTTGCGCCGCCGTCTTCCAATTCTTCTCCATCCCGTCTTCCGGCGTGCACCGGTTGAAAGGACAATAGGCCTCAGGAACCCCGCCTCTTGTGATCCTGTACGGGAGAGCGGCGATCAGACTTTTGGGGAGCGCACACGCGTGACTACTGGCATCGAGTTCTTCCCCAACGACGACTTCTTCCCTGATATCGCCAACCTCTTCATCGACTACATGGGCGACGTCAACACCAACGGTTCTGCTGGTGCTGCACCATACGAACTCTTGATCTTCTTGTTTGAGTTACTACTACAGAATCTGCTTGTAGTATGTGGTTTAGATTCATTCGTGTCATTTACTGTTTTAGTAGATCACGTGATTAGTTTAAATCTGGTTATTCTAGTCATAAACTATTTACTGTTTACGCGGATTAAATCAATTGCTAAATTGCTTATGTATTCAACAATTCAAAAACCTGATCATAGGCAATTTGCTTTACCTGGCTTTCTCACGTCTATGAGGCCATTTCCCTTCAAAGGGGTGCAATATAAACGGTGGCACATGAGAGCAGTTTACTGGTTTCAAAACAGTAACTGCTATGACGCCACCAAAGGCAAGCCTGAGGGCGAGCTTAATCCTGCTCAGCAGGAGGCTTTTGGGAAGCTCGATAAGGTTTCAAGGGTGCCCTTCTGAGTATTCTTGACGACTCCATTGTGAATTCGTACATATCGTTTGATAATGGCAAGGACATGTGTGATGCGCTCGAGGCCAAGTTTGAGGCATCAGACGCTGGCAGCGAGTTGTATGTTATGGAGCAATACTATGACTACAAGATGACTGATGAGCGCTCTGTTGTACAACAGGCTCATGAGATACAGTCACTCGCTAAGGAACTCGAGCACTTTAAGTGTAATTTACCAGACAAGTTTGTTGTTGGTGACATTATTGCCATGCTTCCACCTTCGTGGAGCAAGTTTGCTACTTCTCTGTAATTTACCAGACAAGTTTGTTGTTGGTGACATTATTGCCAAGGCGAGAGTGAAAGATACACGTGCTCGAGTTGCCGATCCTGGTTCTAGTGCCCATGTGGTATAGAAGAAGAATTACCAACAGCCCCACAAGCCCAAAAACAACAAGAACAATTCTAGGGGTAAAGGCAAGTCTGATGGAAGATACAAACCGTCACAGCCTACCAACTTTAAGAAGAGTAACAATAAGAAGTCGAGGAAGGGATCATGCCATGTTTGCGGTGATCCAAATCACTGGGCTCCTCGTTGTCCCAACCGCCATGAGCTGCGCGAACAAGAGAACAGCGGCAAGACTGCCAATGTTGTCATTGGCGATACTGAGATGAAGGAATCTGGGTACAGTATATTTCCTACCATCATTTCAGGTGGTCACTCTCCTGAATAGTTGATTGATACTGGTGCCAATGTACATGTTTGTGCTGATACTTCCATGTTTTCTTCTTACCAGGTCACAGGGACTTCTCCCGTGCTGATGGGGAACGGGTCACATGCTTTTGCTCGTGGTGTTGGCACAGTCGATCTGAAGTTTACTTCGGGAAAGGTCGTGCGCTGAAGAACGTTCATCATGTGCCCTCCATCAATAAAAATCTCGTTAGCGGATCACTTCTGTGTCGAGATGGTTTTAAGTTGGTTTTCGAGTCCAATAAAGTTGTAATATCTAAGTATGGACAATTTGTTGGAAAAGGCTATGAGTGCGGAGGCTTGTTCCGCCTATCTTTGTCAGATATTTGCACTAAAGTTACTAATCATATTTGCCATTAAATTGAGTATAATTTGGCATTCACGACTTTGTCATATTAACTTTGGTAGCATGACGTGGCTAGCTAGTTTGGATTTAATTCCGAAATTCACTACTGTCAAAGGTTCCAAGTGTCAAGTATGTGTGCAAGCTAAGCAACCTCGCAAGTCTCATAAGACTGCAGAGGCAAGAGACTTGGCACCACTGGAACTTATACATTCAGATCTTTGTGAGATGAATGGCGTGTTGACAAAAGGCGGAAAGAAATATTTCATGACGCTTATTGATGACTCCACTAGATATTGTTATGTGTATCTTCTGAAATAAAAAGATGAGGCTTTAAACTACTTCAAAATCTATAAAGCTGAAGCAGAGAACCAACTTGATCGAAAGATAAAATAGCTAAGGTCTGATCGTGGTGGAGAGTATTTTTCCAATGAGTTTGATTCTTTTTGTGCGGAACATGGTATAATCCATGAGAGGACGCCTCCCTACTCGCCTCAGTCAAATGGGGTGGCTGAAAGAAAGAACCGAACTCTAACTGATTTGGTTAACGCCATGTTAGACACTTTGGGTGTCTCCAAGGCATGGTGGGGGAGGCTTTATTGACAGCTTGTCATGTCCTAAACCGAGTTCCCACAAAGAAGAAAACCGTTTCTCCATTTGAGGAATGGGAAAGGAAAAAACGAGACTCTCTTATTACGTACTTGGGGTTGTTTGGCGAAAGTCAATATACCAATTCCCAAGAAGCGCAAGCTTGGACCAAAAACCGTGGATTGTGTTCTTCTGGGCTACGCTTTTCATAGCGTTGGTTATAGATTTTTTGTAGTAAAATCTGAGGTATCCGACGTTCATGTTGGTACGATTATGGAGTCGAAGGATGCGACTTTCTTTGAGGATATCTTTCCCATGAAGGTATGCCTAGCTCATCAAATCAGGAGATACCTATACATCTAGTCAGGAATTGGTTGTATACCTGATCCTACCATTTCGATAGAACACACTGATAATCCTGTGGAGGATGACAATGAAGTTCCTGTTAGGAGCAAGAGACAGAGGACTGCAAAGTCCTTTGGTGATGATTTCATTGTGTACCTTGTGGATGACACCCCAGTACCATTTCAGAAGTTTATGCATCTCTTGATGCTGACTACTGGAAGGAAGCTGTCCGTAGCGAGATGGATTCCATCTTGGCTAACGGAACCTGGGAAGTCACTGATCGTCCTTATGGGTGTAAACCTGTAGGATGTAAGTGGTGTTCAAGAAAAAGCTTAGGCCTGATGGTACTATTGAGAAGTACAAGGCGCGGCTTGTGGCCAAGGGTTATACCCAGAAAGAAGGTGAAGACTTCTTTGATACTTACTCACATGTGGCTAGACTGACCACGATTCGTGTGCTACTTTCGTTGGCTGCCTCGCATGGTCTTCTCGTTCATCAAATGGACGTTAAAACGACTTTCCTAAATGGAGAGTTAGACGAGGAAATTTACATGGATCAGCCCGATGGTTTTGTAGTACCTGGTCAGGAAGCAAAGGTGTGTAAGTTGTTGAAGTCTCTATATGGCCTGAAGCAAGCTCCTAAGCAATGGCATGAAAAGTTTGAAAGAACTTTAACTGCTGCAGGTTTCGTTGTAAACGAATCTGACAAGTGTGTGTACTATCGCTATGGTGGGGGCGAGGGAGTTATTCTCTGTCTGTATGTATGTCGATGACATACTGATCTTTGGAACCAACCTTGATTTAATCAAGAGGTTAAGGATTTCTTATCTCGCTGTTTTGAGATGAAGGATCTAGGAGTGGCTGATGTTATCTTGAACATCAAGCTGCTGAGAGATGGTAATGGTGGGATTACACTGCTTCAGTCTCACTGTGGAAAAGGTCTTGAGTCGCTTCGGGTATGAAGACTGTAAGCCTTCTCCGACACCATATGATCCTAGTGTGTTTCTTCGAAAGAATCAATAGAGTGCTAGAGATCAGCTGAGATATTCTCAGATTATTGGCTCGCTTATATATTTGGCTTGTGCCACGAGGCCTGACATCTCTTTTGCTGTGAGCAAGTTGAGCCGGTTTGTTTCTAATCCGGGAGATGATCATTGGCATGCGCTTGAGAGAGTTATGCGTTATTTAAAAGGCACTTCGAGCTATGGAATTCACTATTCCGGTTATCCGAGGATACTGGAGGGTTATAGTGATTCAAATTGGATCTCTGATGCTGATGAGATTAAGGCCACGAGTGGTTATGTGTTTACACTCGGTGGTGGCACCGTTTCCTGGAAGTCTTGCAAGCAGACCATCTTAACGAGGTCAACTATGGAAGCAGAACTCACAACGTTAGACACAGCCACTGTTGAAGCAGAGTGGCTTCGTGAGCTTTTGATGGACTTACATGTGGTTGAAAAACCAATACCCCCTATCCTTATGAACTGTGATAATCAAACTGTGATACACAAGATTAAAAGTTCTAAGGATAATTTGAAGTCATTAAGGCATGTGAAGAGGAAATTGAAATCTGTCCAAAAATTAAAGAATTCCGGAGTTATTGCGTTGGATTATATCCAAACGTCTAAGAATTTGGCAGATCCCTTCACAAAGGGTTTATCATGTAATGTGATAGATAGTGCATCGAGGGAGATGGGTTTGAGACCCACAGAATGAGTTGTCCACAGTGGTAACTTACTCTATGTGATCAGATATCCCGTGAATTAGAAGTGGGAGACAAGCTGTTGGTCAACTGGGAGGAGAGTATCCCTATATTTTACTATCCCACTCCGTAAAGATGCAATACTCTCCTGATCTGCATGGCAGGTTGATATTGATCTTAATGTGTTCCAAGTGGCTTGTTTTTGTAAGCAGAGATGTTGTCCTGCAGAGCATCTCCTGAGGAATACACCTATATGAGTCTGGTTGTTAAACGTCGCAGTCTGTGAGAGTTGGGTGCTCTCTAATAAACTCATGAAAGGTCTTGAAGTATGACGTATAAGCTCCACCCGTGGGGAAGCCTTGCGGCAGCGCAGTATCGGTCAAGGATTTGTGTGAAACTAGGTCGCAACAAACTTGTAGTTTAATGTATAGTCCACTATTCAAGTTGTGATCTAGTGTAGCATAAGTTTCTAAGTGAAATTTCAACTTAACAACCTCCACTAATCACCGGTATATAAAACAATGTTTTGGAACTAAATGATGAGATTAGCCAATGAGGCTTTGTGGGAGATTGTTGGAATTTTGACTATCATTGCTAATGGGCATTTGGTCCAAAGCCCAACTTAAAATTCTGAAATTCTCATTGGCCCATGTGCATATGGCTGTGAGTGGAGTGAGACTAATGTTTAGTCCCACATTACTAGTTGGGAGAGAGTTGCACCACCTTATAAGGTGGAGTGTTGTACTACTTAGTAAGCATGTGAGAACAGAAGACTCTCTCACACACTCCTCCTTCTCCACCGCCGCTCGCTCATTTCTGCTTGTAGTATGTTGTTTAGATTCGTTCAGTTTATCTATTGTTTTAGTAGATAACATGATTAGTTTAATTTTGTTTATTCTAGTAATAAACTGTTTACTATTTTTACGGATTAAATCAATTACTAAATTGTTTATATATTCAACGACTGAATACGTGGCTCGACTCCATTAAACCATTGTGCGTATATAAGTGACGGAATGTAGGGATGTGTAAGTTGGATAGTAGAATTAGACCGTATTTGACCATATTTCTACTATCTCATTTATCCCACTTACACATCCTTGACGTATTGCTTCATTTTTTTTGTGAGAGATTGAGGGACTACCGGATATTCACAACGGGTAGTGGGTGCAACAATTTTCAAAATGTCAAAAAATTCAAAATAAAAATTTCGCATATAGTTCAAGATATTTCATGTTAGCACAAAAAGTTACGGGAAGAAAAAACTTTTTTTGCAACATGTGCAAAAAAGACAAATCCGGACGCACCGAAATGTCTTTATACGCGTCAGTTTTTTGTCTTTTTTGTAGAGCTCACAAAAAATGTTTTTTCACCATGCCATTTTTTGTGCTAACACATCATGTTGTAATGTACATCCGGATTTGTTTCTGGAATTTTTTGACATTTTGAAAAAAAATAAAAAAAAATACATAATGGGTGCATCTAGCCAAATCGCTGACAGGGACTACTTCATACTTTGATCACTGACCAACTAGTTGTCCTCCAGATGGGCTGGCCCAGTAGAGCGTTCGAGTCCACCTCGATAGGCGCATACAGAAAAAGCTTCCGACATGTCCGCATCGATCGAATCGAGCCCGTCCATCCGTTAACATACTCGTGATCGGAGCAGGCAAAGGCCGGCCCACGATCGCCGGTGCCGGCAGGGCACCACGCGTGGCCACTGGTCAACCGACCGAGACCGACCCGACTACCTTCCTTCCCCACCGCGGTCACCGAGCGGCGGAGGGGACGGCCTCGTGCTCTTATAAAACCCCGTCTCGCGCGCCTCGACAAGTTCGGCCACCGCACCGCTTCCCCGTCCCTCCGTCGCCGTCCGTCCCCCCGTCACCCATGTCGATAGGGGGCCACCTGGATCTCGAGGCGGCGGGGGCTCCCCGGCTCCCTGGCGGAGAGACCACCGTGAGTGCGCAGGGGAAACCCTTGTTCTACACTTCTGTGTTTTTCCCTTACTTACTTCAGATGATAGCTCGCTCTAGCGCTCGTCGCCTACTCGTACGCACCTCGACAGGTTTATTTTCCCGTTGTACTTCAATTGGTGCATTCTTGCTTTGTTCCTTTTGATTGGCGATTGCACGATGGAACATGAATCTTTTACTGTATTGTTATCTGCATGTGCACAGTAGTTCGACTGTTCGAGATTAATTTAGTGGCCCAAGCCCAACTGGCGGCGACTCGTTTTGCCATTGTAGTTTTCTCTCAATGGAAATCAGGGGCTTGTCCCACTTACTGTCAGAGAGGAAAAAACGATGCAGTCGTAGTCGTGGAGATCGTGTTCGATTCTTGCTACAGCGGCAGCGCTGCAGGCCAAAGTATCAACTCGATAGCGCTGCGCTAGTGCGCATGCCTCAGTTTGCAAACTCTGTGTTTCTCTTTCTTTCCAACTGAACTGTTCTTCGCCGGTCACAGCTCACCTCGAATCGTTTTTATCGCCTTGCAGTGGGCAGCTTTGATTTCTCTTTTGTTTTTCCTATTTCGCGGTGCCCCTGGTCAGTGTGATTTGTGATCACGCAATAATCTGAGCCATCTTCTGCAGCGCGAGTTATTTGTTTTGTTTTTTTCTTTCTTGGGGGAAGGTTGTTTGTCTTGGTCTTGGCCAACATGGAATCAGGGGAATATTTCCGTTTCTTGCTTTAGCTACTTGTGGATTATGTCTAACATGCAAGTAATGTATAATAAACATTGTTACATTTTTCATTCATGTGCGTCCTATCTCTTACTAGTAGTTAGCAGTTTCTACCTTTCAGTTAGATGACTTCACCATCTCTGACTGAGAAGTATTGCTGAAAAAATAGTGGCTGAGGTGGATGCCTGGGTGCTCATGAGCTACTTGATAAGGATATCAGTTTGCATTGAAGTAGACGCAACAACTGACCAGATTCCCTTTTTATGCCATTTGCAATGTACCTGGCCATTTTTCCTCATTTGGACGGGACATTTCCATCATTTTGTTTGCAAGAAACTGTTTTATTTCTTGAGCTATACACCTATTTAAGAGTAAGAGAAAAGTCGGTGTGTTGATTGGGGGTCATTTTCTTGATGATGTCATCATGGATTACATCACAGGGCCTCAAGTTCCATATTGCTCTAGTCTCTGAAAGTGCCACCAGAAAAGTAGACTAAAAGAAACAAGTCCTTGATATTCACATTTGTCGTAGCCCCACAAAAATCCCACATGGTCAACTTATCGGGAATTGGGACCCGTGAGATTCTCACAACAATTGATTTCAAGCATTAATACTGGTACTACTCTGGCCTTTGGTTGACTCCATTGACTCACTATGTGTATAAGTAACCGACTGCTTCAAATGATCAGTGTGGTGCATCTCTCTTCTCTAGAATACTGAATTTCTCTGTGTAGTTCTTACAAAATGCCTTCCCTCAACTGTGAGCAGGTTGGCAATGTCCGCAAAAATATATTTCTTGCATACACGACTCTTGGTGTGGTTTTCGGTGGCCTCGTTACTTCTCCCCTCTATGTTTATCCCTCAATGAACTTGTCATCTCCCACGGAAGCGGACTACCTGGGAATATACAGCATAATGTTTTGGACTCTTACTTTAATCGGTGTGGTCAAGTATGTAGGCATAGCTCTCAATGCTGATGATCATGGTGAAGGTAACTAACCCCTTGCAGCTTCCTCCTTTCCTTTTCTTTGAGCAGTTATTGCTGCCTTTTAGATGACTGTTGGAATTTATAATAGCCGGACAATATTAGTTGATGATTTGATGTTAAAACCAACAAAAAAGTCACTACAAAAACGATTCTGTGAATCAAATATCTGGATACTTGTTGCATTGCATATCCTTTTAGGAGGTCGATTTTTTCTCTACTTTGTATAGTGTTATTTCCAATACTATTTAGTATGAACTGTGTAGTGTAGATGCTATGATCTATTAATATTTGTTCAGCTCCACCGAATGGGAAGATGTCAGTAAACCTAAGCCTGATAAAAATGGAACTTATCTGTATATTATTAAATACAAGCTTTATTTTCTTGGTAGATCAATCGTTTTACTTTATATGTTATTGGCATGGGCGTTGCTTAGTCTAGATTTTGCAGGTGGTACATTTGCCATGTATTCTTTGCTGTGTAGGCATGCCGATATAGGCATCCTTCCTTCCAAGAGAGTATATTCAGAAGAAGAACCACTGCTTCACGATCAGTCAAAAATAGCTAGAAGGCCTAGTAAGCTGGGGAAGTTCTTTGAGCGCAGCATAACTGCAAGAAGGGTATTGTTATTCATGGCCATTCTTGGGATGTGTATGCTCATTGGGGATGGCATACTAACTCCTGCTATTTCAGGTTTGTTATTTGCAGATGAGTTGCTCAATAAATGATGTATATAATGAGCAATGAAAGAACCTCTCTGATAATGCTTTTCGATGACATCAATCCTTCAGCTTCACCGAATGGGAAGATGTCAGTAAACCTAACCATTTTTTTGATCATATAGATAACTCACGTTCCTTATCTCTTTTCAGTTCTATCAGCAATCGATGGACTAAGAGGGCCATTTCCTACTGTTAGTAGACGTAAGTTGCTCAATAAGTGCTGTATATAATGAGCAATGAAAGAATCTCTCTGATAATGCCTTTCGATGACATTAATCATTCTTTGAATTATTCAGCTGTTGTGGAAGCCCTGTCTGCAGCAATTCTTATTGGCTTATTCTTGCTGCAAAAGTATGGGACTTCAAAAGTTAGCTTTCTGTTTTCTCCAATCATGGCAGCATGGACTTTCACCACTCCAATTATCGGAATATACAGCATTATTCATTACTACCCTGGAATCTTCAAAGTCATTTCGCCACATTATATTGTTCATTTCTTCCTTAGAAATAAAAAGCAAGGGTGGCAGCTGCTTGGTGGGACTGTTCTATGTATCACAGGTAGACCACATTTACGTGCCAATGCTATCAGGTTGTGCCTTTTTTTTTCTGATAGTGATCACGCAGCCTAAAGTTCAATCTCCTGCCTGTAGGTGCGGAAGCTATGTTTGCAGATCTTGGCCACTTCAGCAAAAAGGCTATTCAGGTTATTATCATTCAGAATTATCAGCATGAATTATCCTTATACATTTTTTCTTATTCATAGTTAGTTACACTTCATTTTTTTCTACAGATAGCATTTCTATCCAGCATATATCCTTCTCTGGTCCTCACTTATGCCGGGCAAACAGCATACCTCATTAACAATGTCAATGACTCCAGTGATGGATTCTACAAATTTGTCCCTCTCCCAGTTTACTGGCCCATGTTTGTCATCGCAACACTAGCATCAATTGTTGCTAGTCAATCCTTAATATCTGCAACCTTTTCTGTCATAAAACAGTCAGTTGTCCTGGACTACTTTCCCCGTGTCAAGGTGGTGCACACATCGCAACAAAAGGAAGGGGAGGTTTACTCCCCAGAAATTAATTACATTCTGATGGTACTGTGTGTTGGTGTTATACTTGGCTTTGGTCGTGGAAAAGAGATAGGAAATGCTTTCGGTAAGCAAATTCTGCAAACAAATGCTCCAGTTTTTAATGTATACTCCTAGTTTGTGCCTGAAGACTCGATGCGTAATTGTTTACCGCAGGTGTTGTTGTCATCATGGTCATGCTCATAACAACCATCATGCTCACTCTTGTGATGATCATCATATGGAGAACGCCGCCTGTTCTTGTCGGCCTGTATGCAGTTCCGTTCATCATCATGGAAGGGTCCTATGTCAGTGCCGTTTTCACCAAGATCCTTGAAGGAGGTTGGCTTCCTTTTGCAGTTTCCATGATCCTTGCTTTGATCATGTTCGTCTGGTACTATGGTAGGCAAAGGAAAGCAGAGTATGAAATGATGAACAAGGTAACCGTGGAACGCCTTGCTGAGCTCTTGGCAAAGCCTGAGGTTCAGAGGGTCCCGGGCTTGTGCTTCTTTTACAGCAACATACAGGATGGGCTAACTCCGATACTTGGCCATTACATCAAGAACATGAGCTCACTGCATACAGTCACCATCTTTGTGACCCTGAGGTACCTGCTGGTTTCCAAAGTTGATAAACGGGAAAGGATCCTGGTCAAGAGGCTTGGCCTGGACGGAGTGTACCAGTGCACCATCCAGTATGGATACGCCGATAACCTGAGCCTCAAAGGCGGCGACGACCTTGTGGCACAGGTCACGCGGTGCCTACAACGGCACATCGAGACTAGCAAAAACCGACAGTCTCCTGTTTCCAGTGAGGAAGAGGTTGCAAACCTGGATGCGGCGAGGTCGGCGGGGGTGGTGCATGTACGGGGCAAGATGAGGTTCTACGTGGGTGACGATGCCGGCTGTTTCGACAAGGTCATGCTCCGATTCTACGAGTTCTTGCATGGCATCTGCAGGTCGGCACTGCCTGCTCTCGGGATACCTCTGCAGCAGCGAGTTGAGATCGGCATGCTGTACAAGGTTTGACACACTATAGGTGGATTAGGTTATTGTTGTCGTCTGTGAGGTTTCTTGTTATTGTTCGTTGTTGAATTTGGGCCTCAAAGGCTCAAATTAAGGTGAGAAATACAAAGTAAGGGACACTTGGTGCGTGAGTGTGCTAGTATGGTCTGTCCCCTGGCTTCTGATCTATCAGCTAAGCTTTGCATTTTTTTACCTCGAAAAATAGTGGCAGTATGGTGATCAGTAGAACCACCAAGATTCACAGGGACCTTGAACTGAGATGACAGAACGAAAAAGGATGATTAAATGCTGGAACTTTATCCTGTTGTCTCAGTTTACTACATGTTCCTGCATTTGGTGATATGGAACAGGCTCTTTTTACTGATACGGATCCATGTTTCTTTTTCTATTTTGCAGCAGTTCTTTCTGGATTCAACATCCCATCAGCTATGCAGCCCATCCTGGGGTGGTTGTAAGCTACCCTAGAGCCCTAGACCGACCCTTCCGCCGTCTAATCGTAGTAACAGAATTTCAAAATATAAAGATCCAAAAGTAGTATGAAGTTTAAAAGCGGCTAGACTTCTGTCGACATCGAAGTGCGTCGAATGAATGGCCAAATCCTGATCATGAAGCTTAAAGAAACGCTGCAAGCATATATATGCAAGATGGTGATTCAGTGCAAAGTATCAATACTTAAAAACATGCATAAATCGTGTGCAGAGCATGCATAATGCACTAGAATTATTCAGACGACCATCTCTTCCTGGTAGACTGTCAGAGTACCTGGTGACCACGGCAATAGCTGCGACATGGGCACGGGCGAGAGGGCACCAAAGGATGTGGGCCGTCAACAAGACCCAAGTCCAGTACGAGCCCGGCGGCCCAACCCAAAGTTCCAGGACCCAGCGTACATATACGCTGGCGTGCGAAGGAGGAAGCCATCCTAGTTGGATCACGACGGACGGCTCTCTTCTCGATCCCCTTTTCTCTCGAAACCCAGTCCTTGCTTCTTCTTCCTCCACAAGTCTCTGTAATCTCTAGTTGCTACCAAATTGTATCGAACCTGTGTGTGAATCGAGTGAATCCTATCTAGTATCTTACACCTGGTATCAGAGCCAAACCATCCATCGCTTCCCAATTTTTTTTTTCTCCATCTCCTACGACCTGGGGTCGATCATCGAAACCCGGCATCAGCGTCGGATCCGCGAAGCGCAGGAGAGCGCCATGGCGGACGGAGAGCTCACCAACGCCGAGATGTTCCGGCAGCTCAAGGAGCTGTTGGCGACAGCAGAGACGAAGCAGGATCTCCGCATCGACAAGCTCGACGCGCGCTTCGACGACATCACCAACGAGATCAACGCGTGGCGTCCGCGACTCGAGGGACGCGTCGATGCTCTTCAAACGGCGGTCACGGCGCTGCAACGACAAATCGCGACATCAAGCTCGGGTACCTCCGAGCCACCCGCACCGGACCTGGCAGCGGCTCAGGCCGCTGACGCCCGCACGCTGGCGGGCAAATCTCTGCTCGGCGCTCCGCCAGCCGGGACCGATCCGTTACCTGCACAAGGGAATCTGGCAGCGGCTCATCTCGCTGACGCCCGTACACCGACGAACGCAACACGGATGGACGCGACGTCGGTCGGGACCGATTCCGGGCAAGGCCACGGCGATCTTCAACATCACCGGGGGTTGGCCGCTGGGATCCCTGTGATCCCGGCGCCTACCCCGGTCACAGGTGCGATTGATTTTCAAACCCCAGTTCACCTTCGTAGTAATTTCGCCGAAAGGGAATGCACTGCCAATCAGTTGTTTTCTCAGTTGGGACAGACAAATCCATCGCTGCAATTTCCCTTGTTTGATGGTGAAAACCCTCAGCTCTGGCAAACTCTTGCTGAGCAGTACTATAGTATGTTTGCTGTGCATACTTCGTACTGGGTACCTATGGCTACTCTGAATTTCGTGGGTGCTCCTAAGGTTTGGTTACATTCAGTGCGGAAGAAGTTAGCAGGGTTAGATTGGATGTCTTTCTGTACTCTGTTATGCACTCGTTTTGGTAGGGATAGGCATCAGTTACTCATTAGACAATTCTATGCTCTTCGGCAACGTGATACAGTTACTGATTACATTGAGAAATTTGAGCATATTATGAACAATTTAGTAGCCTATTCTGATGCAATTCACCCTCTGTATTTCTTGACGAGATTCATCGAGGGACTCAGAAGTGAGATCAGGGCAGTGGTGTTGGTTCAAAGACCAACTGATCTTGATGCAGCTTGTGCCCTGGCCTTATTACAAGAAGAAGTTGCAGATAGTGTCAGAACTACACACTACCGGTTTTCTGATTCTACACACAAGGGCAGGCCTCTGCCATTACCGCACCCACCACAAAGAACTGGGCCAGAAAATACAAATGCAATGCATCGTGCTGGCAGAGCTCAGGAAGCGAGCAAGGGAATGACAGATACTTCCAAGCTGCAGGCACTGAAAAATTACAGAAGAGCTAGAGGTTTGTGTTTCACGTGTGGTGAGAAATATGGCCGTGAACACGTTTGTCCAGCCACAATACAGCTGCATGTTGTGGAGGAGTTATTGGAAATGATGGGTGCAGATACTCTGGGTATAGGAGAGAATCAAGAGTCAGGAGAAGAGGAAACTGAATCTTTGTGTACAATTTCACTACAAGCTTTGTCAACTAAGTTACCTGACGGCGACAGTTCACCATCAGTTCTCCAACTGTATGGTTGTGTTCAAGGGCAACCAGTCACACTTCTGGTCGATTCTGGTAGCACGGCATCATTCTTGAACACTCGGCTACAGTCCACCTTGTCCAATGTCAGCAAAATTGCATCTCCTGTTCGTGTGAAAGTGGCTGACAACAGAGAGTTGAAGTGCACCGAAGAAATCAAGAACTGCACATGGACTTCCCAAGGCCATGAATTTTCTACTGATTTCAAGCTACTCCAGTTGGGAGCATTTGATATTATACTTGGGCAGGACTGGTTGTACAAACACAGTCCAATGCATATCGATTGGCCAATAAAAAGACTGAAGATATCGGATAAAGGGTTGCCAGTATTTCTGCAAGGAGTGGGAGCTGCCAAGGTGATTTGTCACAACATCACAGTTGAACAGCTCGCAGGGTTGCAAAAACACAATGATATTGAACAAATATTGGTGATCAATGCAGTTAGTGGGGACAAACAAGGCGATGAGACCAACGTGTCACCTGAAATTCAGCAAATATTGAAGCAGTTTGAGGGAGTGTTTGCTGAACCCACCGAGCTACCACCCAGAAGGCATTGTGATCATGTGATCCAACTCATTGAAGGGGCGCAACCTATTCAGATTCGTCCTTACAGGCATTCCCCTACAGTTAAAGATGAAATTGAGCGTCAGGTGGAGGCACTACTGAAGTCAAGAGTTATTCAGAATAGCACCAGTGCATTTGCTTCGCCAGCTATCTTGGTGCAGAAGAAAGACCTGACGTGGAGAATGTGTATTGACTATAGACGCTTGAATGCGTTGACAGTGCCCAAGAAGTTTCCAGTGCCTATAATTGATGAATTGATAGATGACTTGGCAGGCGCAAAATGGTTTTCCAAGCTGGATTTGCGAGCTGGTTACCATCAAATACGACTCGCTCCAGGGGAAGAACACAAGACGGCATTTTATACTCATTCAGGTCATTATGAGTACAAGGTCATGTCCTTTGGCCTTTCTGGAGCTCCAGCAACTTTTCAAGGAGCAATGAACGAGACACTCCGTCCTGTTCTGCGCAAATGCGCCCTGGTATTCTTCGACGACATACTCATCTTCAGTCCAAACCTTGAACAGCATGCCTTGGACTTGGCTACAGTCTTGGAATTGCTCAAGCAAGATCAGTGGCAAGTTAAACGTTCCAAGTGTTCATTTGCACAAAAGAGTATAGCATACTTGGGACACATTATAAGTGAAGCAGGAGTAGCAACTGATCCTGAAAAGATAAAGGCTGTGTTGGAATGGAAGATTCCTTTAAATGCTAAAGAATTGAGAGCATTTTTGGGGCTGGCAGGCTACTACCGGAAGTTCATTCGATTCTTTGGTCTGATTGCAAAAGCATTGACACAACTGTTGAAGAAGAACACGGTATTCCAGTGGTCTAGTACAGCTGATAAAGCATTCAATCTTCTCAAGGAAGCTCTGGCGAGTGCACCAGTCCTGGCTATTCCAGATTTCAGAAAGGAATTCATCATTGAAACAGATGCCTGTGACAAAGGGGTGGGAGCAGTGTTACAGCAGCAAAGCCACCCAATTGCTTATCTCAGCAAAGCGTTGGGGCCACGGACCAGTGGACTATCAACTTATGAAAAGGAATATTTGGCAATCCTCTTAGCAGTTCAGCAATGGAGGCCCTACTTACAGCACTCCGAGTTCACAATTAAAACTGATCAAAAAAGTTTAGTGCACTTGGAGGAACAAAGGCTCAACACTACATGGCAGAAGAAAGCTTTCGCCAAGCTATTGGGTCTGAGGTACAGAATCTTGTACAAGAAAGGCAAGGAAAATGCAGCAGCGGATGCTTTATCCAGAAAAGCACATGAGCAAGTCCTGACAGTAGCCGCAATTTCAGTGTGTCAACCTGTCTGGCTGACAGAGGTGCAACAGAGCTATGCAAGTGATGCAACAGCTCAGAAACTTTTGCAACAACTGGCAACTGCTCAAGACAATTCCTCATTGTATGAGTTGGACAAGGGGCTTATCCGTTACAAGAAAAGAATCTGGGTAGGAGAGAACCCAGAGTTACAAGCAAATATATTTCAGGCATTCCATAGCAGCACACTGGGTGGGCATTCAGGTGCGCCTGTGACTTATAAAAGAATCAAACAACTGTTTGCATGGAAGGGCATGAAACCGCAAGTCAAGCAGTGGGTGCAGTCCTGCCAAGTTTGTCAGCAGGCTAAGCCAGAAAGAGTTAAGTACCCAGGTCTATTAGAACCACTGAGAGTTCCTAAGAAGCCGTGGCAAGATATAGCAATGGATTTCATTGAGGGGTTGCCGCAGTCTGGGCCTTACAACTGCTTGTTGATTGTGGTCGACAGGTTCTCGAAGTACGGGCATTTCATACCATTGGCACATCCATACAGTGCTTCCAAAGTGGCTACTCTGTTCATTGATAATGTTTACAAGCTCCACAGCCTGCCTGAAACAATTGTCTCTGATCGTGATCCAGTATTCACGAGCAATTTTTGGAAGCAACTTTTTGAAGCAATTGGCACGCAGCTTAAACTGAGTTCTGCCTACCATCCAGCCACTGATGGTCAGACTGAACGCTTGAATCAATGCGTTGAGACCTATCTCAGATGTTTTGTTCATGCCTGCCCCAAAAAGTGGAGTAAGTGGATTTCTTTAGCTGAGTATTGGTACAATACGAGTTACCATTCTTCACTGGATTCTTCACCGTTTCTGGCATTATATGGTCATGAACCGCGCCATTGGGGTATCGAAGCACCAGATGGAGGCATCGCTTCTAACCTTCAAGAATGGATATCAGAGAGAAGGACAGTCCAGGACCTCTTGCGACAACATCTAGTGCGAGCACAACAATGGATGAAGAAGTATGCTGACAAGAATAGAACATTCCAGGAATTCAAACAAGGTGATATGGTCTTTTTGAAGCTGCAACCTTACATTCAAGCTTCGGTGGCACCAAGGGCCAATCACAAGTTACTCTTTAAGTACTATGGGCCATTCCCAGTGCTGGCACGAGTTAGTGAAACATCTTACAAGTTGGGGCTGCCAACAGGCTCGACAGTCCATCCAGTGTTCCATGTGTCTCTTCTCCGGAAGGCTCTCGCGGACGGTATGATAGCATCTCAAACTCTTCCAGTTGATTCTGACACTCTTGCTATTCCATCTAAGATCCTTGCCAAGCGCTGGCGTAAGAAGGCCAACCGTACGGTGGAGCAAGTCCAAGTGCAGTGGTCTGCGGGCAATGCAGCATCGGCAACCTGGGAAGACCGTGAGGAGCTGCAGAGCAGATTTCCGCACGCCCCAGCTTGGGGACAAGCTGGTTCTGAAGACCCGGGGGGTGTCAGAGTACCTGGTGACCACGGCAATAGCTGCGACATGGGCACGGGCGAGAGGGCACCAAAGGATGTGGGCCGTCAACAAGACCCAAGTCCAGTACGAGCCCGGCGGCCCAACCCAAAGTTCCAGGACCCAGCGTACATATACGCTGGCGTGCGAAGGAGGAAGCCATCCTAGTTGGATCACGACGGACGGCTCTCTTCTCGATCCCCTTTTCTCTCGAAACCCAGTCCTTGCTTCTTCTTCCTCCACAAGTCTCTGTAATCTCTAGTTGCTACCAAATTGTATCGAACCTGTGTGTGAATCGAGTGAATCCTATCTAGTATCTTACATAGACTGATGGAGAAGACAGTAGTTACAGTAGCGACACTAACGCTTCCATTGGCGTGATTGGTGGGAAAACAAGGCTCCAAAAGCGACGGTAAAAGCGAGAAAAGTAGGAGATACTGTCTGCGATTTACGCATCCTTTTGCCTTGTTGCGACATTGCTGTAGCGCTTTTTTCAGAGGATGAAATATTAATAGAAAAGGAACCACTGTAGTAATAGTTCACTGATTAGCTGCTGGTAGACGGTCGATGCAGATGTTAGCAGACTGATCGATCAGACGAGTACCGTGGTCCATGGTTCCTAACCGGGGACGTTAGCCTAGTGTAGTTCCAGAACCTCTCAGAGTCTCAGGTCAAGACAACTGCAGTGCAGAGATGAGCCAACCGAGGACAAGGTTAGCTGTTAGTTTTTTTTTTGTGTGAAGAAATATATTTTTTTCTTCTTCTTCAGTGGATCGACTAATGTCTCGTGTAGCAATTAGGAGAAATGAACATGCGTCTAGCTGCTCTGATTCAAAACAGAGATCACAACCTCCACTAACAGAACGGCAAAACATTTTCTGAAAACAAGACGAAACATTTGCTCTTTTCATTGATCAGGAGTTTGAGTGACAGAAATAGTGCAAGGCCTTGTCAGCGCCGTTTTACCCAGTTCAGCGCCTCCTTGATAAGCTTTACTACGATGATCGATGGCAGATGTAAATACACGAGCATTTCAGTCGTCCAAATCAACAAGTTATAACAAGAGATTCTATAATTTCGAGAGCCAAGAGTTTGTCAACCTCTTGCATCACTATAATTACTACAATGAAAATTCTCTATTAGTAACAGAAATAGCATAAGGCCTTGGCAGTGCCGCTTTAAACCGTTTCTTCTTCGGGTACACGAATAGCTTTATAAACTCAATCTTTAGACGGCGACATATCGTCATTTCCAGAAATAGAAAGCACACAGAAATTAGATATTCATAAGGCAAACACGACATGATAGCATGTGTGCATGGTTTAGCTATCGGCCTACACAAATTATGACAGAGAATCTTTCCTTCTTCGTTGACCCGATCACTTTGGGGCCGGTAGGTAACTTGCTTTTGGTTGGTTCTTGGTTGGGTTCTAGGCGCCCAAAATTTGGAGTGGCACGTCCTGATTTTATTATGTGGAGCCCTTTTCCTTGGATTTGTCTCGCCTAGTCACATGATCAGCTGCAATAATTTAGCCCACCACCTAAAAAAGCAACAGTGAGCAAGTAGACAATTAACTTGTTCCCATAGCTTTTCATACCGAGTAACTTTGGGTGCTTTAGGAAAAGGAAGCGCTTCTGTGGTGTGAAGAAGAGAAATAGAAGTACCGGAATTAAAATAATATGTAGCTTGCTATTCTATTTGCAATAGTTGTTAACAAACTTAGTGCGTGTCCGTTTTTGCCAAGTACCAACGACTGTTGTTGTTCCACCGTCACATTTAACAAATTCTTCAGCCAAACCTTGCTACACTTACGTCGACGAGTTTTGTTTAGCACGGTGTTATGGCTTCCCTTAGTTCTAAAAACAAATGTGGCTAGTTCTGTTATGAACAAAGCATGCCTTTAGTTTCCATTCCACATCAAACCCATATTTTTTGGTGACGAGGTTATGGATGCAACTAGTTTTGTACATATATAAGTGTTGTCAACTCTGTTGTTTCTTCCTAATAAAGAGGCACACTGAACTTATGTGTGTTAAATGAACGTCGTGTACATAAATGTTGTAAATTTTGTTTTGTGTTTGTTTCTTCTAAACAAAGAGGCACCTAGAACGTATGCGTGCCCTTGGAAAAAAATCTCGTCTTGCGCATAAATGTTGTAAAGTTAGATTGTTGTTGTCTCGCCTTAATAAAGAGATACCTTGAACTTGTGCGCATTCTCGAAAAACATTTGTCGTTTGTACATAAATGCTATTAAATGTCTCTTGTCATTGCTTCTTAGACATTGTCATTGCTTCTTACTAACAAAAAGACATCCTGAACTTATGCGCGTTCTCGGAAAATAGTTGCATCTCTTGTACATAAGGGTTGCGATTTTGTTCGAAGGAACCCTGAACTTATGGCCCTTCCCTAGAAAAAATGTTAAAACTTATGTCAAATAGTTTGGAATGTAGTATGGTCATTTTCCTTTGACATCTTTATGAACTTCCTAGATTCCAAAACAAGCTTGTAAACCTTGATGTGCAACTTCAATTCATTTATAAAAAATTAAGTCATGGATGATCCTCCAAGTTGGGCTAAATTCATGTTGATGTCTCTTATTAATCACAAGATGCTAAATAAGATTATATTATACATTTTACATGTTCCTTTTGATAGCTTCTATCTCAATTAATAAATTCACTTTATCCCTTAGTAGTAACCTTTTTAGAACTGATAATTTGAAAAGTTGAGCGTAATTACTTATCTCGTTCATGTTTTACATGACCGACATAGAACTCAGGTCCATTCTTTCGAAATAAGGATGTCACCCTTTTTTTGCATGCAAAAACTTTTATTGCAAAGGCATTTACATTAAAATAAAGCGTCAACTCACAACAACCAAAACACACTAGGATGAAACCACATATCCTATTAGGTTTTCACCAATGAAAGGTAATAGACAGAGATGCTTAGAAAAATAAACCGGTTCACCGGTGCGTATTCTGTAAGACACGTGCTTAATTGACTTCTACTATAGAAATAAAAGAACCGGTTTATTGTAAACACCACTTCAACCACCTTCCATTTTGCACATGGACTTAAAGACACCTCTCTATGTTCCAAGCCAAATTTAATCTTGTCCCTATGGTTCCACATACTCCAACAACCAATATAAGATCTCTAATGAGCATCCAAAACATATCCAGGAGGTCCACATCTAGTTTCCACACCTAACCAATTTTTCACCAACAATCTTGGCTAAAATCACAAGAGAGAAAAAAAATAAGTGGATCGTTGTCTCATTGGTGGCCTCATAAATTATACACAATTGGAGTTCACCAGATAAACATTCATCCTTGCCATCAGGCCTTTAGTATTTAATCTGTCTTGAATGAAGAGCCAAAAAAAAGTTCTGCTTAGGAGATAACAAGATTTTCAAATCCATTAAAAAGCAGAATATATCTCCTTCCATGGGACTGACCAACTTTTGGGTGCAATGGAGTTATTATGTAGGCGGGACTAGAGGTCACTGCATTATTGGGCATCGATATTTGACAACGTAGGTGGAACATATCGTTAAAATCATTCAAAGTATGTGTCTTGGCCTTCGTAAGAGTGATCATTATACATTGCAAAAGGAGTGCAGTTGATGAAACTAATGTTCAAGGGTGTTGACATGCAATTTATTATACCATAAAGAGCACATTTGCAATTCTCGTTTAGGAGGTGACATGATTTTTGAAGCTTTCATATAGTATCATGCAATCTATCCACCAGAAGAAGCTCTTGAGGATTAACAATCATGAATAGATCCATCATCATGTTGCCTTCCACATGGCTCACATTGGTCCAAGATGTGTGTGAATCTGTACTTTGCATATACAACCTTCAGTTCTATGAAATAAATCCGCACTTCACCTCATATATGTTGATTGGCGACATATATGTATATAGACTCTTCTATTTTTGAAATCCACCTGCATTCCACCTCACAAAGGTTTCACAAAATGCCTCCTTACGGTTTCACATAGATTTCAACTCAAGTTTCACATAAAGTTCACACAAGGCTTCAGGGAAAGTAAATATATATGAGACTATGCACACATCTTCATGAAAGCATGTATAAAACATAAAAAGGAACTATGTGCAATCTATGGTTTATATATGTTCACACCTGTTTTACTTTTGGTGAAACCTCCATGAGCTTGAACGAATGTCGATTTCTATAAAAGAAGGGTAGACATGAAAACATTTCAAGAATCAACATACTTGAGGTGGGTTGTGTCGAGCAAAATAGAAGGACTTAGGAATGTAAATTTATAGAGTTGAAGGGGGTTATTGTAAAAAAAGCTTGAATTTCCAACATTTGAAGGGCGGATGGTACGATAAGGATCTCAACATATATATCGCGCGGGAGGGATGGTCAGTTTTGGTGAAACCTCCATGAGGTAGAACGAATGTCGATTTCTTGAAAAGAATGGTATGTATGAAAATATGTGAGCAATCAACAGACTTTAGGCAGGCTGTGTAACTTGTGTTGAGCAAAATAGAAGGACTTAGGAATGTGAATTCTATATAGCTGAAGGAGACTGCTGTGAAAAAATGCATAAATCTCCATCATTTAAACGACGGTAAATGGGCTGGGTAATTCTCAAATTCTCAACATGCAAGTATTCCGGCTGGGATGTCCAGATAGCTGGCAGTTTGCCATTCAAATATTTTTGGTTGTGAAGTTGGCAGTTTTCCATTCAAATATTTAGGAATTACTATACACTACCGAAAATTATTGAACAAGGAATGGAAAATGATTGAGGATCGGTTTTAGAAAAAGTTAGGGCCTTGGGCTGGTAAATTGTTATCCTATGGGGACCGTCTTGTTTTGATCAATTCGGTTCTTACTAGTCTACCAATGTTCTTACTTTCTTTTTTTCAAATCCCAGTGGGGGTGCGAAAGAGGTTGGATTTTTTTCGCTCTAGTTTTTTTTTGGCAAAGCGACCAACAAAAAAGAAAATACCGCTTAACAAAGTGGAATATTATTTGCCGGCCGAAGGATCAAGGAGGGCTGGGGATTGAGGTGTTAGAAATTAAGAATCGATGTTTACTAAGCAAATGGCTTTTTAAGATCTTAAATGAAAAAGGTGTTTGGCAGGAATTGTTATGCAACAAATACCTTAATGGAAAAACTCTAGCCCAAGTTGAGTTGAAACCAAATGACTCACCGTTTTGGAAAGGGTTAATGGCTGTTAAGAATGATTTTTTTCAGAAAGTTCCTTTATTGTAGGTAATGGACTACAAACCAGATTTTGGGAGGACACCTGGTTAGGGAATAAGCCTCTTGCGGAACAATATCCATCCTCGTTTAACATTGTTCAACATAAAAATGTTCTTGTTAGACAAGTGCTTGCCAATAACCCACTAAATATTGCTTTTAGACGGCCAATAATAGGAGATAGGATGGTCTCTTGGCTTAGGTTGGTGGAACGCCTAATGAGGGTGACAATAACCGAGGAAGAAGATAGGTTCAAATGGAACCTAACTTCTGATGGGATTTTCACGGTAAGGTCTATGTATCTTGATACAATGAATGGACACACACCATTTTTACGTAAGTATCTTTGGAAGCTAAAAGTCCCTCTTAAAATCAAAATCTTTATGTGGTTTTTGAATCAGAAAGTTCTTCTCACTAAGGATAATTTGTTAAAAAGAAATTGGACTGGATGTAAAAAATGTTCTTTTTGTTCGGATAATGAAACCGTTGAACATTTGTTTATTTCCTGCCCCTTTGTGAAAGATATTTGGAGACTTATTCACTTCACTTTTAATATTACCCCACCCACTAGTGTTGCTAATATGTTTGGACATTGGCTTGATGGGGTGGACAAACATTCTAAAGCACGTATTCGAATAGGTGTATGTGCTTTCCTTTGGGCTGTATGGAACACCCGAAATGATGTTGTGTTTAACAAGATTAGAGTTGCTCATTTTTTGTAGGTTGTTCACCGCGCTATCTACTGGATTTATCTTTGGTCCTACCTACTCCCGCCACAGCAACGCACCCTTATGGATGCTGGATGTGCCCGTCTTATGGCGGTCGTCCGAGCTATTTGCTGCCAGTATGGGTGGCAACACACTAGAAGACTTCAACATGTGTAGTTCTTCTTTTTTAGCTCTCTTTCGATGGTTTATTCATGTGGCCACTTTGGCTGATCTTTGAGTTGTAATAACGTTACTTGCTACTTGGTTACTTGCTACGTTTTTTAATAAAAGAAAAGGCTGTGTGCATCATCACGATGCAGAGGCTGGGGCTTTTGCTCCCTTTTCTAAAAAAAAATGTCCATATAGCTAGGAGCAGTACTATCGTTTTCCCGGTGCAAGTATTCCGGTCTCGTGTCTTCCTCATCTCCAAGAGAGCAGGGCTAGGTGATGCACACCGGTTGTTGTAACCCTCTGACCAGTGACATCAGTACAAGACAACGGCTACCCGCATAGCTTTGACCTCCTAGCTAGCGTAACAGACGCAGAGGAATGCGGCGGTGAGTCTTCCAGTTTGACAATAAACTGATATGTATATATATTATGTGCGCTTTAAACCAAAAAATACTCAAGTAAACTAGCCCTAACACCTGATAAGGATTGAGGAAAAGTGTTAAAGCCGAAGAGTAAACGAAAAGGAGTTAATAGCACCAGCGGTCACACAACTCGTCGTCGATGTGCACTTAAGTCACACTTCTCCAGAATGTGATTATTTGGTCACACAACTCGACAAGTGCGTGCACGCAGGTCACTGGCCCCACTTGTCAGTCCGTTTTGGACGGTAATATTAATTTTACAAAATGGTCCTTCTAATTTTACAAAATGGTCCTCCTAATTTTACAAAATGGTCCTTCTAAATTTACAAAATGGTCCTCCAGGGGGACCATTTTGTAAAATTAATATTACTCCAGGGGGTTTTCTGAAAATTTACCGTCCAAAACGGACTGACAAGTGGGGTCAGTGACCTGCGTGCACGCACTTGTCGAGTTGTGTGACCAAATAATCACATTCTGGAGAAGTGTGACTTAAGTGCACATTGGCGTCGAGTTGTGTGACCGCGGGTGCCATTAACTCAACGAAAAGCCGTACGTACGTAAGCGGTCCTGAAACTCGCCGGCCGGCCGACAGATTTCGAATTGCCGCAACCTGTGGGCTCGATATTCCCAGGAACAAACCGATCGTATCAGCGAGAAAAACAAAAGCAGGTGCGTGAGGATCATCGAAAGAAAGCGAGAGAGATGGTTACAAGAGGAGGAGGACGAAGAAGCAAGCTTAAAGAAAGCAGATCGAGGAAGAAGGTATATCATCGGCCAAAGCTAGCGGGGGAAAAAAGAAAAGCTCCCCGCAGGCAGGCAGCCAAGCCAACTACCCCTATCTTTTGCTTTCGTTGCTTCGTTTGGACTTTGGTACTCACTCGCATGTCATCTTCTTAACTGACTTTGGCCGCCACCACTTGACCCCAAGCACTAGCTAGTGACGCCACACGAGACTGGAGTGTGGTAGTATACAAGTGTGTTATTTATTTATTTATTTATTTATTTATTTTATTGACTTGAGATGCCACGCTGCACGCTTTGCCTTTCTTTCGAGGACATTTCGTTTCGGAAAAGCCGTCCTATATTAAGCACGCCCCGCCGCTCACAGAGTCACACTCGCTCGCTCTCAGAGTCCCAGTGTCACACAGGGGAGTGACACGGCACGGGCACGGGCTCATCATCATACCGAGGCTGCGCCATGGAGACAGCCCAGGAAAGAGAGCTGCTGCAGCTGCAGCTGCAGGGCTGGCCTTTCCACGCCATGCCGTCTACCTACTTCGACGCCGGCAGCGGCTACACCTACAGCGGCGGCAGCAGCAGCGGCGTCTGCGGCGGCGGAGACGGCTTCCTGCTCGGGTGGGAGCCGCCCTTCGGCTGCTTCGGGGTCGTCGCCGCCGCCGACGCGCACTACCTCCACGACCTCTTCCCCCTCTGTACGTGCCAATTATCTGCGCTCTGTTGTCCTTCAGCTCCGGCCGGGCAGGACGCAATCAGTTTGACGTTTCTTTTGGCCTGCTGCAGGCATGGAGTCGCTGCTGCCGGTGTCACCGGCCGCGACGTCGGCCCTCCCGCCGGAGCCGCATGGCGCGGCGGTGGCAATGCCCAACGGGGAGCTCGGCGACCTTCTGCTGGTAAGCAACCTATCCTTATCTTCCGCCCCCGAATTAATAACTACGGCATCAGTTTCTTGCGAAATTTGCTCGATCGCGTTAAAAACCGTGGCTTTCTCCCATTTTTCTCACTGCAGAATTTCTGGGACGCGAGCAGCGCCTACGACGAGCAGCCGGTCGCCATCAATTCCAGCTGCTGCGTGGTGCAGCAGCACGAGGAGAGCAGCGCTGCCACAGCCATCAACAACTCTTTCCTCTGTAAGAAGTACCTCTGAATCGGTCGATTCTTTGAACTTGCTTTCTGCTAGGTCTGTGTTTTTTAGGTACTACCCTCCCTCCTCTGGTCAGTCAGTCACCAAGGAGGCAAGGACAAAACACAAAGTCGTAGAGTTCGCATTTAACAAAAGGAGCTTGTCAATGCCATGTGTTCTCTCGTTCAAAAATGCCATGTGGGATGTGTGTGGGCCCCGTTGAAGATTAGCAACACCTAATCTTCATGACCCTATGATTTGTGCATGATTAGTAAATTGTATGAGGATTGCACTATTGCAGTACTTCTATAATATTGTGGTGTGCACAGACAGGCGCTTCTTTTCAAGTAAAGACAGATCTAGGTGTTACATGCTTAGATGGTAGCGCTAGATTCTAATCTTCTGCAGTACTACTGCTCCTATCAAAGTCGTACTCCGTACCTTTTACGTGATTAGCTCATTATTTTAAGGCTCATCAAGTGTGTAATTAAATAATTAATCGATCAATTTATCATTGCTGAATGCAGTTGATGATGACGATGACGATCCTTTGGGCTCGATTTTCTCCAAGAGGCCCACCTTGCCAACAGGGCCCGTGTTCCAGGCCCCAGCGCCGGAGGAGGGGCCCCTCCTCAGCTCCTCTTCCTCCAGCAGCCACGCGGACCCACATGCCAGCGACGCCAGCGGGGCCCTGACGCAGGACACGACCACCATTGACAAGCCAAGTGGCGCACGGGCCCCACCTCCCAATCGCTGCTCCTCCTCTCTCGTTGAAACGCGCGACACCAGAAGGTGCTTTGCCGTCAGACCTCGACGCGACATGCTTCACAGTCACGTCCACCCACTCGACGACGAACAGTTTCTGCTCCAATAATCACACGAGCAATTAACTTTGATCCACGTTGTGTTCCAGTGTCGGAGTCGACGGAGGCGGAGTGCAGCCAGAGCGGCGGCAAGCGACGGAAGGACTCGCCGGCGCCGTCGGCCAAGCGGGTGGTGTGCCCGTTCGCCGTGCTGAAGCCCGACGGGCTCGACGGCGGCGCGACGCTGGCGGACATCAACGCGCGCAACCTCATGCGGCCGGCGCGGCCCGTGCGGCACCCCGTCGGCGAGTTCGCGTGCAGGCCGCGCGTGCTGTCCGTCGACGTGCCCGGCATCTCGGGCAGGGCCGTCTCGGGGTTCACGAGGCTGCACACCCCCGGCCGTGGCACCATTACCATCATGAGGACGCGAGGATAGCCAATGTATTGCATGCATCATTGCTGGCTCTGTAGTCTGTACCCATGGATGATGATGAGGATAGTGATGTAGATTAGCCCGGCGATGTGGTTAATTAGCTAGATGCTCTCTAGCTAGTACGCATTCTCAAGTTCCAATGCCATGTAATTATGCTCGAATAACACAGGGAATGAATAAAATTCTTCCTTTCTTAGCTCCAGATTTCATTAGTGATCTTGTGCTCAGAATGGGGCACTTTTCCTTGGATCGTCGGCCGGTTGCCGTAGCAGAGGACAAAGCCGGCTGGTACCCCCTGTTCTTGTGCTCCTAGTAGACAGGCAAGTTGTGTTTACAACTCAAAAAAGGCGAAAGCAACTAGCTAGCTTTCCTTTTGTCTGCGTAGCGTGAGCCTGCAGCTTAATTCGAGCTGCCTCTCTCTTTGGCTGATGGCTGCATGGAAAGTTTAAGAAATATAATTGGACTTTGCTTGATGACTTCGACATGTACATTCACTATCTGAAAAAACCTGAATGTGCATTTCTTCTTTTGTAAAAGTAGAACCTGAATGTGCATTGTTAAATGGAGATCAGATGTTTAGAACATGTTGGTGCAAAGCCTTCCTCTGGAAATGGAATGGTTCTTTTTTGTTTAAAATACTGCCCGGCAAAGAGAATAAACGAAGGCATAAAGACGGTAGAGCAGGACAGGATAAAACTCACCAAAGTGAGGCGAGCAGAGTAAAAAGGATTAAAATGAGTAAAAGGATTAATAAAAAAGTAAAGAAGGAGGAGGTGAAAGCGGAGATGGGAGCACAGGAGGCAGCTAAAGCAAAGCGCAAATGGCTTCATCATTGTGGTCATGCAAAAGCAGGGCAAAGCATGGCCGTTGGACACTGTAGCGTACTCCCTATACGGCAAAACGCAACCCTAAATCAGAGCATGTTTTAAAAGAAAAAATGTCCCGTTCAGTCATTCAAATATACAGATCGAGTGACTGGCGCGGTGCACAAGGATCCAGGACAGGACTGATGATGCATGCAACAAGTCAACACCGCGCTAGAAGATAATGTGGGTATATGTCACTTTGTTCATGGGGATTTGTAGGGCACCTGGTGAGATTTTGGCAAATTTAGGACGTCAGGTGCGTTATGAGTGTCGTCGTGGCTCATGATCGAAGCTCTGGTCAAAGCTGTTTCGTGGATTCCAAATTCATGACATCAATCAGACGGCGTGGATGCTGGACCTGGCTGCTCTTGTGAATGTGCGTGCGTGGGACAAGTTGTTGCCAGAGTTAGGTCAGCACTGCACCAACTTGAATTTAATGGATGCAGACGATTGTCAAAAAGTTTTTAGTTTCAAATCTGGTATAATCAATTCCAATTAAAGAACTAAGTGAACGTATTTGAACAACTGAAAGTAAGTTCAGTGTCAAATATCCTCCTTCCAACATATAACCCAGGGCATTCTATGTCTAAATGAAAACATACCAAATTCAATACACCTACTATTTGTGACCCGAGCCTCATGCCGATTTATCTATTTAAAATTCAAAATATTCTACTTGGTATTTCAATTTTTTTTATTTGGTTTGTACCAAAAGAAAACTTCAAATCACGTGACCATAGAGCAATCACTCACACTAGCAGAAGTCGGACCTTTCCTGGCGGTAATTTATTTCCATGATGTCTAGCAGAATTTTTCTGAGGTTCTACTCCTGGCAGCTATAGTCCAACGGAGACCGCAAGGAAAATTATTTCTCAGGGCTTATGGAAACTTTCTGACAGTTTGTTCCTGTAAAGACAGGTTCAATTTCTGGTACTGTCATCTCTAGTCATAGAGCTTATCATGTACCCTCTCTTTTTATCCTTTCCTCGTGTTCTCGAGGATATCTCCGGTGCTTCCTGCATACAGTTCTTGTCTTATCTAAATGTAATGTAAAATGACAAACTAAACGTCATGGCATTTTTTTTATTTGACAACCCTTGTAAAATATGGTTCTATCATGAATCCAAATTTCAAGTCTACATTCAATCCATAGCTCTAGAGAAAAAAAAAGTAAATTGGATTGTGAGTAGTACACATTTTAAATTTGATGCGAAGTATACATGTCTTGGATAGATGTATCTTATATTGATGTGGTAAAAAGATTCTAATTTCATTATAACTTAACATTTACGTAGCATATATAGCAGCACAATAAGAAGAGGAAGCGTGAAATATCGTCTGACCGTTGTCTCTCTTCCTTATTCCTAATATTGTCTCCCTCGTCATTGCGTCATTCTCTCCTTCTCCCCTAACCCCCACCCGACCACATCGTGTAACTAGCCGACATATCACACACCACTGCCTCACACATTGCATCGTCTCACCTCAAGAGAGGAAGATCGTTACATTTTGAAAAGTCTATCCAAGGTAGAGACCAAATGCTCATTATTTGCTAGGTAAGCAATTTTTCAAATTCGTGCGTTATGTATATTGCAACACTACTAGAAACTGGAGTATCCCGGTGCGCCCAAAACCGACAGGACATAGGGTAAACCGACAGGAAAACCTTCCTGTCGGCCAAACGTTAAGGTTAGCTGACAGGTTTTCCTGTCGGCCAAACGTTAAGGTTAGCTGACAGGCATAGCTTGACATGGTACTGTCATCTGGCGGAGAGGGTTTTTCCTGTATGTTTTCCAGTTTCCTGACGGTATTTATTGGCTGACAGAGAAATGTTCGCGTCAGGCTTGGCAACCAGGAGTAGATATATCCCTGGCAGGGCATAACCGTCAAGAAAAAGATGACATTAAAAACAAAAAAAACGTTAATAGTTATCCACATAATTATCCCAATGCTCGGGACATCATAAGATGCACATCAAAACCAATCGCTAAGGACGCTAACATCAAAATTTGGGTTACGAATTCACATCTCTTTACATACAGTTCCACATAATTTTTATACATAAATCAAGAGGTAAATTGTTTTACAGTCGGATAGTCGCGGACCTGACAGAGCGACAGGAAAATATCCCGGCACACCGAAATATACTTAGCGTTGTCATGGAAATCATGCCATATTTTCCCCTTGGACCTACCAACAGCTACCACACCTCTCTGCTGCATGGGCCATTCCACGTACACCCTTGCCGAGACCCCTCTCGTGTTAACTCCTTCCAGCGAAACGATTTAAAAGTACTCGTGACCGAGCGTTGAAGCAGCAACGTGAAGAACATCGTCACGAGCCGTATGATTCGATCGGTCCAAGGCTTGGCAGAGCGTGCATGTAGTTACTGCTGCACCTATAAGTTTATTTTTTTTACTTTGCTGCACCCATAAGTTGGTTGGTCTATGTATGTTGCGCGGAAACGTGCGGCTCGAACTGGTGCAAAACAACTCTGCTGAATTCTGCACCTGTAATTAGTACAGGTAACATATTCATTTTTTTCCTCTAAAGATCCTGAGCTAACGCATTTGCTTCAACAAAAATAATGCAGGTTCTTGGCTGTGCTGGAAGTTCATGACAAGGGCAGGAATACGGTGCGTTCACGATCGTTTCGCTGACAGCTTAATAGTGTCAAGAAGCTGCTAAAGATTTAAACACCGCCGTACGCCTGGAGATAATGCGACGTACAATCCTCCCTAATCCGTCAGTGATTCCACCACTAGCTCAGGCTCCGGCCGGCCTGTTCCCTCTTTCACCAATAAGTCAAATCTCTACTCTCTGATTACTCTTCAATGACCACAGCGGTTTGAAATGGTACGTGCGGTCTGCGGTGTGCCGATCATGGCGTACAAGCAGCAAGCTACTCGCTCCGTTCCACGATATAAGATGTTTGAGGCATTTTTCACATTCACATGTACACACACATGTATCTATACACATTTTAATATATATGTACACTCCTTTTAGTACGAATGTAGACAAAATGTGGAACATCTAAAACATCTTGTATTGTCGAACGGATGGAGTAGCTTCCAGGGTAAGCAGGCAAGCAAGGAGTAGATGAAAAATGACAAGCCAGGAGAACGCACATTGATGCATCAGACCTCGGTTCCATGATATGAGAACCATTGCAATTTGCAAGTCGGCATGGATCGGTTCGGTCGGTACGCTTCATGCGTGTTATCAATGCGATGCGTGTTATCAGTGGTCCGGAGATCGGATACGGTGAGGTCAATCATATGGGCAGCGGGATCCCTCAATTTGACTCGAGCGGCGCGCGCGGTCACCGTCGACCTCTTCCGTATTTACCTCTCGTGACAACATTTAGCGTGCATGCATGGCGGCCTACTGATGAGAGGTTGGTGGCTGGAACTGGCTGATGCTTAATCTTTGCTGCCGCTTCACGTATACAGTTATACACGCCAGCCTTGCGCGGGCCCACGGGTCCACGGCCACGTCTCGGATCGATGTGTCGATATAATTTCTGGATCGATGTCAAAAGCGAATGGACCTGAAGTTACTTTACAAACAAATAATCCACTTCATACAGTACATACTCACTTATAACATTGCGGAACATCACTAATAATGCATCCATTAACATGTTGGGAAACATCAATTCCGCCCAACATATTCTTATTTATTATTTTATTTGAACAGTGGACACAGATTAAAAATAGTGTGTAAATTTAAACTTGTTGTAAAACATACTGAATCAAAGATATACCGGCCTTGAGATTGTTATCGCCGAAAGGTAAGCACCGTAGTGGATAGACGGTCCTATGGCCGCTGGGAAGGAAACCACAGAGTGCGACGCAGAACGAAGAGGCGACGGCGGAGACGTCAGAGTCAATGAAAGATGTGACGATAGCAGAGAAGATGGCGACGGCTTAACAAACGCTGGTGTCGACGGCGGCGAGGCAAATGTAACGTCGGTGGTAAAAACGGCGCCGGCGGCTTGTTCTTCCAAAAATTAGGGTTATCTCTGTATGTGAGAGAAAGCAGATATTACACACCGGGAAATATACATGGCCCACCTGACAGACAAGTACAAATTAATACGCTTTAGTGAAATGAGAAATACCCGTTCTAGGAGCACTAATCACGATGCAACCATCGACGGCTAGATGTTGACCGGTAAGGCCCGGCTCCATAAGAAAAATCGCTTTGGACGGACATATCACACTGGCCGTCTGGCCTCAACGTTAGCCATATGCTAACTAGAAAAAATGAATAACTGGGGATGGCCATGCATGGACATTTTAATTTTGTCATGTTTTCGGAGAGGGGCAGAAAATGTACTTTATACATTTGCAGTGTTTAGGAGCAGTACAGTCACGGCAAAAGTTATCCTGGTGCATTTGTTTTATGCTGGTGTGTGTTGCAACTACTGTAGCTAGAGCTTTACGTTGCTTCCGCGCTGCATGATCGACATGAACTGGTGGAGTTGTTGTGTTTTATAGGAAAACGTATTTTGTTTGGTCTACGGACTACGGTGCTAAATCCAACCAAACCGCGGGCCAATCTTAAATTTCAGTGTTGTAATTAGTCTAAGTGCTAGGCAAAATCATCAATCTCAATAATACTAGCTTAAAAAAAATTCTGCACCCTGGGCCATGGCCCCTGTTGCCTGGGGTGTGGATCCGCCGTTATTTTTTTTAGAAATGTGGATCCGCTATTATAGCGAGGCAGGTTACTCCTCATGCTGCTTCTTGTTCTACTTGGTTGGGTTTATATCCAACTTTTGGAATTTGGTAAGGCACAAAAGCAGCTAAATAGCCAAAAGCCAAAGCCGAAGCATCTATTTAGATACTTTTGTGGCTTGTAAGAGCGACTCGTGTAAATCTAGAATTTCTTGCGGATGGATTTTCCCGCCTACATCGATCAAGGGCGAAGATTAGTTAGAGTGAAGAATAGAAACTTTGTTGTTAAAGACTTTTTTTTTTGTTATATCTATGTCATCATGTATAGTCATTTCTAATCAAATCAATATGATTTTTGTGTGGCCTCTAAAATGTGCAATTACCAGGAATAAAAAGTTAACGCTGGTTCTTTTTGGATGAATTTGAAAATACAGAGTTAGGAAAACACACATAATTGAGATCCACATAATATGAACTCTGACAAGATTACAAAACACGGGAACTTTGTATAAACTTCATTTGGATGGTGCATAGAAAATGAACACGTATGCTTTAGAGGATTCAGCATAGAGAGTAGGGAGAGACTGAGCGCAAGTCATAGGAAGGAATTCCACATGATTGAAAGGGGATTCATATGAAAAAATTCTGAGCAACACCCATACGCACCGCGCAATTAGTGCAGTGCATGCAGCGCACGTACGTACGCGCCCAGAAAGCCACCCAGTGACGAACGATTCATATGCATGCATGGCCTTGGAAACTTGTGTCGGTGTCGGGTACGTACGTCTGCTGATCCTTCGGCTCTGGGGCCTCTCGTCGAGACCTATAGGGCCGGCGCCGGCTGGAGTGAAATTTCACAAAATTAATCCTTTTGTCAAACTTTAGCAAAAAATAACCCTTTTCCAAAACTATTTTCAAATCTAACCCTTTTTAGTAGCGCCCAACAACGGGGCGCTACACTCTACGTCGTAGCGCCGTGCAACGGGTCGCTATGGTGCTGCCAGCGTGGCACGGCAGGACCCAAAGGACCGAAGTGTAGCGCCGCGGCTCGGGGCGCTATGCATCAGACCATAGCGCCTTACCTAGAGGCGTTATACTTTCCAAAAGCATACGGGCACCGTAGCATCGAAATTTGGTGAAGTGAAGGATTAGCGCCGGACTCCGCGGCGCTATGATCTGTAGGTAGCTCCTCCAGTTAGGGCGCTATGCTCTGGGAACGCGAACGCAAACGATCCCTTTAACAGTCCTTTCCTGCACACCACTTGCATGCGTGCGCGTACGATCATCACAATGCGTGCGTATCTCATAGGCATGCGTATCTCTGATCAATATGTTAACATGTCTCTGATATCTCGCTTAACCAATAGCTACCATGAACAACATTGAATGAATAAGTAAATATAGACAACATGTAAAATGTTTTTTGTAATCGCACGGTAAACTAGAATCCCGGTCCGATTTTTGAAGCATGTCCAGGCTAAGTGCTCAGCACCCCATTTTATTCAAATTGTAAACACGAGAAATAATATATCAGTAATCATGTTAGTTTCATTTGAAACGAAGACATTTTTTTTTGCCTTATCGATTAATTAAGAAGAAGGTGCCTGGTTAATTAGTGTGAAACCGGGTTAAAACCGATACAAACAGGGCGAAAGCCACCCAAACACCAACATCAAAGACCATGCCCACTCTCCTTGACGACACATAGAAGACCGTAAAAGGGCGCCAACCTACACGCCGACGACCAACGCCAAGAGTCACCTCATTGCCCACACGACACAAGGGTAAACACTCTCAAAGTTGTCAAAATCTCGAAGTCGTCGCTCCGACTTGCAGCTGCTCCGCAGGCCAACCGGCCGCAGACCACGGCCATCACACCAACTCCTCCGGGACCGCCGCCCCGACGTAAAGTCTGACCGCCCCCTCTACGACGTGCCGATCGAGCCGACAAAATCGTCGCACTAGCAACACAACATAGTTGATGCGACTGATGCCTTGATCTTGTATAACAATTTTGGCAATACTGTCCATGACTAGATGGCAATACTGATGGTGGTGTTTTATGTCAAACCAGTACATTTCATGCCCTTTCTTCTAAACTAGGCTAAACATTGTCAGTACATGCTGGCATGCTGCACATTCTTGCACAGTAACTCTCAGGGAATCATCTAGTTCATGCACCTTGGTATCATTTAGTAGGAAAAAGTTCGACAACCCGTGTGAGACCTTTCCACTTTCCTTCCTATGTGCATGCATGCATGCATGCATCACTGCTGCGACTGGAGTCTGGAATGGATGGATCGCAGAGATGAGGTGTAGCGCCTCGCCGCGGGTCGCTATGCGTCGAAGAGTAGCGCCCTGGTTCACGGCGCTAACCTTCGAGCCTCTGGGCCCCGCAGTGCCACGCTGGCACCTGTGTAGCGACGTAGTGCATGGCGCTACGACGTAGAGTGTAGCGCCCCGTTGTTGGGCGCTACTAAAAAGGGTTAGATTTGAAAATAGTTTCAGAAAAGGGTTATTTTTTGCTAAAGTTTGACAAAAGGGTTAATTTTGTGAAATTTCACCCGGCTGGATCGATCGGCCGAGCACCCATCTGGAAAAAGATCAACAGAGACTTTTTTTTTGCGAATTAAAAGATCAACAGATGATACGTGGGTGCTGCATATGCGGATAGGTCGTGTCGGCCATGGCCGGATGTGATGTGATGGCACACGGCGCTCGACCGATCTCGCCGAGACGGCCGTGCATGCATGATTGCGCCCCGGCCGCACGCACAGCAGCGGGAACGCGCGCAGACTCCGAGGCATCCACCGGTCCGGCGAGCCTAGCTCTAGCTGCCGGTGTGTCGTGTGGGGCACGGCCGAAAAGCCACCGGAGCTATGGCCGGGTCGTCCTTTCCCCGGACCGGCGGCAGCTGATCGATGATCTCTCTTCTGGGGAAACCCCGTACGTCTTCTTCTGTTTAGCCCTTGCATGCCATGCGCATAGCAGTACATGTAGCCCGTAGCCGTACGCGTCGACGAATGATGCATCGGCGCACGCCGTCGATCACGACTGATCCGGCCATGCCACCATGCATGCACGCATTGGCCGACGGGACACCGCTGGCCTGGGCCGGAGATTTCAAACGATCGCACTGCCTGGAGCTCGAGCGACAGGCGAGTGCAGCGTGTAGTACGTCGTCCAGGCCCAGCAAAGTGCAAGTGCAAATGCCAACTGACTGACTGACACTCACGATCGATGGAACGCCACTGCCACCATGCATGCACGCACGCATTTCCGGAGCACGGCCGACGGGAACACCGCTGGCATGGCCTGGCCTGGCTGGAGATTTCTCAAGCGAGTGCATGGCATGCAGAGCGACGGGCGACAGCAGCGTGTACGTCGTACGTCCCGGCCCAGCCTAGTAGTACGGCAAAGTGGAAGTGCAGATGCCGTCTGACTGACACTCACGATAGATCGATCGACAAGCCTTGGCCCTCTTTCCTCGCCGAGCCCCTGTCCATCACGATCGCTTTGAGTCCGTGTGTCCGATCGGGCCGAACAGCGGCGAGGAGATGCATGCATGGTTTTGCTGGTACAATGATTGGCGATTTCGGTCGCTGCTGCGGCACTGTAGAAACGGGGAGCTGCACGGCGCAGACTGCGGGGCGACTGCGACGAAGATCTCTGCACTCGCTGGCTACCCTGAGACTGAGAGGGTTGTGAAACTGTAGCAGGTAGGTATCTGCTGCGTGAATCGATCTTGTACGCATATGTTACTCAGACTTCTATATATGGAGTATGGAGAGATCAGAGATAGAGAGAGATTTCTGTCTTTGCTGCAACTTTTTGAGCTGCTGATAGATGGCTAGCTGGCTGGTTGATTCTCAGAACTCAGAACGAGCTGGGGCATGGGAGCCTGATTGAGAATGCCGGGATCTTCTTCTCAGCAAAGAATCTCCAAGCCCTGGCATCCACCTCCTGTAAAAATTTCCTGTAGTTTGCGGTTTACCAATCTCAAACAATGTTAAGCAGAGCGAGGACAATAAACTACGTATAGAGATTATGCATGCTCAGAGTTTCGTACTAGATTGGATGTTCCATTCTGTAAAGATATTGTTACGTTCATCGAGGAAAACGTTTGGACCATTTGGTGAAGTTGGCAAGAGATCTTCAACTTTTGAAAAATCGATCGCTAGTGATCTGGGGTGAGTAGCATTCGACTGGTTTGTTGGGCACCAGCTCCATCAAACAGTATTCAACTCGACACCATAATCCTTTACAAATCGCAAAGCTGGTTCATCGCCGGCGAGTGTATCATGTTTGTATTAGACAAGTGCCAGATTTTTTTAATTTAGTGCCCGGTGGTGCGTTATGAATGTAAGCCTATTGATTGATTTCTGGGGATGCAGACCAATCAGTCGGGCTAGAATTACTGGTCTAGGCCCATCGCTGAAACATGAGACCAGAAAAGCTATACAGGCTAACAAATGGGACCAAGCGGGCTTTTCCTTTCTTCTCTCGCTCTCCGCCACCTGCTCCTTGAGAGTCCACCGCCGAGCGCCACCAGATCCGGCCGCTCCCGCCACCAAATGTTGTAAAGAATCTGGTATAATAAGACACAAACAACGCCAAACTTGAGATTCGATGACTCATGTGTTAGGGATAGAACCATCATCTTGGTTAGTACCAAATGTTGGTTTTTGGGCTTAACATACTAATTTGTCTGATATTGATTGATGCCATAATATTAGCAAAATTCTCTACTATGTTAATTTTTTAGGAAAACTCAAGTAGTCTACTACCCCTTGGCTTCCATATGCTTGTGTAAATATGGACACATGGCATATAGTATATTTTTTCATTCACCAGACATTTATAGGAATGGCTAATCCCTCTAAGCAAGTTGTACTAAGGCCGAGTCAATGAAGGCCCATGTTTTTACCATACCAAATAAATCAAGATAGCCAAGAGAGGACCAACTGCCGAAGAGGGAAGTACCATGGAATTACCCGCTTCCTTAGACCATCATAAATTAAGTGAACCATATTTTACCAAATGACCCTCCCCTACCACTCATAAGGGGTATCATTGATCTTACACCAAGCCCATAAAATCAGCACCAAGGGAATGTATCCCGTTCACTCGCACTTGAGCCAAAACAAGAGGAGGACACTAGAATCCAAGACTCGTTCGGCAGGCTTTCGGGCCGAGTCCAAGGAGTAACGCACGACTCTAACCGGTGTCGAGTAAGAGAAGTTTGGAGTTGGATTAGACTAGCTTCGTATGATGTCAAAAAAAAAAAGGACTAGCATCGTATGACTCGAGCTTTGACCAACCTTCCCTCATGCCTTCCTAACATAGGACTTGGCTGCATTCCCGACCGAACATATTAAAAGAAGTATCAACTCAACGACCTTAGCTTTAACACTAGGACCGGCCCAAACAAGGCGACCGCCCCGGCCCCGAGAAAGGAGGGCCCAACCATTGAGTGTACGAGTTGTCACCATACTGTTATTAATTACGATTCAATATACTAGCAGTCAGCATATAAGTGATACACCTTTTAGTTAAAAAATTATTGACTAAATTTATACAGTTAATTATGTGCATCGATTTTTATTTTGAAAAAACTATAAGGAGCACTTGTTTACAGCTGATGATGCCAAGTGCATTGCATGCGAGTGATGACCCACAAATATAAGAGAGAAGTCCATATTACAACCCTAAATTTGTCATAAAGTACAGATTACAACCCTCAATTTCAGTTTGGTCTAACTTGCCCCCTTCAACTCTCAATACCGTTCAACATGCACCCATCTCTCTATCTTGACTGGTTTTGACTATGGTATTGGTGTACGTGGCACATGTCAACCTCCATGTTACCTTGTGTATCCGATCCATGACGTTCAAGTCTGGTTCGCATGTCTCTCTTGACTCTTTACTTGTTATCTCCTGATCCTGAGTGACCAGGTGCAGCGTGTAGTCGCCGTCCCACCCCAGCTCCGCCAGAGGCTAGGGAAAAGCAAGTTGTCTCCCTCCACACTTTGCGGCAGCACCGCCCGGGACATCGGTGATCGGCATGTCGTCGATGGAATTCTTCTGGGTCATGGGATTGAGATGCAGTGGCTAGGATTACCGGAATCAGACACAGTGCCTGCATCGTACAATGACAGGTGGTGTGCCGAGATGGAGTTTGGCTATGACGCTGTCTAGGACACTAGGATGCGACAGTCTGGCGTTAAGAGGTGAGGAGGCTGGTGTCGGCAGGGAGGGGCGCTTGTTGTCGAGCTCAGCACCGGCCGGATGCGCAGCCGATAAAGTCCAGCACAACTCATCCATGCGTCTGTTACCAAATGAGGAAATGATGACATTTGGTCCATATATATTGTTCACCCCTGCTGATGTGGCGCCACATATACAAATACCACTGACAAAACCAGTCAAGATGGAGAAAGGGGTGTATCTTAAACGGTATTGAGAGTTGAAGGGGGTAAGTTAGACCGAATTGAAGTTTAGGGTTGTAATCTGAACTTTATGACAAGTTTAGGGGTGCAATATGGACTTCTCTCAATATAGGGGATCTATCGCAGTACTTTCGATAAATAAGAGTGTTAAATCCAACGAGAAGCAGAAGGTGTTGACAAGTGGTTTCAACCAAGATTTCATTGTAAATACTAGTAGACAATTTTTTATGAGTTTTTGTAATAACAAATAAATAAAGTGCGAGTAAATAAAAGAGAACAAGAATTGTTGCAGCGAGTGGCCCAATCCTTTTTAGCACAAAGGACAAGCCAGTGGTGTTACTTATGATGCTAAAACGTTCCTGAGGACACACGGGAATATTAAAAGGACAAGGATGTCGCCTAGGGGGGGGGGGTGAATAGGCGATTATAACTTTTCCGGTTTAGACTTGATAAATTCGTAATAAAACTAGGTGTTTTAATTTAACAAGCATACAACCTAAATATACTAGGCTCACCTATGTGCACCAACAACTTATGCTAAGCAAGACAAGCAACAAGGTAATAGCAAGATAAAGGACTTCAAGCACGAAGGCTATCACAATGTAAAGTTCATATGTAAATAGCTCGGGTATAGAAATAACCGAGGCACGCGGAGACGATGATGTATTCCCGAGTTCCTCCTTTTTAGGAGAGTACGTCTCATTGGAGGGGTGTGAGTTTCAAACTCAAACGCCACAAATGGCCTCACCCTATTTTCCGATGAATCTTGCCCAAAAGCTCGGTTCACCTTTCACTATCGGAATGCTTCAAGGCGAAATCCGGAGCCTTTACAACAATCTTGAGGCACAACCCACAAAAGGATTGGGAGCTCCCAAGTCACCAACAACCATCTAGGGTCCAACGACCCAAGAGTAACAAGCTCACAAACTTTCACTTCCACGAATCCTTGTGGAGAGAGCAAGCCGATTCACAAAAGCAAAGGCAAGAACACAAGAAGTGCTCAAGTCCTTCACTCCCAAATCCCACCAAAAGCAACTAATACTTGTGGGGGGAGAAGAGAGGAAGAACAAAGAAGAGAACCACATAAGAACTCCAAGATCAAGATCTACTAGGTTACCCTCACTTAGAGGAGAGATGGATTGGTGAAAATGTAGATCTAGATCTTCTCTCACTTTTCCCTCAAAGATATGCAAGAATCATGGGAGGAATTGAGAGAGGGGCAAGCTTTCCAAGGTCAACAATGGTGGGAGAGAGAGAGAAAAACGAGCTAGGCAAAAGCTATCCAAGGTGGAAGAAGGGAAGGGGTATTTATAGCCCCTCCAAAATCTAACCGTTGCAGGAAACTGGGTGGGCCGGATATTCCGGTTCAAGTTTGGGCCGGAATTTCCGGCCTAGTCCAGTGGCTCGCGCAGCTGTTGAAACCTTCTGATGGTCGTCGGATATTTCCAACCGGATATTTCCAGAATGACCGGAATATCTGATTTTCTGACAACTGACAGAAACAGCAAAATGAAAACTGCAATAACTTTTTCATCCGGACTACGATTTCGATGATCCTGGGCTCGTTGGAATCGCAACTAAGAGCTCTTAAAGATCATGCAGAGAAATATCATAGTCCATCATGTGAGGATAAAACCAAATATAGAAAGGTAAAGCCTCTCTAGAAAAGAACGACCGGTAAAACCTCCAACATCAAAAACATAACAAGATATTCATTATGAAATCCATTTTTGATGAACTAGAGCTTGGTATGGAGATGAACACAAGCTCTAAATTCTCACATGGATAAAAGCCAAATAAGAACCAAGAAAGATGATATGCCAAGTATGCAAAGGTTTGAGCTCTCCACAAAGATGCGATCAAGTTACTCACTTGAGAGCCCCTCTTGATAGAACGGCGTCTATCATATAACCCGGTCTCCCACTAACACCGTGAGACCGGTAAAATAGAAACCCTATCAAGATCATACCTTTGCCTTGCGCATTCCACTTTAGCTAGATGATGACGATCTTGATCTCTTCAAGTGGACCACCTTTCTTGATCTTGCTTTGCTTAGTGAAGACTCATATGTTGCTCCCCCCATACTCCACTATGGGAGAGCCTCTCTTAGGCACATCTTCACTTGACCATAATCTCCAAATAGGTGGCAAACTTCAAGCAAATGACATCTTTACATATGCACTTTACATTGTGATAGCCTTCGTGCTTGAAGTACTTTATCTTGCTATCACCTTGTTGCTTGTCTTGCTTAGCATAAGTTGTTGGTGCACATAGGTGAGCCTAGTATATTTAGTTTGTATGCTTGTTAAATTAAAACACCTAGTTTTATTCCGTATTTATCAAGACTAAACCGGAAAAGTTATAATCGCCTATTCACACACCCCCTCTAGGCGACATCCTTGTCCTTTCAATTGGTATCAGAGCCTAGGTTCTCTTTTTGGGCTTTACCGCCTAGAGAGTAAAGATGTCGTTTAGAAAATTAGTGCACGATCCCACTTTTATATTCGATGACATAAATTATGATGTTTGGAAAATTCGCATGCTTAATCTTTTTAGGGACATGGGTCCAAATTATACAAAGAGTATTGTAGATATGGGTTTTTCTCCTCCAATGGATTCCCAAGAATTATCTATAGAGGATGAGGAAAACTCTTATCTCGATACTCTAGTATCTAGGGCTTATTATTTCTGTGCCCTGGTTCGCTTAGTTTTCCTCGTCTGTGCCCTACCTGGCTCTTTCGAGTCCCGCGGATGGCCAAACGGGGCTTTTCCGTCTGGTCAATGGTTTGACCGTTAGCTTCTGATGGGTGGGACCCATATGTCATAGATTTAATAATTTCAGGAAAATTTTAAATTTTCTTATAGGGGACCCACTGCTGACGAATCTGAATCTGAGATCTGAACAGTGTAAAATTCGAATTTTCAAGTTTCAAAAAAAATGTGAAAAAAATTCTAAATGTCAACAATGAATATTTATACTTGTGTGCAAAATTTGAGTGTGAAATATTGTGTAGTTTGATCTGTGTAAAAATAACAAATTTGTAAATCTGAGATCTAATCTAGATCTAGATCTAAACATCGCAAAATCCGACTTTTTTAAGTTTTGAAAAAAAATGTGAATTTTTTTTTGGATGTTGTTAATGATTATTTTTACTAATGTGCAAAATTGGAGCGCGAAATATTGTGTAGTTTGGTCTGTATAAAAATGACAAATTTCTTAATCTGAGAACTAAACAGTGCAAAATTCGAATTTTGAAGTTTTGACAAAAAATGTGAAAAAAATTCCGCATGTTGTTAATGATTATTTATACTAGTGTGCACAATTTGAGTGCGAAATATTGTGTAGTTTGGTCTGTGTAAAAATGACAAATTTGTGAAACATTGTGCTATACGTTAGTTGATGGCTGGGTGACTAGCTCGTATATGTGAACGCCGCAGTGCTCGATTTACCTGTGTCCGACCTCACTTTCCACTCTATCGTGCTCAGGGTGAGCCGAGCGTCCTAACAGGCAAGGTGTTACGCAGAGAGAGGCTTCTCCACGACCACGAGCGGGCGGCGCCGTCGGACTATTGTCGAACATCTTGAGGGCGCGATCTAGACATGCCGATGTTGGCATCAGCATGTTCCCGCCGATTCCCAACCAATTGGGAAGCAATCTTTATATGTTTGTGTGCCAAACTGGATTTCCTACAACTTTCTAGTTATACGGTTTTGCTAGTTTTGAACTTTCTCTATTGTGTTTTTGTGAAAAACAATTCTAGTCCGACCTCGCCGTCCACTTTATCGTGCTCAGGGTGAACCAAGCGTCCTAATGGGCAAGGTGGAAGTAACCCAGCACCAACAGCAAAGAAGCGAAAGAAGGAAAATAAGAGCAAGGTTGTGGCCCCAACAACGGTTCCAGCAAAGAATAAACAAGCCAAGAAGCACAAGAAGGGCGAGGTCGAAGTCGTGGCACAAACTGGTCCAAATCCAGCAAAGAACACCCGGAGCAAGGTCGTGGCCCCATCTAGTCACACAAGGAGCAAGAAAAGAGGGTGAACATTTGAGAAAACTTGTAATATTTGTTGTGCTACTTCTGTCGAACACCTTAAGTGCGCGCTCTAGACGCGCTCTAGGCGCGCCATGGCGTGCTCTGGCGCGAACTAGCGCACACTAGTATGAAAAACTAAGCCTAGATCCTTCTTAGTCACTCCAAAATAAAACTTTGGTAATGTTTTTGAAATTTTCATGTTGCAAATCCAAAACCCCTTCTCTTCAACCTTGACTTCATACGACATAGTTACAGATATCACATTACATACATGAATTTTTCGTTTGAATGTATATAGACCTTGTTTATCAGCTTGAATCGTTAGTATATGACATAAGAAGACTATGTGCGCTGGTTTTTCTTTTTTTTGTGTTCTTTTGAATTTTTTATGCTCATTTCAAATGTTGGTCAAACTAACTTTGATCAACATTTAAACAAGTTTAAAATATGAAAATGAAAAACTAAGACTGAATCCTTCTTAGTCATTCCAAAATGAAACTTTGATGAGGTTTTTGAAATTTTCATGTTGCAAATCCAAAACCCCTTCTCTTCATCCTTTACTTCATACGACATAGTTTGAGATATCACATTAGATACATGAATTTTTCGTTTGAATGCATATAGATCTTGTTTATCAACTTGAATTGTTAGTATATGACATAAGAAGACTATGTGCGCAGGTTTTCTTTTTTTGATTTTTTAAAAAAAAATTATGCTCATTTCAAATGTTGGTCAAACCTAACTTTGACCAACATTTAAACAAGTTTAAAACATGAAAATGAAAAACTAAGCTTGAATCCTTCTTAGTCACTCCAAAATGAAAATTTGGTGAGGTTTTTGAATTTTTCATGTTGCAAATCCAAAACCCTTTCTCTTCATCCTTGACTTCATACGACATAGTTTGAGATATCACATTAGATACATGAATTTTTCGTTTGAATGTATATAGACCTTGTTTATCAACTTGAATCGTTAGTATATGACATAAAAAGACTATGTGCGCAGGTTTTCTTTTTTTTTTGATTTTTTTGATTTTTTTATGCTCATTTCAAATGTTGGTCAAACCTAACTTTGAGCAACATTTAAACAAGTTTAAAATATGAAAATGAAAAACTAAGGCTGGATCCTTCTTAGTCACTCCAAAATGAAACTTTGGTCGTCGGAGAAGCCCTCCCTCGCGCGTCAAACCTTGCGTGTTCACGATAGAGTGGACAACGAGGTCGGACTATAACTGTTTTTCACAAAAAAACGATAGAGAAAGTTCAAAACTAGCAAAACTGTATAATTACAAAGTTGTAGGAAATCCAATTTGGCACACAACCATATAAAGACTGCTTCCTAATTTGTTGGGAATCGGCCGGAACGTTCTGATGCCGACATCGACATGTCCAGATCGCGCCCTCAAGGAGTTCGACAGCAGTCCGACGGCGCCGCCCGCTCGTGGTCGTCGGAGAAGCGCTCTCTCGCGCATAACACCTTGCACGTTAGGACGCTCGGCTCCCTGAGCACGATAGAGTGGACGGCGAGGTCGGATTAGAACTGTTTTTCATAAAAACACAATAGAGAAAGTTCAAACCTAGCAAAACTGTATAACTAGAAAGTTGTAGCAAATCCTATTTGGCACACAACCATATAAAGATTGCTTCCTAATTTGTTGGGAATTGACGGGAACGTTCTGATGCCGACATCGGCATGTCTAGATCGCGCCCTCAAGGTGTTCGACAGCAGTCCGACGGCGCCACCCGCTCGTGGTCGTCGGAGAAGCCCTCCCTTGCGCGTAACACATTGCCCGTTAGGATGCTCAGCTCACCCTGAGCATGATAGAGTGGACGACGAGGTCGGACGGAGGCGAATCGAGCACGACGACGTTCGCTAGAGGCTATGAAGACGGCGTCGATCCCGACGTTTCTGTCCATCTCGGCTCGCATCTTCAGCGTGGAGCAAGAGGAGGACCAGCCGCAGCTCAACGTGGCACTGGTTCGAGGAATCAGCTCATTTTCTAAAATTATTTTTTGAAATAAAATGAGGATTACGTGCATTTCTTGCTTGGTCACACGCACAAACAGGCGCCATGCGTGCCCAGCCAGCCACCGAGCCACAACAACCATGTACGTACACTAGAAGTACTAGCTCGCTAGTATAGTAGAAGAGCACGTGCTGCTCCATGTTGCCCTTATTTTTTATTTTTTTAAATCGAAAATTTAGTGTTTCCAAATATTCTGCAGAAAATCATAGATGTTGACAACGATGTATTATACGGTTCTGTAATTTTTAATCCAAAATAGTTTGTATTCTGACCTACACAAAAAAGAGAAAATCGTACAGATCTGAAAAAACTCGAATTTTGCACTATAGAGATCTTAGATTCAGAAATTTGTTATTTTTACACAGACCAAACAACACAATATTTCGTACTCAAACTTCACACACTAGCATAAATAATCATTATCGACATCCAGTATTTTTTTCACATTTCTTTTCGAAACTTGAAAAATTCGAATTTTACACTGTTTAGATCTCAGATTCAGATTCAGATTCATCACTAGTGGGTCTCGTGTGAGAAATTTAAACATTTTCAAAAAAAAAATCTGAAATTATTAAATCTATGACATGTGGGACCCACCCGTCAGAAGTTAACGGTCAAACCATTGACCAAACGGAAAAAAGGCCATGGTCGAAACTCCAAAGAGACAGGTAGGGCACAGACGAGGAAAACTTAGCAAGTAGGGCACAGACGAGAAAAACTAGGCGAACTAGGGCACAGAAATAATAAGCCCTAGTATCTAATGGTCTTATATGTATTTTGAGCGATATAGTTCTTGCATCATTCATGCCTTTTCGGAATGCACATGAGTTGTGGACCAAGCTTCAAGATAAATATGAAGTGTCCAACATTATTGAGGATGATTGTTCTCCCTCCACCTCCGGCTGTGATGAGTTCACAACTTCTTCCACTTGACCAACATGCGATTTGTCACAAGGTAATGAAATGGTGAGTGGTGATTGATGGAGGGATAATAACCCGGTAGGCCCATGAAGAGGGAAACGTGATCCGCCAGGAGGGAGGCCCGGTCAGGCCAGTTCGCCCTCAGCACGGGCCGGGTTATGTTTCTGGGCCGGCATCTTGGCGGTGACCCGGCTAAGGAAGGTGATATTCTGGAAGGTACAAGAGGCGGTTCGAGAGGCGGTTCAAGACTTGGAGTGCACGAAGAATAAAGGAGCTAGGATAGGACTTGGAGTTCGGGTAGAACCCGGCTCTATTGTGTACGCGGTCAGAGGGCCCGGTATCTATATAAACCGGCCCCTGAGCCATAGCTAGCAAGACTTTCATAATCCCCAAGCTTTAGGCGAGAGAACCATCGAGAGAGACACACAAGCTTTGTAACCTAGATCGAGATCCGGCTCTGTTGTCGTAGCCGGGTTATCGAGATCGAGACCAAGATTAATAATAAGATAGCAGGAAGTAGGTCTTTATCTCCAATGGAGAGGCCGAACCTGGGTAAACCTGTGTCCCCTGCAATGCTAAACAATCTCCCAGACGCCAGTGTCGCCTTGCCCAAAAACTCAAGCTACCCCAAAGTAGCATCTGCCGTGTTATCTACCCCACGACAGTTGGCGCCGTCTGTGGGAATCGCGGCCAAAGGTGTCACCATCATGGGAGAAGCAAGGAGAGGGGCCGAAAACTTTGTTTTTGGCCAGATCACAGTCAATGAGCAAGGAGAATCCATCGTCGATGATTTTGGCTGGGGGCCGGAATCTGATCTGCTTGAATCAGGTGATGTTATTCCAATTGGCAAATTTAATGTTTTTGTGGGCATGATTACAACTAGATCTGCTAGTGATGGAGATTATGAATCTGTGTCAGGAGCCGCCACAATTGTTCAATCTGATGGAGAGGAATCAGTTGGCACAGCTGAAGTTGAGAAGGTCCTGAACACGCTGGAGGAACGGCTGGATGACCCGGCAGAAATCCCGGGTGACGCGGTGGAACAAGCCGGGTCGGAATCAATCTTGCCCCTGTTTGAAGGCCGGTTTGGGTATGATGCAGAAGAGAAGATGATGAGGAACAAGAGTCAAGTCCAAGCCCGGTTCGTAGGGTAGCGGTGTACACCGCGCCTTCGTCCAGCATGCAACCATCACCATCAGCTGTTGTTCCACCGGCCTTTACCCCGGGTCAACAGCAGCTGCCCCCAATTCTGGAGTTGGCAGAACAGAGAGTTGATGGAGAGCCGGCTTCGGTCTCAGAGGAAAGCGAGGGTACGGCAAGATACAGAAACAGTTTTGGGTTCCTGCATAACCGGGCCCAAGGAGAGGAAAGAAGTAACACAGCAGCTGCCCCGGCCTTGTTTAACAATGGCCTGGTCTTAGATCCATCAGCACTTACAAGGTTGGTTACTCCAGAAAACGCAGCAGTTAGAGCAATGGAATTGGATACAGCACGCCGAGCGTTGGAGCAGATGCGCAGGGACGCCGAGGCAGAGAGGCAAGAAATAGAAGCAAGAAAGAGGCAAATAGAGGATGAGGAAAATCGTCTCAATGAGATGACCAGGGCGCACCGGAGGAGGCACCAGAGCCGGCTGGCCCCTGGAGAAAACGCTATAAACCCAGCAGTACTGTTTAGGACCCCAGAAGATCAACCAGTTGGTGTCACCCAGGTGGCTCCAGTTGTAAGGGCAGATGTAGAACCAGATAGAGGAACAGGAGCAGCTGGGGTTGCAGTGGCAACGGCGCCGGGTCTTCTCGCTGGGGTAGCCAGGGGAAATCCGGGTCTGCCGCCCAGGACACCAAGGTTTCACACGCCGGCGGGTCACTATTCAAATCCGGCGGATAACGTGTATGCAGCAACTTTGGCGCTTGATCGTATTCCATTGGGAGACACGCCAGCGGAGATTGAAGCCCGGCGTGCCATTGACATGTTACGCACTGCAGTTGTCCAGCAAACTCAGTATTCAAGGGAGAAAAGTGCATTGCATTCCACAACGTATCGTAGCAAGAGTCGCAATGGAGGTAACCCGCCATTGGCCGGGCCTGTAGCGGCACAGCAGCAAAACCCGCCCCAGCAAAATCAAAATCAAAACAATCAGCAGCATCAACCCGCCCCAGCAATTTCCATAGCTCAGCAGATAGTCAATAGATCACGCGCGGGGAGAAGTGCGGGCAATGCAAACCCGGTAGTACCTGCAGCAGGAGTACCACAAGGAGGACCGGGTCCTGCACCAGCCGCGTCTGCAAGCTCACCCGGTAATATCAATATTTCGGCAAGTTCTTCTAGTTTAGCCGGGCCAAAATGTCTTTCAGATTCCATTAGAGCAGAGCCTTTCCCTGAGAAGTTCAAGGAGCCAAGCAAGATATCCAATTATGAGCCCAGCATGGACCCGGCCAGCTGGTTGAGCAGTTATGAGATGGCAATGTGTATACGCAATGCCACAGAGAATGTTTGTGCCAAGTACATGTATTTGATGATGAGCGATGGAGCAGCGAAGTTGTGGTTTAAAAATCTACCAGAGAAGTCCATTAATTCCTGGGATGAGTTGAAGGCGGTTTTCACCAAGCACTTTCAGGGTACGTGCAAGCGTTTGTTTTCCATTGAGGATCTTGATCGTTGTATACAGAAAAAAGGCGAGTCAGCACGTCATTGGATGGGCCGGGTCACGGAGATCCTGCACTCTTCATCTGGTATTGAGCCCAAGGATGCAATTTCATCAATGGAGAAAACTTGTAAGTATGCACCACTTGTCCAGAAGCTGGGTCGCATGAAGGAAGGGCACCGGGTTAAGCCGGTCACCATGGCAGAGTTGATGGATGCTTGCAATAGGCATGCAGCCACTGACAAACTCAGGATGAGCCTGAGGAGGAGAAGGGGAAAGGCACGGCAAATAATGGTGGAAGGAACAATAATGGCTCAGGAAACAACAATAACAATAACCAGAATCAGCATAAGCGAGGTCATAATGATGGAAGTTCAGAGTTAGTAGCAAACACCAATACCGGGTTTCAGAGGCAAAGGATGGACGGGAACTACCAGGAAAACAGAGGTTATCAGGAAAATAGAGGTTACCAGGACAACAGGGGTTATCAGGGAAACAGTGGAATCACAATAGTGGAGGTAGTTACCAGGGAACACGCCCAATGAGTACTGAGGAAGCTTTTAGGATGCCGTGTCCTCGCCATAGCAAGATGGGCAGACCATCCAATCATTCATTGGCACAGTGTGTGGATTTGAATAGGTGGAAAAATAATGAGGTGCAGAGAGCTCTGCAGGGAGCAAACAGAAGTGGAGGACCCGGCCAGGGTGGTAACCCGGCTGCGGGGCCTCTAACAGGAGCAAATGCGGTACCCACTGGAAACCCGGGTCAGGGTCAGAACCAGAATACAAGTAACCAAGGAGGATTTTCTCAGAACCCGAGGCAGTTGGCCAGTATCACATATACCAGTGGCACAACAAAGAGAGAGAAAGTTAGTCAAGAGAGCAGTTAACACAGTGGCTGCTGGGGTGCCAAGATATCTGAGGTGGTCAGAGCACACCATCACATGGAGTAGGGCAGATCATCCAGAGGTGGTGGAGCACCCGGGTCTGCTAGCTCTTGTTGTGCTCCTCAAGTTCACAATTTCGAGTTGAAAAAAGTTTTGATGGATGGTGGTAGTAGTATTAATATCCTGTACTGGGACACATTTGTGCGTATGGGTTGAAGGAGTCACAGTTGCAGAAAACGTCAACAATTTTTCACGGTATAGTTCCGGGAAATCAGCCACACCAGAGGGAAAATTTCATTGGAGGTAGCTTTTGGCGAGTCTATCCATAACTTCAGATCAGAGTGGCTCACGTTTGAGGTGGTAAAGTTTCCAAGTCCATATCATGCATTGTTGGGAAGGCCGGCTTATGCCAAGTTCATGGCAAGGCCGTGTTATGTGTATCTCCAGTTGAAAATGCCGGGTCCCAATGGGATCATCACTGTTCATGGTAACAGGGAAATAGCAGCAGAGTGTGATGAAGGGGATGCAGCCCTGGCAGAACAAACGTGTGCAAGAGAGGAGTTGAAAGCTTACAGATCAAATGTTGACCCACAGGATAACACGGCGCTCAAGAAGCCAATGACAGAAGATGATAGGGCAAAGTTTAAAGCAGCAAAGGACACAAAGATGGTGGATTTTGTGCCTGGGGATTCCTCCAAGCAGTTCGCCATAGGGACAAACTTAACTGACAAATAGGAAAGCGCGCTCATCGAGTTCATCCGTGAGAATCGGGATGTTTTTGCGTGGACACCTAGTGACATGCCAGGCATTCCAACTGAACTCGCTGAGCACCGTTTACATGTTGATCCCAAGGCTAGGCCGGTAAAACAAGGTTTGAGAAAAATGAATGCAGAAAGGAGAAAAGCAATTGGAGAGGAGATAGCCCGGCTTTGGAGGCCGGCTTTATCATGGAAGTGTTTCATCCAGAGTGGTTAGCTAACCCGGTTTTGGTTCTGAAAAAGAATAATGAGTGGAGGATGTGTATTGATTTCACGAGCTTGAACAAGCATTGTCCCAAGGATCCGTTCGCACTGCCGCGCATTGATCAAATTGTGGATGCTGTTGCAGGTAGCGAGCTCTTGTGTTTTCTGGATGCGTATTCAGGTTATCATCAGATCAAACTTAACAAGGAAGATTGGGAGAAGACGTCGTTTATCACCCCCTTTGGTGCTTTTTGTTACAAGACCATGACTTTTGGGTTGAAGAATGCAGGAGCAACTTATCAGAGGTGTATCCAGAATTGTTTTCATGATCAGATTGGGCGCAATGTGCACGCTTATGTTGATGATGTGGTTATCAAGTCAGAAAAAGCCGGGTCATTTATTAATGACCTTGCAGAGACATTCAAGAATCTGAGAGAGTACAAGATGAAGCTTAATCCTACGAAGTGTGTGTTTGGGGTTCCAGCGGGCAAGTTACTTGGTTTCATTGTGTCAGAGCGTGGAATTGAGGCAAACCCGGAAAAAATTCGTGCAATCCAGAGTTTGAAAAGGCCAGAGGAGTTGGCTGATGTTCAGAAGCTGACAGGCTGTGTGGCTGCGTTGAGCCGGTTTATTTCCCGGCTTGGAGAAAAAGCTATTCCGTTGTATAAGCTGTTGAAGAAGACAGATAACTTTGTGTGGAATCAAGAGGCAGATGAGGCCTTTGAGGCCTTGAAGAAGCAGTTGTCAAAGCGCCAGTTTTAGCGGCGCCGGGTCCCAAGGAACCCATGCTTTTGTATGTTGCAGCCGGGCCTCAAGCTGTGAGTGCCGTGGTGGTGGTTGAGCGAAAAGAGGAAGGAAAAGAGAACCCGGTACAAAGGCCGGTCTATTATGTCAGCGAGGTCCTATCAGAAGCAAAGCAGAGATACCCACATTGGCAGAAGCTAGTGTTTGGTGTTTTCATGGCTAGTAGAAAGTTGAAGCCGTATTTCAGGAGCATCCAATTACGGTGGTCAGTTCTATTCCCTTAGCAGATATCATCAGAAACTCCGAAGCTACAGGAAGAATTGCCAAGTGGGCAATTGAAATGGGGGATTATCACATTGATTATGTGCCTCGCACAGCTATCAAGTCTCAGGCGTTGGCAGATTTTCTTAATGATTGGACACAGTTGAATGCACCACCTCTCACCCCGAGTCTCAAATCTTGGGTTATGCATTTTGACGGGTCTAAACAAGAGCAAGGTTCAGGAGCTGGAGTGGTGTTAACTTCTCCCAAAGGTGACAAGTTGAGTTATGTTTTGCAAATTCACTTTGATTGTACCAATAATGTGGCAGAGTATGAGGCCTTGTTACATGGTTTGCGTATGGCAAAGGAGATGAACATCAAGCGTATTAAGTGCTATGGGGATTCAGATCTTGTGGCGCAGCAAGTTTCAGGAACTTGGGACAGAAAAGATGCAACTATGGCGGCTTACAGGCGAGAGGTGGATAGAGTAGCTGGGTTCTTCTCAGGCTATCAGGTGGATCACATTGACCGCAGGAAAAACGATGCTGCAGATGCTTTGTCAAGACTCGGCTCACGCAGAGAGCCGGTTCCACCTAACGTTTTCTTGGACGAGCTATGGGCTCCATCAGTCAAGTCCCAGGATGAGGAAGAGTTGGTAGACCCGGATTCGCAGCTGGTGGCTGTAACCCGGGAAATTCCAGAGTGGACAGAACCGTATCTTGCATATCTTTTGAGAGGGGAGTTGCCCCAGCAGGAAGTCATAGCCCGGCAGATCGTGCGCCGGTGCAAGGCCTATGTGGTCATAGATGGTGAGTTATATAAGAGAAGTGTTTCAGGGGTATATCAGAGATGTGTGTCTGGAAAGGAGGGCCGGCAAATTTTGAAGGAAATTCACGAGGGAGATTGTGGTCATCATGCTTCAACTAGGTCCTTGGTTGCAAAAGCTTTCAGGCACGGTTTCTTTTGGCTCACAGCCCAGGCAGATGCAGAGCGCTTGGTGAATAGATGTGATGGATGTCAAAGGTATGCAAGACAGATTCATGTGCCGGCTCAGGAGTTGAGAACAATACCTTTGACTTGGCCCTTTGCAGTTTGGGGGCTTGATATGGTGGGTCCTTTCAGCATGTCTCCTTGTAAGAAAACCCACCTCCTCGTTGCCATTGACAAGTTTACCAAGTGGGTTGAGGTCATGCCTGTTACAAATTGTGAGGCGGCAACAGCAGTGAAGTTTTGAAGCAGATCATACACAGGTTTGGGTATCCCCATAGTATTATCACAGACAATGGTACTAATATGTCCTTGGGAGAGATGGCAAAGTTTTGTGGAAACAATGGTATACGTTTGGATGTTGCTTCTGTGGCTCATCCTCAGGCCAATGGGCAAGTTGAACGAGCTAACCAGGAGTTACTCAGAGGATTGAAACCACGTCTCCGGGTCCCGTGTCTCAGAGCCGCCGGAGCGTGGGTGGAGGAATTGCCATCAGTTGTTTGGGGAATCAATACAACACCAAACAGATCCACAAAGATGACCCCTTTCTTCATGGTGTATGGGGCAGAGGCAGTTTTGCCAAGTGATATTATTCATGACTCGCCTCGCGTGGCGGCTTACGTGGAGACAGAAAATGAGAAGACCCGGCAGGATTCTGTTGACCTGCTGGAGGAGAATAGAGAGCAAGCATTGGAAAGATCAGCAATTTATCAGCAAGATTTGAGGCGGTATCACAGCCGCCGGGTTAAAACTCGCACCTTCCAGGAAGGTGATCTAGTGTTGCGATGGGTGCAGTCCAAGGAAGGGATGCACAAGTTATCTCCTCCTTGGGAAGGGCCCTTCATCATAAGCAAGAAATTGAACAATGGTTCATACTATTTGGTGGACGCTAGAGAGAAATCAGAGACAGTCAATGACTCAACACACTCTACCTTTTCTATGGAAGAGCGTGAGAGGCCGTGGAACATTGCGCAGCTGCGCCCATATTATACTTAGCATGAAAAAGATGTATCAGATGTAACACACGATGTAACAGGCAGCAGGTTTCAGACGCGCTCTTTTCCTTACCAGGGTACCTAAGGGGACTGGAAGGTTTTTAATGAGGCGGCTTGCTGACCTAACCTTTTCTATCAATAAAGTGAAGGTTGAAACAGAAATTTGTCTTGTCTCAGTTTGTTTCAGTTTTATAAGCCGGTTATTTTTCTTTGTTCTATATGTATTGTGGCAGTTCTGGGTCAAGCTTGGTCCTGGGGGCTTGTCATTGAGATAGCTAAAGTTATTTCCCCAGGACCCGGCTCATAAGTATCCCCGGGTTTCAGTTTTGGTTGCAGTTGTTTAAGTTTTTTATTTTTGAGGATGCCCAGAGAGTGCGTCCCACCAGTATTTTGGATCAATGGGGTACTGAGGCATAAGCCCTTTACTTTATAAACATTGATCCAGGTCTTGGGGGCTCTTACTGCAAAAAGTCTGTAGCTGCAATCCCAAGACCCGGCTTTTATGCCACTAGTATTCTTGGTTATCTTGCTGTGTAGCTGATGTGACTCGCACTTATATGGCCTGATTGCACACCTGGAAACTCAATCAACCATGAAGCCCATTGGGACTTGGTTTGACCCTGTTTTTCTCAGAGAAGTTGCGCCAGGATATCCATGCGAAAGCCGGCTCACAGTTAAAGAAACCAAAAGGGTCATCAAAACCACAGAAGATAAGCAATTGGATATTTCAATGTCATGTGATTCCACATAGTTTCACCAAAGTTTAAAACAAGTGCAAAAGCACACATCACAGGCATGGTATCAGAATAGCTAAGTTATTACAATAAAGTGCCCAAGGGCCGAATGATATAAGTTTTCTAGCAGAGACACAGCATCTGCATAAGTTAAGAGCCGGCTTCTGGAGCCGGGTTAGTGGAAGGAGTTGTAGCTGGGGTGCGTCTTTGGCGCTTGCCGAGTCATCCTTGGCCGTCTCTGCTTCTGCTTCCCGGGTCTTGGGGGCTCCATCAGTGCGCCAGGTGACAAGTTGAAGGGACTGGAAGTAGTGTTCATCTTCATCTTCCACTGGTGCACGCGCTGGAGGTGGCACAGTGGGAGTTGAGGAGCTTGGCGCAGCGGAAGTACTTGGAGCAGTTTTATCACCAGCAACAGATTCCTTGTAGCTCTGTAGCAGGTCGATGCGTTGAGGCTCGTCGTCCACAATTTCTTTATTCGCCTCGTTGTAGCCATACTGGATGGTGTTAAGCTTCAGATTGTTGGCAATTTGGGTAGCCACGAACCGGGTCTGCTTCATAACCCGGCTGTAGGTCTTCCTGTCAAAAGGAGTGCCATCTGCATTGTACTCAGGAAAACCCGATGCCAGAGGAGCCGGGTCAAGTTGGGGATAGTAAGCTTTAGCCAAAGCTAGGCTGCGCATGGCCCCGGCCCTGCATGCAGATTTCTTCAGCAGGTGAATCCAGCCAGGCATTGTGGACAAATGGCCCAGCACTTCAGTGTAAGTGCTGGGCGGGTTTTCCCAGTTTCTTGCAGCTTTGATGACCTCGCAACTCCCAAAGTATAATTGGCGGACCAGTGTATACATGCATTTGATTTTCAGTTGCGGTCTTGCGGATGTTGCCATCACGTGCACCTGCAAAAGGGAAACCAGTGTCAGGCATAGTTTACATGCCGAGCTTGGAACAGACGAAAAATTTACCGGGTTTTGAGAGTATTGTGCTTACCAACAAGGGAGGCAACCATGGCAGTAATCATCTTCTTCAGGCGGGTCAGCTCGCTGGTAGCTGTATTCAATTTCTGTTGGAGGCTGGTCAGCTGCTCTTGAAAGTTTTCTTCATGCTCTTGCATGTCCCGCTTCAAGTCTGAGTTCTCCTGAGTCAAGGCAGTTATTTTTTCTTCCAGGGCTTGAAGTTTGTTTGCCCCTTCAGCCCGGGTCTCAGTCTCAGCTTTTAAGGCTCCTTGTAGCCGGGCCACTTCTTCATCGGCTTGGTTCACATGTTCCTGTTAAAAAAAAAGTGCACAGTTTAGCCTCAAGTTACTAAGGAATTATTAGCCTGGAACTTGGGGGCTACAAAGTTTCAAAAGTTTGCAACAGACAAGTAAAGCCCCAGGTTGCCGCAAGCGTGCTAACCCGGTGCTTGGGGGCTACACGGGTGAAATTTTAAAATTGTTCAAGTGATTAGTCCCAGGTTGCTGTGGACAGCTAACCCGGCACTTGGGGGCTACAGTGTTGAAAAGTTTTTGTAAAGGATGTTGGCGTTTCAAGCACCAAGTTTTTCAACAAGTGATAAATTTGGAGCTTGGGGGCTAGGCAGAGTATGGTTATGCAAGAAGTAAGAAGGTAAGTAAAGTTAAAAGCACACCTGGTACCGTTTCTGAAGCAGAGAGACAAGCTCAGTCTCCAAGTTCTTATGATGAGCAAGGCGAGAAAAGTATTCCTCGCACAGAGCCGGTGTGGACATGGAGTTCAGAGTCGCCAGATCCAAAGAAGCAACCGGGTCCTTGCCCTTTGCAGAGGGATCCACCTTGATTTCTGGTGCTGTGACCTTGGCAATAGCAGTGGACACGCCAGGAGCCGGGCCTTGCTTAGACCCGGTGATCTGGACTTCTGGGTCAACTTCTTTGGTTCCAGACCCATGCCCGGGTGATTGCGCGTCTGGGCTTGGTTTTGGAGCAACTGGCGGACTTGGTGGTGAGGTTACCACGTTTTCGGCGCCAGATTCTTCTTTTTGACCCGCCTCCTCAACTTGTACTTCCATTGGAGAGGGTTCAGTTCTGGCAGGTGGAGGAGATGCGGTTGGAGAAGATTCCGGGTCTTCCTCCACAATAGCTTTGGCACTGAAGCGAAAAGAGGTGAATTTAGTTACAGAAAAGATTAAAGTGTTGAAAAATGAAAAGAAAGGAGAGTAATCCTAACCCGGTATTGATGAGGAAATCCTCGGGCGTGCTAGCCGCGTCCGAGGAAGAATCTGATAAACGAGAACGTTTAGGAACCCGGATTTTGCCAGCCAAAGGGTACTTTTTGCTGGGCGTCTTCTGGATCGATTTGGCCCAGCTTGATAAAGAACATGGAGGGATACCTGTGCTCAGTGACATGGCTTGCGAAGACCGGGTCCGCGGTTTTTGTTGCTTCAGCTTCTTTTCAAGTTCCTTTTCCTGTGTTTGTATTTGAGTTTGAGATGAGTTCATCATGCAAGTTGAGAAACGAGAAAATGGCACCTTTGCAATTGCAGCCGGGTCCTCTTTTGAGGAGTGGGTGCAGCAGTTTGTGGACCCGGCAATACGTCCGGAGCCGGGTCATTGGGGCCTGGAATGAGAAGAGCCGGGTTATCAGTAGAAGTGTCCTTTTTGGGGACTTCGTTGTTAATCAGCTCGAGGAAGAGCCGGCCTATGGAGTCTGGCTCACCTTCTTCTTCTTCTTCTTCTTGGTCGTCACTTTCTGTGTCCTCTTCAGCAGAGGATGTAGGGGTGTAATCTGCACTCCACCATTTGGAGTCCTGAAAAAGAAATATCAGTAACAGTTTGCAAGAAATACCGGGTTACAGTTAAAGAAGTGAGTAGATGACAAGTTGTACCGTAGGAGGTTTGTTCTTGGTGCTGAAAGGGGCGAGCCCGTTCATAGCAATATCAGTCTTCTTTTCGCCAAGGAGCCTCTTGGCGTTCTTCACGATCTGATCCTCTAACAGTGTGATTTCTGAGTAACGCATGTCGTCAGTGGTCTCTTCTGTGTATTCATGGAAGAGCCGGGTCCTGATGCTGAGAGGTTGGATGAACCAACCAACCCAGCATTTCACCAGATCAGTTCCACGAAGGCCGTGGGCTAGTAGGGCTCTGGCCCGGCGGTGGATGCCTTCAAGTGCTTCCCGCTTCTCCGGGCTAGCATAGCTGTTCATCTTTGAATTGTACACAAGAGGGGAATTTCTGAAGGCCGGGAATTTGGCCTCATCAGCTCAGGAGAGGTATCCTTGCAGTAGAAGTAAGTGTTCTGCCACCCCTTAGGGTGGCTGGCCAAAGCAAGAGCCGGGAAAGTGCATTCTTTGCGGCGTTGAATAGACACGCCCCCGTACGGACCAAGAGGTTGATTTTTTCGAGATGGGTTGCAATAGAAGATTTCAAGGAAAAATTCGAGAGACGGAGGTATTTGGAGATAATCCTCACAGAAAACGACGTAGTTGCTAATGTTCAAAATGGAATTGGGCGCCACATCCATGGGAGTGAGCCCGTAGTATTTAAAGACTTGGCGGAAAAAGAGGGAACCCGGGGGGCGGAGACCCCGGGTCACATGATCTAAGAGCACAACGACCTCACCTTTTTCTGGTGTGGGCCGGGTCTCCTCCCCAGGTGCGCGCCACTGGATCTCGTTCTGAGCCGGGAGTTCGCCCCGGTTCACGAAGGATTGGAGGGTCGTTTTTGTAGCGCTGGACCTCGTCCAGTTCACTGGAGCGGCTGCGGGAGCCGCGGATCCAGATGCACCAGCAGCAGTACCAGAGGGTTTCTTTGCGAGCTTTTTGGCCGCACGGGGCCCTCCAGATTTTATCTTCTCTTTCGTCATGGATTTCAGCTCTGGAGGAGGACAGAGCGCAACAATGGCGTTATGAACCCTAGTTTTAGATGCGGATGTGAATAATGAAATACGGAGCCAATCTAGAAGAAATAAAGGTTGGAATCGGATGAGCGGAATGGATAAAAGTAAGAATCGAGGTTACCTTGGAGATTGAACGAGATTGAAGGGCGTGATTGAAGATCGGAGTTCCGGCGGCTGCGGTGGCAGTGACGCGAGCGTGAGGTAGGGGATGAACGTGAGAATGGGGAAATTTACTCTGGGGGTCGTGGCCAGATATTTATAGCCACGGTGAAAACCCTAGGGGTATTGCGGTAAAAGTGAGCGGATAAGATAAGTATCTTCTCCGGGAAGCCAGCGACAAACAGACAGGACAAAAGGAATATTCTTTGACTCCAGTTATGACTAGCAAGTGGCCCAGTTGAGTTGAGATTTTCGCTAAGTGTTGGGTGAGAGACCCGGAGACATCTGACCTAGTATGAGAAAGCCGGGTTACGGTATGACCCGCCAAGAAGAGCTGGCCCAGTTAAGCAGAAAGATAAAATAGTGCATTATATGTATTTGTTGTTTTTGTATTTCAGGTGGTTAACCCGGCAAGCCAGGGTACCAGCATTGATCAAGGAAGCGACACAAAGTTGGAAGCAAAGCATGGCAACCTGGTTACCTGGTTAACCTGGGGGCTACTGATGGAGGGATAATAACCCGGTAGGCCCATGAAGAGGGAAACGTGATCCGCCAGGAGGGAGGCTCGGTCAGGCCAGTTCGCCCTCAGCACGGGCCGGGTTATGTTTCTGGGCCGGCATCTTGGCGGTGACCCGGCTAAGGAAGGTGATATTCTGGAAGGTACAAGAGGCGGTTCGAGAGGCGGTTCAAGACTTGGAGTGCACGAAGAATAAAGGAGCTAGGATAGGACTTGGAGTTCGGGTAGAACCCGGTTCTATTGTGTACGCGGTCAGAGGGCCCGGTATCTATATAAACCGGCCCCTGAGCCATGGCTAGCAAGACTTTCATAATCCCCAAGCTTTAGGCGAGAGAACCCTCGAGAGAGACACACAAGCTTTGTAACCTAGATCGAGATCCGGCTCTGTTGTCATAGCCGGGTTATCGAGATCGAGACCAAGATTAATAATAAGATAGCAGGAAGTAGGTCTTTATCTCCAATGGAGAGGCCGAACCTGGGTAAACCTGTGTCCCCTGCAATGCTAAACAATCTCCTAGACGCCAGTGTCGCCTTGCCCAAAAACTCAAGCTACCCCAAAGTAGCATCTGCCGTGTTATCTACCCCACGACAGTGATAGAAATTGCATTGTTGATGGTGAATCTATTATTGACTATACGTCATCTCTATCTCATTGCAATATTTTATCTTTGGACTTAAACTCTTCTAGCACTCCAAATGTCTTAAATGCTAGTGTTGATAGTCCTCGCATATCATGTAATAGTTGCTTAACTAAATCTCATGATGATATGCTCTCTATGTCTTATTGTCATGAAAACAATGCTTCCATATCCTCTATTACTTGTATGACTAACAATGTAGTGGAAACCCAACATTTGTTGAAACAAGATATGGACCTCAATGGTGCTTCAAGTAATTATTCATCATCATCGTCCATTTCTCACTTTTGCCTTATGGCTAGGGATTCAAAGGTATCTCCACCTTTGGAACCCTCTACATCTTGTGATGATGAGGATGATGATTATTATGATTTAAAATATAATGATGCCGACTCCTTAAAAGAGAAAGGTGAGATGGTTTTTTGTGCTCTCCCTAAAGGTAGTAAAGCTATCTCTCCTTTTTGTGAAATTTTAACTTATGCTATTAAGAATTGCGAAGTCATTGAAGAAAAGGGAAGACTTGAAAGAGAATATGCTCTTGAAATTGCTTCCCTTACCGGTAATCTTGAGGATGAGCAAGAGCTCCGGGTTTCTCTTGAGGAGAAACTCAATTCCATTGAGGAGTCAAATGATTTAGTGGTTGCTAAACTCATTGAGGAACATGACCATACCATTGCAAAATATAAAGTACTTAAAAAGGAAAAGGTTAAATTTGGTGTTGGCAATGCTAGACTAATTGAGTATATAGAAAGACTTGATAAATCTCATAAGGCTTTGGAAAGTGAACACTCTCTCCTTACCAAGTCTCATGATCAACTCCAAACTCACCTATCTAAAATTATTGTGCCTAGCCCTTTGAAGAAGAAACCCCTTAGTGAGAAGCAACAAGGGAAGCAGCCTCAAGCTCAAACTCAAGTTCCTCAAGTTGAAGAACGGCCACTTCCCAAGAAGAATCAAGCTACCCCTCCTCAAGTCGAGATTCCAACTAAGAAGATGGGAGGAAGCCAATGTTGCTACATATGCCGTGAGAAGGGCCACTTTGCTTCTTCAAGCACTAATGGTACCTCATCCAACCCTATTATAATTGATGATGTTTATTCTCTTCGGAAGGATAAGGTTGGCAATGTGTTTGCCAAATATGTTGGTACTCAAAGTGGTGTCAAGAAAAGAACCATTTGGGTTGCCAAACCTATTGTGACTAACCTCTTAGGACCCAACTTGGTTGTGGACCAACAAGTTAAAACTTGATCAATAGGTGTTGTTGGAGGGCATTGGAGACTTGGCTACATCATTAAGAATTAAGGGATCTTCATCAATTATATTCTTTCAAGCCAAATCATTTGGGTTATATTGTTCTATCTCTTATCCAATGTTCCTCCTTGCGGTAACTTATGCTTATATCATATATACATTGAAAGTTGCTTGCACCCTTGCATGTGTTTGGTTTTGTACCTTGCTAGTGTTTGTATGTGTTGTGCTCTCTACTTACTTATCTTGAGAAATCAAGTATGTGTATGTTGGTTTGCACACCATTTACTTGTTTTGAGCCTTATTGCTTTTATTTGCTATCTTATCTTGTTGGCTCTCTTTGAGAGATCAATGGACTATCCCATTTTGGGAAAGTGATACGTTTCGTGTACTTCACAATCCTAAAAATGTGTGTACATGAGGAATACCACTTAGTGATGATATATCAATATTATCTATTCTCTATGTGGTATGTCATGCTCATGAGAAATTCAAATTCTATAATGTCCATTAGTTATCTCTAGTCGATTTGTTTGCCTCTTGTTTAAAAGAAATGGATTATCACATTATGGGGGAGTAATAAGCTATGTGCATATTACAAGCCTAGAAAATGTGAACATGTGAGGTATTGCCACCTAGAATTGATATTGTTAATTATCTTGTTCCTATGTGGCATGTTGCTCAAACAAGTTCCATATTTGCTTAAATGCTTTTTGTCTCTTCATCTTTTGGATCTTGTGTGTGAGAGAGTTTCTTGGTGCTTTGCATGATCGTTGATCAATTGAAGCCGTCAAGAATCTCTATCTAAGCATGTTTTTCAATTCCTATCCTTTGCCACATGCTTATTTGTTGTGAAGTTGGTCTTGAATATCATTCCTATATACCACCGAGAAATATCTCTACATACTCCTTATCCATGACAAGTGATACTCATAATTGTCGTGGAATTTGTAGACCATCTTCATTTTTGGCTCTTTCTTTGAATTGCCTTCCTTTATTGCCAAAACTTGTTTTATCAAACTCCCTTTTGTCTTCCGTGTATCTTTTGGATCTTTTTTCTCTACTCAAAATTTGTTTTGTGCTTTCTTGAGTTAGGAAAAGCAATGATCCCATCATTGTGCATTTACATTCAAGTCATACTTCTAGATAATGTACTATTCTTGGGGAAGTTATCCTACATTGAGTAGAACACCTTTCTTTAAACTGCTATTGGAATTTATTGCTCTTTCTTGAACATGACTAGTGTTTGTATAATATATATGTGAGTGATGATCCCATTTGTGTGCATTTATATTCAAATGCAAGATCATAAATAATGCACACATCTTGGGGGAGCTATCCTATATGCTTTTGAACATTAGTTGTCTTCAAATTGGTTTTTGATCCCGATGACATGTCTCTTTGGAAGACAAACATTTTTCGTCTTGGTACTTTGTGCCAAAAAGTGTAGAGGGTTTGGTTCTTTCCTTGATCCTATTTTCATTTGGTATCTTTTCAATTTGGTACCTTCAATCATGTGTTGATTTGGGTCTTTGATATATTTTGGGAAATTCGTTCTCTTGTCACACTTGTGTGTGCTTTCTTGGTTTAATTGGTGTTTTGTCCAAATTGTATCTCGTTTGGTTCTCGAAAGTCTTGTGCATGCATATTTATTATATGTATATCTTATGGCATGCTTACTTTTGTTGATCCAATATATAGGATAAACTCCATCAAATCCTAAATGGCTAAGATGTGCATGAAATTCAATTTCATATCAATATGCACATATTTATGTGGAGTTTGTCCTATGTATTGTAGTTGCTCTAACTACGTTGGACCCAATGAGTTTGGGTACCATGTTGTACTTGAATTTGTTTCCTAAAATGTCTTTTCTATTTCACACCCATGTTGTACTTGAATTTGTTGCTCAACATTTTTTTATTGCAAGTTGTATTGACTCATTTCCCATTTTTGCTCTCTTGCACTTGGTTGTGTTCAAAATTATCTAAGAGGGAGTGAGGATTCCACGTTGTGCACACCATATTGAAATGCAAATCCTACATTGTGCACGTACCTTGGGGAGTTCCCTCTTGATTTTTAGAACACTTGGTTGATCTTATCATAATATCTTTTTGATGTTCCTTTGCAATCTTTGGATCCTCAATATAGTTTGATCTCCATCCATCTATTCGTCATTGGATATGTGCATTTGATTTCACTCATATCATGAGAAATGCACACATTATGGGGGAGGTCTTACTATATTGGCCTTCTGTATTTTCCTCCCATTTCGGCAATAGATGCCAATGGGGGAGAAGTTTAGAGGGTTTAAGGGATTTTGGTTTTATGCTTTAGTTTCGTTCTTAAGCATTTGCCTTCCATGCTCTCGCATCCTTGCTATGGTTGCTTAATTCATTATATAAACCCTCGTAAAAGGAATTGTCATCAATTACCAAAATGGGGGAGATTGAAAGTGCATGGTGCCCCCATCTGTGGTTTTGGTAATTAATGACAACCTTATGGACTAATGTTTGTATTGAGATATTCTTATAGGTTTGCCCATAGGCATCGCTTGAACTCCATGTGTTGGATTCAAGGTTGTATGCCATCAAGATCATTGATTATAATGGACATATTTGATATGATCAAGAAGAAGAAGAGTCATAAAGAAGAAAAGATACAAGGTTGATCAAGACTAAGTGCAAAGAGTGGATTCGAGTTGATCAACACACAAAGCTAAATGTTGTACCATGTGGGATCATGTGATCCAATGGTATGGTAAGAAATTGTCCATATAGTTCTGTGAACCAACCCATTATGTGTGTGTGTGGCATTCCTTTGTCGGGTTAGGTATCTCTCCAATGATCTTCTTTATGACACCCTGCCACTAGATACTTGGCATGTGGGAAGCCCTTCGGAACGAGCCCGAATGGGCAAAGATCTACGCACCATGACTTCTTGCATTTATGTTCTTGTTCTTCCCAATAAGATATCCACATTTCCTTTTTTTTCTGTACCAGAATTAATTTAAAGATAGGTTTCATAAATCAGTTATATTGTGGACATACAACAGTGCTTCTTGACTCTATAGTTTATTAGCATGCATTTAGCTATTTACAAACAGATTATATTTCTTGCTTCCCCATATGAACTGTGAGGTGATCAATTTTTTTAGAAATAGATTCACTTGTGTGTGCAATTTTATGAGAGTGTATTTCTCTCTTTTCCATACACTTAGGGTAATGCAACATGTGGTCAATCAAACAACATTCCTAAAAAAGCAATCTTTTATTTGCCATGTAATAATATTAACACAAGCCTAAATTATACGGCTAATGACCAAACTTTAAATTATAGCATAACAGTGCACATGCGAAGACCTTAGCAGTATTAAAGATCTAGATGCACAATCAGATCTACTTTCGTTGGCTAATGCTAATTCATAGACTGGACTACAGAATGACGAACAAGAAATCACAAATTGGAGAATGGAGAATGGACAATGTGTAGGCAGCTTGGGATGAACGGCGGGGTGGCAGGGTCGTATCTAGTGGGGGGTGGCATGGGTGCCATGACACCCCCTTCAAAATCACATAATTCATTTTACCTAGTAGTTTTTTCATGTCAATGCCATGCGCAAATATGCTAGATTGACATAAATTTGTCATTCAATCTCCAAATTAGTGAAGCATCTAGCATGTACACATATCTCTTGAAGCTAATGCCTCACAATCAACAAAAATGTTGTCAAGAATAATCCTGCCCACCCAACCCCAGCCATATGTTGGTTTTCGGGCTTGTGCACTAACTGCTCTAAAACTAAGTGATGCCATAACTTTAGCAAGTATTTCATTAACTCTGTACATTTTGAGCAAAACTTGAGTAGACTGCAACCTCTTGGTTTTCACATGCTTGTCTCAACATGGACACATGGCATATAGTACAATTCTTCGTTCAACAAAATAGACTGTTGTAGGAATGGCTAGTTTGTAACATCCCCAGTTTAGCTAACCATTATTAGGAGTTGATATGTGCATTCATGAGCATAGCATGCATTAAATCTAACTCTTAAAGAAAACAATGCATTAAGATGCAATTGAAACACTCTAAAACTGTACATTTCCTTCTATTTTAAAATGCTCTAAAAAAGGTCCCAAAATCTCCAAACAAAAACATGTGGACCTTCTAATATATGTTAGGTAGGCCACTGAATATTTTCATATTTGTTAGCCCAAGTTTGCCATACCGAACCTACTCGAAACAGGAAAATAAAACGTGGTTTTAACCTTTGGCCCAATCCAGCTTGTTCTCTGCCATGTCTTTATGATCCACCACATGTGGCAGCTTAGCAAAGCCCAGCCCAAGTCCCCTTGGTCCTCGTATTCACAGGAATTACTTAATCTGTCATGCATACATGTATGCGCATTGCATTATGTCATATGTTGATTGTTTCTTTTCTTTCCGGTGTTTGGTTCTTCTCGGTAGAACGTGAATCCGAAGTAAAGATCATCAACACCAAAGACGAATACTTGATCATCGACGATCAAGTCAAGTTGGATATTTCAACGATTTATTATTGGTTATCAAAGAAGCCAGGCAAGCATAACCTCTTATCTGCACATATATGTCTTTTCAAAGTATTTGATTCTTGTATATTGCATACGATTCCAATGTGTTTTTGAGTCGATAGATAGAGTTCTCCTATGTGTTGCATCGCCTAAATATCATGATCCACTACTCCTAGCAGCCCTAGGTTTGGCTTGTGTGCACTGCCAAAGCCTTATATCTGCTACGCTTAGCCATGCATAGTTGTTTCTCTCTGCTCCACCCGGTTGGTGAATCAGAGCTGCAAATGAACTTAATATGTCAGGATATCGTGGAAAGGGAAATGTAAATTTGACTAAAAGGCAATGGATGAGAGGCCACAGGGGTCTGTGGTGGGTTGTCTCGTTCTCGCCGCCCTAGGACCTGAGTTCTCGCCTCTTGAACCAAGACTGAGCGTACATCCACGCGCGGGCCTAACACCCTGCTCGACTAACTAACTTGGTTGGTTGTACCCATGGGACACGTAGTTTGGTTTCCCATTTGCGTGTGGGTAAAAACTGTTTGAGAAAATATAGGGCCTGGCAGGGATCCAGTGATGGACGAACACGGATCTCGATTCCTGTGCAGAGTAATAGGGACCGTCACGAGGTGGGCATCTCGCGTAATGGCGGAACAACCCTGTTATGGATGACCCATGGGATATAATCAGCCAAGGTAAAGGTCGTGGTTAACCACCCTCTGCCGGCACATCAAGGAATTGTGCTAATCATGTGGCACTAAGAGTCGGTTGGTACGTGTGGTTAAAGTTGTACGCCCCTGCAGGGTTAAATCTTTTCAAAAAGCCGTGTCCACGGTTACGGACGACTTCGGAATGGATTCTGTGATCATAGAGAACTTGAACGAGAACGTAAAAATTGTTGCCAACGAATGAAAGGTTACTTCCTCGAGGTTGTCGAGGGGGTGATCCTATATGATAGGTGATGTTGATGAGCTGGTGGTTACAAAATGAATAATAGAGTTGGACCTGCTCTCTTATCCCCTTTTGAAAAGTCTACTTATGATACGAGATTCTTCCTCCCTCGTTTTGAAACAAAGATGGCTTTATGCAAAAGAACCCTCATACATACTTTCCGAACAAGCAGATATATAATAGGTTTATTAAGTCTTGTTGAGTACCTTCAGTACTTATGTTTGCTTAAATTTGGTTCAGGTGACGTTCCTCACTCCGATGGTGGATTATACGTTGACATCGACGAGTAGTTCGGGGTTCCCAGGTGGCAGCCTGGAACTTGTAGGTTATGTAGCCTACGTTGCTTATTTCTGGCCTCTTAGGCCTTTTGGTAATCTTGTTGAATAGCAACATATTTGCTCTCCGTTGTCTGATGTAATGTTGGGTCGTGTGACCTCTGTGTGTAAAACTACCTCTAATATAAGAGTTTGTGTTACTTAATGTCGTAGAGTCTGCTTTATACCGGTTGTCCGCTACCCATCCCGTGCATGATGTGTGTATGTATATAAAGTGCACGGTTGAAGGGTTATGGTTCAAGGATTCTTTGTTATGCATTCTTGGTTATGATTAGCGTGGTAGTCTTCCGAGGGGTTTTGTGTGACCGGTGTTCCCGGCACGCCTGCAGTGGAATGCTGCGTGGGATTGGTAACCCAGTAACTCTCGGCTATCATGTCTAAGAGCACATAACACTTATGTATAACTCTGGATCCGGGGTCTGACATAGTTACTCCAAGGGTCTAGACTAATCCCGCTTAATGCATAAAGGCATAAGGATCAAAGCTGAGTCAATGAAGGCCAAAGTTTTTACCTTACCCAACAAATCAAGATTAAAACAAAGGCAAAAGACAAAAGTCAGGAGAGGCCCAAGGCGAAGAACCCAAAGTAGTCCATCATAAATTAGGTGAACCATATTTTACCAGAATACTCTTCCACCTACCATTCAGAAAGGGTAGCCTTGATCTTAATACCGAGCCCATAAGAAAATCAATAAAGGGTGCCCTTGATCTTATACCGAGACATAAGAAAAGCACCAAGGACATATAGTTCGTTCACTCTCACTTGAATCAAAACAGAAGGAGGACACTAGAGCTCCAAGTCCCGTCCGGGGAGCTCTCGGGTCGATTTCGAGTCCAAGGAATCTTGCCCGATTTAGACCGACACTGAGGAAGAGAAGTTTGGAGTTGGCTTCGAGGAGTGTCTCTTATGACTCAAGCATTTGACAATCCGAACCTATTTTCTAAAGTGTCAACTTAGTCGGTTTGCGACGACCTAGCTATAGAACGTCAAAGACACAACTACTAACACTCGTTGCGACTACGTTTCTAACGACACCCCTAATCACCTGTGGTTTTACAATAGAAACATATGCACAAATTGTATCATCGTATTGATATGGTTATACTCTTCCATGTTTTATGAAGTTTACCTGAGCATCACCAAAATAATAAAAAGCCGGATAAACTAAATAAAACACATTCACATTTTCTCTAAATTACTAAAGTAAATGAAATTTGATATATGTACCTCTCATACAAATCACTGTTATCACTCCGTGTCGACCATTGTTGTCAACCATATTGTACCTCTATGTCAAACATCTCCCCTCTCAAGAATCTGCGCAAAATGTTATAATTTTATTCATCTTCACTGTGACCATTATTTCTGTGCTTTTGATTTGGGAAATTGTTGCTTTCATTTTTCTGCAATTTGCGCCCCATCTTTACAACTTACATAGATGACTTAAACATCTAATGGCTGAATAAAAATGCAACTCACATGTATAACCACCCTCGAGCTATACCCCCCCCCCCCTCCGCACCCACACGTACCCTGCTCCACTCATCTCGCCTCGTCCGAGATCATCGGTGGCGAGCACGTGCGGTGCCTCAAGGCTGACACTGGCCGATCATCCTCTAGAGCTCCTCCTCATGCTCACCTTCCCGCATGCTCTCCGAGCTACTCTGGCCGACACCGGTCGTCAGTCCGTCTCTAGAGGGGGTGGGTGTGGGGGGGGGGGGGGGCTGTTAGTGGTAGGCCACATACTGGTAGGTCTCAAGTGTAAGGAAATGCAAATATGTGGATGCTATTTGGGTTCTGGAGAAGCAGCTTCCCCATTTTTGGTACAACATGCTCATATCCAGTTTTTGGAAAGAAATAGTAGAGATATTCTAGAGTTTTTTTTTGCATGGTAATACGATTCTCATTGATAAATAAAAGGCGAGATACAAAGTACGTATACACCGATCTTACAGATCTGGAAAGATAGGATAAACCTATGTGACAAACCAACGCCTATCCATCTTTTTCGGCACCACCGTAGCAGCCACCAAGGAAAAAATAGACAGATCACCTCTTCACCCGAGCTCGACGCGGCTCCATCGCTGATCATCAGCTTTTCGGACCTCCAAAGTAGTTTGCCATAGGACAAACCATTGCCGTTGAAAGAATCAGACCGGGGCAGCATGTCCCCGGACACGCCATCGAACTTCAGCACTGGCACCCACGCACGACGATGTCGGAGTAGGGAACCAGAACCATCAGCCTTCAACCACGAACCCACCACAAGGTGCACCATCTTCCAGCTGTCACCAGTGCAGACCACCGTCTGCACGTACTCCTGGACGAATCCTCTCTGCTCCACCTTGGCGCCGGAGACAACGCCGCAGCAACGGGGACAGAGCAGGAGGAAAAAACCATCTGATGGAGTCGTCGCCGCCGCCTCGCCGACACCATCCATGAACTCTAAAGCCACCAATCTGAAAGATCGGCAAGCACACAGTGCCACCAACTCCGAGACGCCGCCATTAAGGACAACGCCGGTGTGGGAGAAGAGTTGAGGCAGATTTATTTGCCCGGGCGCCGCTCCCACCACCCCAACGACGCGCCATGCCAGAAAACTCCTAGCCCTAAGTACCATGCAAAAAACGGGGTCCCTCTCCCTCCTGCCGCCGGAGCGGCAAGCGGAAGGAGAGGGGCCCAGCACAATCGCCGGAGATTGGAGCAGGAAAAGCTTTTCCGCCGCCGCCGCCTGGGAGACGCGGAAGATATCCGATCCCTTCGAAGGCGGAGTACCTTTATAAATTAGTACACTTTTGTCACGAGATATTCTAGAGTTGCTCTAACTTAGGGAAACCTCGAACCCCTCATTACCAGGTAAGCGCTAAATAGAGCTCTAATAGTGTTTTTTTTGTTTCAACTCGGTACAGAATTTGTTGAAGTTCTTGATTTTTTTTTTTTTGAAAATTTGAAGTACTGTCCAGCTTGATGTTGACATTGCAAAAAAAAAATTGATGGCCACCCAGATATTTTTGTTTGTTATGGTAAGACACGATTCAAGAACAAGGTAAACATATTCTAAAAGGAATTCAATAAATCATTTAATTTCAATCTATCATTTTGTCGTACGAAATTATGATTACGGTAGTTTTGTCAAGGAAAAAAGCGGGGAATTAAGGAAACTGGGAAATCCACACGAATTTTCCCGTACGGCCGTATCTCTATCTATTACCCGTGTCCTGCTCCACAAAACCTCGTCGCGGCTCTGGAGTCTGGACCATCCACCGGCCACCGGCACCGCGCCCCGCCGCCGGTGATAGCATCCGCCGACAATGGCCACAGCCGCGACCGCCAAAACCCTCACGTTCCTCACCGCCCCCACTATTCAGTCCTCGTTTCGCTGCCAACCCACAGCACGGCGGGCTTCAACCTTGCCGCTCCACGCCGGCCTCCGCGCTCCCGCCGTCGCGTCCTCTCCTCGCCTTGGCGGAACCCGCAGGACGCAGGGTGCCCAGCACATTCTGGCACCCCGCGCGGCCGCTTCGCACTCTGCGGAAACCGCGGCAGAAGGTATTACGCCTCTTCAAATTGGGGCTGTGGTACGAACTTGATTTGCGCTCTCGTAACTGTTACTCCACTCGTATGCTTTTGAAGGCATGTGTGACCCGGAGCTGAGGCTGGTGCTCGAGCTCGCCACCGACGAGGAGTTGCTAGAATTCGAGGAAATCCTCTACGGTACCAGGTCTGGTCGCTTGCTGGTGTATCCAGTACTGGGTGTATCCGATGTTGTTTAGCACTGAGATAACTGGATTGGTTGGTTTTGATAATAGCGATGGGTTCACGAGACGTTGGAGTTTGGGTAACAGCGTTAATATAGAGTATGTTAAGATTTCTGTAATCGATGGGTTTCTGAAGTTGAAATTGGTACTAGTTATTCTGACTCTTTGGTTGTCACTTTTGGTTCCTACTGATGATTACTCCATTGTGACAGTAAGCTCTATGTAATGCTGTACAATTAGCCAAATATATCTAGTTGCTTGTCGATATGGTGCAGGATTCCAAAATAGTAACACTACACAATTCGTGCATTTAACTGTGAGCCAAAGAGAATCAGACCTGTGAATTTATGCAGGATAGAGGGCAACCAAATCATATATTTATTACAGGAAATAAGTAAAAGATACTTTCTCTTTTGTTTCTTCTTCCATGTTTTAGTTTGAAACCATGGTGTTTTTTTATGTACTTTTATTTAGAGTAAAGTAAGTTTTAAACCTTGTACTAATGTGGTAGTCTGAATTGAACCTCGAACTCTCAATCCCTGAAATCAGCACCCTGAACTTGTCAATCCCAAGTCCCAACCATTCCCGGTGGCTAAACACCAAAATCTCATTCGGGTTTTGAGATTGCTGATGTGGCAGGTGTTGATCCAGGGTTGCCAACGTGGCCTGGAGCGGGGTTTAAATAAATGGGATGTCTGGTATTTTTACGAACTGTGAAACAAAGAAAACAGAGAAATTTAGGGTGCTGATTTCTGGGATCGAGAGTTTAGGCTTTGATTCACACTACCACTACAAATTCAAGGTTTAAAATAGACTTGGTCCTTTAATTTAGTTTGCTCACTGATTCAGTTAGACTTAGACCTGATCACATTTCTTAGTTTGCAACATGGGAATGCCATGAAAAGTTGTGGAACAGTATCTACTTCTCAATTCTCATACCGTCATACAATTCTGATGTTTCCCATTGTCAGGATAATAAACTTCGGTTTTGTCTTTTCTTAATTTGTAGCTATTTCAGCCCAGTGATAAAATCAATTGCAAAAAGGCCGAACTCCGTCTCTGTTGTTGCTTTCGATGATATTGAGGAGAGAGATGTTTTCATCTCAAAATTAGAGTCAAGGTTCTTGTATCTTGCTGCAGATGCCCGCTCAATTATATGGTCAGTGAAGTAGGCTCTTGTTTCTGTCTTGGAAAAATGTAGCCGTAATAGATTCATTACCATGTGTAAGTCGACCTGATATAGTTCGACACCTCTTTTACTGTTTTGCACTTATACGACCGTTCTTCATAGGGGTTGGAGGCCCTCATACAGGGGCGTCTTACTTCAAGTAAGAAGAAAACTTGGTGTTCGGTGCTCTAGTAAATTATGTACCGCGAACCTGGAATCAGAAATATTTCTCCACCTTCTGGATGAATATTCGAGGTATTTACATTTATCTCAAAAGTACAAGGATGGCCAAACAAATTTGCTTGGAATGTATGAAAGTGTTCTTAAATTATGTAATCATATACAGCTGCAATTTTTTTTCCTTTTTAATGGATATACACTACAATATGCTATGCTAGATTGCTAGTCATCATCGGCTCATTGTGTACTATTGCCACTCCATGTTTACTGCTTTCCATAGCGTACTATTTCCGTAAGACCTACTGTCTCTCTTTCTCTGAATCTTCTCACAGTCTGCTACTCTACTCTCTTTGCCACGCTATTGGTCATGAATACTAACTTTCTTAGGTATGCATTTAGCCGTCAGAAAGGATCATTTTCATTTCCATGGGATAAACAGAAATCTTCAAAAGATAACGCTAGCCTTGAAGTAAATAACTGGAAGGTGCTTACTGATGCTGCTTGGAGGATTGGATCAAAGGGACTAGAAAGTACATTCTTGAAGGTTATTTGCGTTTATTGATGATTTTTGTTTTTCCTTATGATCCTTCAATTGTTTGACTAACTTCAGTTTTTCCCTTTTACGGAAGGGTGGCAGTGCATTGACTGTGAAAACAATCTATGAATCGGTATGTATATAATTTATTATTGGAAGATTGAATTCATTTACTTCTCATGGCAAGATTGTTTACTTATATTACTTACCATTATGGTAGTTAGCCACGAGACTATCTGGAAAGCTGCTGATGGAGACAGCTAATTATGAGATCAAGAAAGAACTTCTTAAGCAGGTAGACCTATCTTAATTGATTCTGTTTTACTTAGTGCTCCTGAATTTTATATGGTCATCAACAGAGCAATACATATAAATTCATATGTCTGTCTTTCCCCTAGTATACACATTTTTTCCTTTCTCCATCGGGAAAATGCATTGGCAAATCTTGAAAATTAGACTATAACTCATGTTTGCATGTTGCAACTGATATTTACAGCTGTCGTAATAGAATATTCTCCAGACATAAAGAAGTTTTCCATTTTCAGGGTGGCCGAGTAGCTGCTCTTAACCTTGAATCTCGAGTTGGCTTGCTTGCAGCTAAGCAGGTAATAGTATATTTTCATAGCAGCTCTTTCGTACATTATTGGTATTTTACCCACGTTTTTGTTTGAGATTGCAAATTTCGATATCATGTTTGTACACTCCTCTTGAATGTATGCAGGGTTTGGCTCGTGCAGCGTCTAGATATGTTGGTCTTAAGAGTTTCATGACTTTACTTGGACCAATGTAAGTCTATCCTAATACTTCATAGAATATTTTTTTTGAATCTTTCCTGGTTGCTACGGCCTTAAATCTGCAGTTCTTGATTTACTTGCTGTCAATATCTATTGTACACCATGATTTAATCAAATTCAAATTCCCCTTTGCGCATGGAATACTTTGTGTTGTAGTAGAGCTGCCTGTAAGTCGGATACTGACTGCTTACACTTAACTGTTACACAGAATGTGGGGCACACTCTTGGCTGATATTGTGATTCAAATGCTCGGGACAGATTACGCTAGGATCGTGCAGGCAATCTATGCTTTTGCTCAGGTGAGGTTCGTTCTATCTCATCGTTTGGTCTCAGTAGCTGCATTTGATTTATTTGTCGCCTTCCTTGCAGATTCGTCTCACTCGGTCGTGTTACATGGAATCCCGTGAAGAATGACGAATCACAGTCATTACTGGACAAGCCTAAGTGGGCATGTACAGCATTACTGCCCCATAGTGTACAGTATTGACCATGCAGATCAAATTCTTGGTAGTGCATAGATGACAGAGCAATTAGCAGGTGCTAGATAGCAAGTACAGAGCAGAAGAAGAGCAGTGCAGTGGTTCACTCCTTTCAATTTCCAAAGGCTTGTGGCTGCTTCGTATGCGAGATTGTGGGGTGTTAGTATTGAAATGGTGCAGTGGTACTTAAGAAATAGCTCACGATGGGCATTTTGGCCACCTACTCTCTGAAGGTGGTAGTTGTGGATGAATATACATCCGCTTCACACTTCCACGGGGTGCCGAAGTTGTAGACCATGCGTTCCAGTCTGTTCTGGCTAAACAAATGTAAAAAAAACAGTTTCCCTGATCTTAAACTACTGCACCCTACCATTCAGTTAGGCAAGGCATACTTCGTTGGCATTACTTCATGCTTATATACCTGCCACCAGTATCTTATGTAGATATCCTCGCGCAGCATTTGCATATGGCACCCCACCTGTTTCCTATATCAAAATTGTATCCACTTATTATCAGTTTTCATTTTGATAATGAAAATTGGGGGCCTGTGGCCCTTCCTTTCGAAAAAAAAATAGTATCCACTGATCAATGTGGTTCCGCCGCTGTGAGTTTGCGACGTTCGTCAGAATGAGTATTACTAGCTTTATTAATTTTGTAAAGCACAAAAGTTGTCTGCAATATATCTGCCACATTCTTCAGTTGCAAGTGATAATTTTGGCATCTGAAAGATGGGCGTGCATGCACCGGAAGTATACGAGTAAAAGAAAACATGAGGTGCTGCGTGCAAAATTTGGAACAACAGAGATGAGCATGTCTAGTCTAGAAGGATTCATGGTCCATTTGTTTATAGAGCTCATCTCTCACCAGACCGCCGAAGCTTTCTAAATCCCGGGCACTTACCGCGTGAGATGAAGCCGAAGGAACCGCTGCCGCTACTAGATGATCTATCCTTGCACCATAAAGTGCGGCGCGCGCGGCCCGGTCCACGCCAACGTCTTCTCCTAGGCACACGTACATGGCGAAGAAGACGACGGTGATCAGCCTGGGGAGCTCGCGGCGGAGAAAGCGCGGGGAGGTGCTGTTCCGGTTCGACTCCTTCTGCCAGCCCGGCTACCCGGCGCAGCTCGCCGGCGCGTTCCGGGACAACGTCAGGACCCTGCTCGGCCTCGCGCACCTGGAGGCCGCCGTCCAGGGGGAGACACGGTGCTGGTCGTTCCAGCTCGAGCTGCACCGCCACCCCCCGACCGTCGTCAGGCTCTTCGTCGTCGAGGAGGAGGTCGCCGCCTCGCCGTGCCGCCTGTGCCACCTCTGCCGTGTCGTCGGTACACGCTTCACATAACCAATTCGCATTGAACGCGATCAAGTCTGATCGACGTTGGCATGATCATGGAATGATGGAAGATGATCGATCGACCGTGTCGCAGGTTGGGGTAGCCATCTGATATGCAGCAAGAGGTTTCACTTCGTGCTGCCGAAGAGGGAATCCTCGGTGGAAACTGATGGACTCAGCTACGGGATCATCGGACAAGGCGGCGGCACCGAGAAAGCGTCGAAAGGGACGGCGACCTCTAGGGGCCATCTGCTGCACGGCGTGGTGCACCTCAACGGTTACGGCCACCTCGTCGGCCTCCATGGCTTCGAGGGCGGCTCCGACTTCGTCTCCGGCCATCAGATCATGGACCTCTGGGACCGCATATGCTCAGCCTTGCACGTAAGGTACATGTCACGTTGCAATGGCACACTTACACCGTGCCACGAAGTGCATATATATGCTGCATGAGCGATTAGTTCTCACGTGTGCACTCGACATTCTGTGTGTTGCAAGGAAGGTGAGCCTTGTGGACACGGCGAGGAAAGGGCACATGGTGCTGAGGCTGCTGCACGGCGTGGCGTATGGCGACACATGGTTCGGGCGGTGGGGCTACAGGTACGGCCGGCCAAGCTACGGTGTGGCGCTGCAGTCGTACCAGCAGTCCCTCCACGCGCTCCAGTCCATTCCGCTCTGCGTGCTCGTGCCGCACCTCTCCTGCTTCAGCCAGGAGCTCCCCATGGTGGTCACCAAGTACCAGGCCATCAGCGGCCACAAGCTGCTCAACCTCGGCGACCTACTCCGCTTCATGCTCGAGCTGCGGACGCGCCTTCCCGCGACCTCCGTCACGGCCATGGACTACCGTGGCATCATGTCCGATGCGTCGTGCCGGTGGTCGGCGAAGCGCGTCGACATGGCGGCCCGCGCCGTCGTGGACGCGCTCCGCCGGTCCGAGGCGCCCGCCGCGCGGTGGGTGACGCGCCAGGAGGTGCGCGACGCGGCGCGCGCGTACATCGGTGACACGGGCCTCCTCGACTTCGTGCTCAAGTCCCTCGGCAACCATATCGTCGGCAACTACGTGGTGCGGCGAGCCATGAACCCCGTGACCAAGGTGCTTGAGTACTGCCTGGAGGACGTGTCCAGCGTGTTACCGGCGGCGGCGGGCGCCGGCGTGACTCCGGGCCAAGGCAAGATGAGGGTGCGGTTCCATCTAACGAGGGCGCAGCTCATGAGGGACCTCGTGCACCTGTACAGGCACGTGCTCAAGGAGCCGAGCCAGTCGCTCACCACTGGCCCGTTCGGCGCGATCCCGGTGGCGGTGAGGATGGTCTTGGACATCAAGCACTTCGTCAAGGACTACCACGAAGGGGTGGCCGCGACCAACAGCGGCGGAATTGGGCATGTCTACGTCAACCTGTGCTGCACCTTGGTCGTGAGGAACGGGAGCCCCGAGCTGGTGCCGCCGTACGAGACGGTGATCGTGCCGGCGCACGCGACGGTGGGGGAACTCAAGTGGGAGGTGCAGAGGCTGTTCAGGGACATGTACCTCGGTCTGAGGACCTTCACGGCAGAGACCATCGTGGGGGTCGACGCATGCCAGGAGGCCAGCCCAGTGCTCGGGCTTATCGGCGTCGGAAGCACCGTCGTGGTCGAAGGGGTGGTCGACGAGCAGCAGCAGCAGCAGCAGCTGGCTGAGGACGGTGACCTGAAAAAAGAAGCGCCGGCCGTCTGCGTCTGCGAGGGGAGCGGAGAGGTCGGAGAGAGGGTCGTCGACTGTGTGTGCGGCGCGGACGACGACGACGGCGAGCGCATGGCGTGCTGCGACATCTGCGAGGCGTGGCAGCACACGCGGTGCGCTGGGATCGCGGACGCCGAGGACGTCCCGCACGTCTTCCTCTGCAGCCGCTGCGACAACGACGTGGTCTCGTTCCCGGCCTTAAACTGCTAGCTAGCTAGAAACTGCTCCACGCATGGACATCCACGTTGCTACTAAATCTAGCGTGCTGTTGCTGTCAAGCTGCATGAATGATGTAATCCATAACTTTAACTGTTTATACATTTCATTTTTCTTCGGGACGCTTACAAGTTCGTTTTCATTGCAATGTTATCCCCCACTTTAACAACAACATACCTTCTTAACTACTCACTCTGTACACAAAAGGATTTCTCAATCTAGACGAAATTTGCTTATATGTACACACTAAATCATGTCTAGATACATGCAAATTTGAGGTATGTTAAGACATCTTTTTGCGAACAGATGGAGTACATTATTTCATCGCTCTCGATTTCTTCTTTATTGCAACCTTCATTCATTAGCGCAACATTTCTCAGTTGTGTTGCTCTGAGACTACAACCGACCTTTTGAACCTCGTAACTCTCACACCTTTCAATTAATCTTGCATCTCTTTGAGGAAAAATAGAGAGGATATCTAAATCTAGTTTCCACCAATCAGTCTCTCCTCTATATGAGACGGGAAAATTTAAATCTTGGAGTAATTTGTTGATCTCCTCCCTTGTTCTTCATCTCATATTTCCATGTGCATGTGTAGCTTTGGTATGATTTGGGAGGTGAATAACTTGGCCACTTCTTGTGTTATTTCCATTACATTTGATGCATCAGTCTGAGTTCTCCACGGTAATTCATGGAAGTGAAAGTTAGGCACTGGTTCACTTGGGTTCTTGGAACCCTAAACCGTTGGAGTTGTTGCAGAGCTCAGTTTTTGTGGTGTAAAGCTTTGAGAAAGTTCAGGAGTATCCAATTAAGTTGTGGAGATTGCTCCAACCGATTTGTAAGGGTTTGGTGACCGCCCTCAAGGGTCTCATAGTGGATCCAAGAACTTTTCATTGTGGGAAGGCTCAAGAAGAATAAGTTGAGCTTTTGTGGTATCGATGAGTGTTGTGCCCCCACATCTTGAGGTGAAACATCTGTGGAGCTTGGTGTGCATTGTGCAACCACACCTCAAGGTGATACCATTGTGGCGCTCAGTAAGCATTATTCCTCCGCACTTATCCAACGGAAATTATCTTCCATTAGGAAGGGAACTTGAAGATACATCTTTATCTCAACGTGCTTCACTTATCCATCGAGTTTGAATTTATCTATCTTGTTATATATTGCTACCACATATATAGCTGTTTACATCTTATTTAGAGTAAGTTGTGGGTGGACATAGTTGAGCCTAACAGATTTAGGTTTCATGCTTAATTAACAAATTAAACAACTAGTATACTTCCGCATTTATTCAAACCAAAACCACAATTGTTTTAAATCATCTAGTCATCCCCCTCTAGGCAACGTTTAGGTTCTTATACTATGCAGGTGTCGTGCAGATGAGCACCAAGGAAGGGGCATAGCTTCAACAGAAGGAGATTAGCAAAAAAATGGGGATGGTGCCTGGTCCACTGGTGAGGTAGGAGTCCAAACCCATAGTTTTGTGCTCGATGTGTTTCTATGTTGGTGAGATACACGGAGAAAGAAGCCCACGATGTGGGGCAAGAAAATGTGACATAATAGAGGAGCACAATGGTGTTTCACATATGAATAAGCAAACAAAAAACTGGCGGTGAGGACATACACCACTTCATTTTTTGGGTTATGAATATATTTGCGGGAAGCACGTACGTGCCAAATGGTGCTCGACACTGTTGCTCTTCTTTCAGAAACTAGTTTACTTTAATTTGCAGACTTCGTGGTGTTCTTAACTTTCAGATCATGGAGATAATACACCTGGGATGCAGAGACATCCTGAGCAACTATTGGGGAGGGGGAGGGATAGGCCAAATATTACTGGATCTTGGGTTTAAATGGGTCAAATACTACCAGTTCTTAGCTAAACTAGCGTATCATGGGCTGGGGGAGGGGGGGGGGGGGGGGGGGGGGGACGCCCCCCACCCACCCAAACTACGCATGGCTTTGCATCTGACAGTGTTGGCTGCTATGGAGGCTCCACAATGTACAAATAAGTGGCCCCGTGAGACCCCTCCAACCATCGACTAGGTGAGAGCATGTCGGCGATAGCATAATACCTCATGGTTATATATGAATGACATTGTATTTAGCTTTAAAATCTACACATAATATGTAAAATGCATAGGGTGCCCCTCGATCTCATATATCACCCAAAAAATTGATGGAGGTCTGTGAAATATTTGTTACTAATAATGTTGCACGTGCAACACACGTTGAAACAGGTATACATCATCCAAAAGTTTGACCTTAATGCCAAATGGTGCTTGACACTCTTGGTCCATTTTCAAGAAGCAGTTTTACTTTCGTTTGAAAATTTCAAGGTATTCTTAACTTTCAGATCGAAGTCATCGGGACTCTACAAAAACCAAGATTTTTTCACAAACAATCATAATCCAATGGCAACTATGGCCAAGCCTTCGTAGCCTTACCCGTTCAACGACCACTCGGAGATGTGCATCATCAGTGATGATACAGAATAACTTATGATGACGTCTGAAATCCTAGAGAAAGAGATTGTCGAGAGAATGTTGATACTACATTGTACAGATGACGATACTAGAGTATAGTGCAGTGTGCGTCTTAGCCCTATTCCCAGTTTTGATCTGCTTTCTTTATTCTTTTGCTCTGCTATTTTTTGTGTGCAGGTTAAGCATCCAAGACCACGGAGATTATCCACCTCCTCACTGGCGCCAAATCCACCCAGATCATCGTGCACGCCATCATCAACATCTATATATCCTGATTGCACTGAAGTTAATTTGTCTTATCTTCAGGTTAATGATGCATGCCTACACATCTAGAATGAATGTTCTGACATAATATTACCAAAGAAATTACGTAAAAGATCTTTATAGTTGAGCATTACGGTTTAAATGATCAACAGGAGAACCACCCGGAGGAGGAGGAGATCTCACAGTACATATGGATACAAGTAAAATGTAGTTAAATAATTAAAAAATAAGTAAAGAAACTCGAAAAAAAATATGAAGGAAATGAAAGTACAGAAACGAAAATATAAAGTAATAATAATAAAAAAAGACACAAAAAGCACTGGAAACAACTTTGGCCCACCCAACTGGAACAGAAGCACTCGGTCCCAAATTGGGCCATGACAACGTGTTTCATAAAATGGGTTTACAGTTGGCGCTCTTTTGGAAGTCCATGATGGGCTGGGCTGTGATGTACTAATATTTACTGGTTGTGGTGAACCGCTTCAGAATTTAAAAACAAAAACCAGATAAACATTTGCATCATCGGAAAAAACACTGACTTCGCCCTAAAAGAAGAAGGAGACGAAGAAACACATAACTCAGAAGCTTTGTTTTTTCGTTAAAAGGCATTCCGACAAGAGAAAACAATGGTGCACTATTTTGCAGTTCACGAGAAGCGTGCATTTCATTTAGCTTTTCCAAATTGATACATGTATAGTTGGAGAAAATAATGCTACACTATTTCTATGCTGAGTTACATCGACCAGAGCAGCTCCTACCCATCTATTTAGGTTTTGCATCCTAATACAAAATGATGATAAGTTAAGTAGCCACCAAATTATGACCGTAACTAAACTGGCAAAAGTGACCACAGTATGGGCCTATGGGGCTCGTTTTTATCGAGCTGCTAGACCGGTGGAAAGGTGACCAAACCAACCTACAGGCTACAGATTCCATATCGACGAGGCACTCACATGGCCTGTTTTTGTGTTGGGGCCACCTGGTGGTCTCATGCATGAGAAGACCTTTGCTGCACAGTGTTGGTACCCTACTCTCATTTTGTACGATCGATCGAGAGGGAGTAGCTAGCCAACCCGGTTGGAAGGATCCAACTAACGACCTGCATGATTAACTTTGATGGGAAGAAACATGCATTAGCCCACCATCCCAAAAATTGACTGAACCACTGTGGAGTATCATGCATGTATATATACTTGTAGATACTTGGGGCGCGTTTGGCAGCCAGCATGTAAGTTTGCGCCCTGTGGGACTAGGCCGGCCGGGGCTGGTCTGGGAAAACCAGCCTCTGGGCCTAGTTATGCAGACCGTTTGGTAGGTCGCATGACTATTTCGCGTCCAAGTGGAGAACATGGAAATAGCTGTTTGGTTACATGTTTTGCATGTGCTAATGCGACTACGCGTGTGTTTGGTTAGCTGCAGAACATCCACTACGGTTACCCCTTTTCTATTGAGGTGAGGTTACCAGCCGAAGCATGAAAGAAGAAAGTGCAAACTATTTCAAACGAGTATGATTAACAGCAAGACATAGTGCAGTACATAAGTGCTTATACTAGTTGTGACCATGTTAAACAAGACCATACTGATAACACAGACTCTTAATCCCTCTTCCTGATGTTCTCTGGGTGCTCACCACATCGCTACACCACCTCACAGCCAGTTTTGTTGAAGATGATCACCCTGTACTCGTTGCCAGCGATCTTCTTGAACATCAGGAGATAACCAATCTTGAGCTCATGAGCAATGGTAAATCCAGCCCACCCCCGATCAAGGCATGCTTTACCATTCAGATCAGCAAGGGTGATCGTCCAGATGCACCCTGTGTTCCTCCTAAGGGTGATCTCCGCAGGCACCGCACCCAAGTATGACCTGAAAGCTTCAAGAACAGGAAGGACCCCTAAGCCAGGTGCGATAACCACCTTGCAGAAGTGGTTAGGGGACACCTCTTCCTTCATCCAGCCAACGTTGGCCTTGATCTTGGTGGGAAATCCTCCATCAGCGCACTTGCCAGCCTACGAGAATGAAGGAAATGTTTAATCTTAATGATGGTTTCGTGCTGACATCAATCTGTATGCACAATTACACATGCCTCATACCAGCTAGGACACATGTTTATCCAAGAAGTGTTTCCACACTACCAACAGGCAGGCACAAGAAATTCGCTTGTACATTACTCAAGGTAGTAAGGAATCACTCCTTGCATAGATGCGCAACCCAGATTTATATCATCGGCTTAGAATTGAAAATGCGAGATTGTTCGTTGGTCTCAGTACATGTAGAGCATAGAAGGCGCCTACTGACTAGCCAGCAAAAGAAAAGAACAGTCACAACTGCTAATGGCTGCTGCATTTTTTTGTTGGCAGCAGTAGGTGGAAGCTCTAACACAATTCATCATAGACCTAAAAGATACTGATGAGATGCCTTAGTCGGATAACGAAGTTAGATGTGGAAGAAAATAACGCACCACATGACAACCAACAAAATCAAGTACATGACATAGGTAAAGTTGTCCATGGTTCTTAATTTTGGTGGCTGCCTTGAGGTATCAGTTCAACATCTCACTCACAATTATAAAACCGGTCATCATAGGCGAAAATGTCTGAATTGTAGCCTCATACTTCACAACCATCGTTGACAAAAAGAGTGTCTACAAGAACGAAGTACAAATAATAGCATAGTCGTTGCAATTACCCTTGGTTCTGTAGACAATCTTCTTGCAAGTACTGGCCTAGTTCAATCATCGGCTAGCATAAAGACTAATCACGGAAACAGGAAAAGACCTTTGCCTCATCAAAATTAGCAAACAAAGATATTAGAGAGATGACTCTGTACAGGGACCCAGATCTATGCACAAAACGTAGTTGTACATCGCCCAAGGTCCTATGCAGAGTCATCTCCCTTCCACTTGTGTCATGCCAAGGTGTAATCATCGGCTCGGTACAAGCAAAGTTCATGTGAGCCACATAAATCAATAGGACATGGAAATTTGGGCCTTAGGCTTGCGTTTCACAAATGGAAGAGGTGATAATACTGAGCCAAGAACAAAGCATAAGCATATGTTATACCGTGCACAAGGTTCAGTAGCATTACCCCTTCCAGAAAGGGCGCGTTTGGTAGCCAAAGATTCATCATCGGCCAGAATCAATCAAGCCATTTAGACAAGACTCAATGGATGATCTCTTAGTACCACGAATCATGCACACAGATTATCATATGTATAGAATAGATAATCAGTGCCTCAGATCTAGAACATGGTAGACCTGGAGCAACTATACCGACGGGAGAGCACCACCAAAACGCGTGTACAACTTCGGTATAGTTGCTCAAGGCCTACGAGATGTGTTCATCACTGGCAAAACCGACAGATCGAACACCAAATCGACAGATCGAACACCAAATCAGGCAGATCGAACACCTAATCCACAGTTAGAACACCAAATCGACAGTTAGAACACCAAATCGACAGAACCAAAAAGGTCAAAACTATCACGCGGATGGAACCCTAGATCAACCGTGCATGTCATTGTAAGCAGTAATACAGTAACGGATCTACAGATCTATGACGCGTACGAGCCATCAGAGGGCTTCCGATGATCTTACCTCCATTCGCGAAGTCCTTGGAGAAGAAAGGCTAACGATGAGATGTCGACGTGCCGACGAAGCTCCTCCGTACAACAATGGAGAGTTGTCGGCCTGCGTCTCCTATCGAAGATGCTCGCGGAGGTGGTGTAGCCGTCGGAAATGGAACCGCCGACGGAGAGAGAAGAGGAGACGAGTGAGCGGTGAGGGGAAATGAAGAGGGAGAGTGAGCGGTGAGGGGAATAAATGGCGCGTGTTTCCCGAAGGGTCGCGGCGTCTCCCGCGCATTCGCCCGCCCTTGCGCTCCGCCAGACCTGGCTCCAGAGGCATGGTCGATCTGAGCGTGCCACCAGGGCCTGGCCCGAGGCTGCTTTGATGAGCGTGCTGGCCTGGCCCAGGAGCTCGCCCAGGCAAACAAAAGTCGTGCCTTTGCAGCTGGTGGGCCAGGCCTGCCTCATTGCAGGCTACCAAACGCGCCCTTGAAGTCCCTTCATTTCTTTTCCATTTTCAAGAACTAATCCTTTCCCAGTTTGTCATTTTTCACGAGCATCCAAAGAGCTGAATGTATGTATTAGGTTTCCCATTTTGTCATGTAAAATTCCTTCTTACCTGAATTTCAAGGGGGAAAATGTAATAAGGCCAACTGAAGCAAAATTACAAGGAGAGAAACATAGATGGGACTGAGGGTGGGGTTACGCAGCACCGAGTATGGGCGCAATAACGGAAAAGGCCTTATCATTGGTACATAAGTTCATTATTTCTCCCCAACTAATGAAAATAATGGAGTGAATCACACTCTTGTTCATGCACACACAAATGCCAAATATAACTCAAAAAGATAACTTAAAGTGCCGCAGTTTAACCGTAACCATATGTAGTTACTCTCAAAACAAAAAATGCCAAGTTTTGAAGAAAAGATATATGGCAACAAACAAGTGACTTATCATTGAAGCAAACAAAAACATAAAAAGTTGTCCTGCTTTCCCCTCGCTGCCAGCACAGGGGCTCCATTTGTCCTAGTGAGACAACCTAGCTAGCCTTTCTTTTCCTGCCTTTTCTGTTGTTTTGCGTCGCAATAAGGACCTTGGTAGGGCACTTTCACCCTGAGATCGAGATGCCACTTCCCTTTCCCTCTCGTCCCCCATCACCACCTTTTTCCTGCGCTCTCTTTTTGTTTCATGAATCTGTCGTCGATCCCTGACATGGTGAGGTTTTCCACCACCATGGTGTGCGGGCGATGGGGGCACATGGTGTGGTGGACTGGTGGCTCGGCTAAAAAGGGACTCATCAACTGAAAGCAAGGGGCAAGTAGCTAGCAACTGATAGCAACGAGAAATGAAAAAGGTGGAAGTGGGAACTAGTGAACGAGATCTTGGTAGGGAGTGAAGTAGTAGTACTAATTAACATTTTTTTCTTCAAGTATACATCCTGGTAGGTGTATATGTTTCATACTCCCTCGGGTCCGTAAAATCTGTCGCCAGAATGTAACGCGAGCAGTACAAGTGTTATGCACAGCCTCCAACGATTTTTTCGTATCGGAGGGAGTAGAAGAAGAGCTAACACGGCCGATACAACGTCAAAAGGCAGCACGATACAAACACGACACCACACGGTTTACAACTCAACCCACACCAACAAAGCGATAAGGACTCGCCTTGCATCATCTCCCGCTAAGAATGGCGAGGAGGCGATAGACCGAGCTAGTAGGCCGCATCACGCCCGACGTTGACCGGGAACTTCAGTATACCTCATGGGCTTCTTCGGACAATCATTGGATAATGTAGTGCTCGATCAATATGAGTAGTACTACTGGGAGATATGCCGATTACAAATGACACTAGGAAAAATATACACGCATCAGTCATCGGAGACCTCATGATGGGAGGTCGTGTTGGCGAGTGTGCGTACCAGACTAGCTAGCAGCAGTGAAGCACCAACAAATGTTTCCTGCTAGCCACCGGGTCTCCTCGTCGTGTTATGCCCCGAAGAATAATATCACCCGAGCTGGCGATCGAGCAGGGTATCAGTGGGCAAGGTAGAGCTATCACTCACACTCACTACGCCCAAAGTCCACTATACACTACAGGAATGGCGAACTGTGCCGACGGCCAGAACCTGTGCCGACGGCTATTTATCGGGGCCGTCGGCACAGGGGCATACGAGGATCAGCCGTCCACAAGGCCGTCGGCACAGATGTTCTATCCCGACGGCACCCGTCGGGACACAGGAAGCCGTCGGCACAGAGGTTAAGGTGACGTCGACGGCAATCTGTGCCGACGGCAAAGGGTATCTACCTTTTTTTACATTTTTACCCTAATCTTCTTTTTTATGTATCTATTTATTACTCTCAATTAAGTTTAATATGTTTTATTCATATTCTATGTACATAGCTTCGCCGAATAGCGGTTTCCACCCACATAAAATAACGTCGCGAATAATTGTCTATACCGGAGCGTCGGAACCCCACCAAAACCTAGGTTGATGCATACCATATGTGTACAAGTGTTTTGGGTGATTCAAATGTCCAATAATCTACCCCGGTGTGTGACCGGCTTCAGTTTCTCTCTACCAAGTGTGTGGACTTAGAGGTGAAAACTCCCTTTCGACGCATGTCTATGGGGGTAGACGAAAACGTTAAGGTTTTCCAGCGGATTCAGGGTTTCGCCGAAGCGGGGCCCCGAAGCGTCGGAACCCCACCAAAACTAGGTTATGCCATACCATATGTATACAAGTGTGTTGTGTGTTGTAATTGTGCAATATCCTACTCCGGGGTATGACCGGCTTCACCGACTTCAGTTTCTCTCTACCAAGTGTGTGGACTTAGAGGTGAAAACTCCCACTTCGGACGAAACGGGGGCAATCTAGTAAAAACTTGTGATAAAAGTTGGTTTCCCATGTGCCTATGTCCCAACCAAACACAACCAGGCAAAAAAGTCCACTGGCCTACCCCCTTTCGACGCACGTCTATGGGGGTAGACGAAAACGTTAGGGTTTTTCCAGCGGATTCAGGGTTTCGCCGAAGCGGGGCCCCGGAGCGTCGGAACCCCACCAAAACCTAGGTTGTGCCATACCATATGTAAACAAGTGTGTTATGTGTTGTAAATGTGCAATATCCTACTCCGGGGTGTGACCGGCTTCACCGACTTCACTTTCTCTCTAGTGAGTTTCTGCGCTTAGAGGTGAAACTCCCCTTTCGGGCGAACCGGGTGGAATGTTGTGTTGATTTGTGATAAAAGTTGGTTTCCCATGTGCCTATGGCCTAACCTAACACAACCAGGCAAAAAAGTCCACTGGCCTACCCCCTTTCGACGCACGTCTATGGGGGTAGACGAAAACGTTAGGGTTTTTCCAGCGGATTCAGGGTTTCGCCGAAGCGGGGCCCCGGAGTGTCGGAACCCCACCAAAACCTAGGTTATGCCATACCATATGTATACACGTGTGTTGTGTGTTGTAAATTTCCAATATCCTACTCCGGGGTGTGACCGGCTTCACCGACTTCAGTTTCTCTCTACCAAGTGTGTGGACTTAGAGGTGAAAACTCCCACTTCGGACGAAACGGGGGCAATCTTGTAAAAACTTGTGATAAAAGTTGGTTTCCCATGTGCCTATGTCCCAACCAAACACAACCAGGCAAAAAAGTCCACTGGCCTACCCCCTTTCGACGCACGTCTATGGGGGTAGACGAAAACGTTAGGGTTTTTCCAGCGGATTCTGGGTTTCGCCGAAGTGGGGCCCCGGAGCGTCGGAACCCCACCAAAACCTAGGTTGTGCCATACCATATGTAAACAAGTGTGTTATGTGTTGTAAATGTGCAATATCCTACTCCGGGGTGTGACCGGCTTCACCGACTTCACTTTCTCTCTAGTGAGTTTCTGCGCTTAGAGGTGAAAACTCCCCTTTCGGGCGAACCGGGTGGAATCTTGTGTTGATTTGTGATAAAAGTTGGTTTCCCATGTGCCTATGGCCTAACCTAACACAACCAGGCAAAAAAGTCCACTGGCCTACCCCCTTTCGACGCACGTCTATGGGGGTAGACGAAAACGTTAGGATTTTTCCAGCGGATTCAGGGTTTCGCCGAAGCGGGGCCCCGGAGCGTCGGAACCCCACCAAAACCTAGGTTGATGCATACCATATGTGTACAAGTGTTTTGGGTGATTCAAATGTCCAATAATCTACCCCGGTGTGTGACCGGCTTCACCGGCTTCACTTTCTCTGTACCAAGTGTGTGGACTTAGAAGTGAAAACTCCCACTTCGGACGAAACGGGGCAATCTTGTAAAAACTTGTGATAAAAGTTGGTTTCCCATGTGCCTATGTCCCAACCTAACACAACCAGGCAAAAAAGTCCACTGGCCTACCCCCTTTCGACGCACGTCTATGGGGGTAGACGAAAACGTTAGGATTTTTCCAGCGGATTCAGGGTTTCGCCGAAGCGGGGCCCCGGAGTGTCGGAACCCCACCAAAACCTAGGTTATGCCATACCATATGTATACAAGTGTGTTGTGTGTTGTAAATGTCCAATATCCTACTCCGGGGTGTGACCGGCTTCACCGGCTTCACTTTCTCTGTACCAAGTGTGTGGACGTAGAGGTGAAAACTCCCACTTCGGACGAAACGGGGGCAATCTTGTAAAAACTTGTGATAAAAGTTGGTTTCCCATGTGCCTATGTCCCAACCTAACATAACCAGGCAAAAAAGTCCACTGGCCTACCCCCTTTCGACGCACGTCTATGGGGGTAGACGAAAACGTTAGGGTTTTTCCAGCGGATTCAGGGTTTCGCCGAAGCGGGGCCCCGGAGCGTCGGAACCCCACCAAAACCTAGGTTGTGCCATACCATATGTAAACAAGTGTGTTATGTGTTGTAAATGTACAATATCCTACTCCGGGGTGTGACCGGCTTCACCGACTTCACTTTCTCTCTAGTGAGTTTCTGCGCTTAGAGGTGAAAACTCCCCTTTCGGGAGAACCGGATGGAATCTTGTGTTGATTTGTGATAAAAGTTGGTTTCCCATGTGCCTATGGCCTAACCTAACACAACCAGGCAAAAAAGTCCACTGGCCTACCCCCTTTCGACGCACGTCTATGGGGGTAGACGAAAACGTTATGATTTTTCCAGCGGATTCAGGGTTTCGCCGAAACGGGGCCCCGGAGCGTCGGAACCCCACCAAAACCTAGGTTGATGCATACCATATGTGTACAAGTGTTTTGGGTGATTCAAATGTCCAATAATCTACCACGGTGTGTGACCGGCTTCACCGACTTCAGTTTCTCTCTACCAAGTGTGTGGACTTAGAGGTGAAAACTCCCACTTCGGACGAAACGGGGGCAATCTTGTAAAAACTTGTGATAAAAGTTGGTTTCCCATGTGCCTATGTCCCAACCAAACACAACCAGGCAAAAAAGTCCACTGGCCTACCCCCTTTCGACGCACGTCTATGGGGGTAGACGAAAACGTTAGGGTTTTTCCAGCGGATTCAGGGTTTCGCCGAAGCGGGGCCCCGGAGCGTCGGAACCCCACCAAAACCTAGGTTGTGCCATACAAATACAGCTGTTTATTTTTTATCTTTACATTTGTACAGATAATAGAATAAAAGAAAAGGATTTAAAAAAAAAATCTACGATGTGCCGACGGCAAAGCCGTTGGCACAGGGCTTGGACCAGTAAAAAAAGAAACCCACCCGAGCGAGCGTACCCGTTCGTTTCATTCCTGGCAGCCCGAGCGAGAGGATAGGGTTCCTCTCACCCGGACCCAGCGCCGCCACCACGACCCTGCCGCCCCCGCTCCCCGCCGCCGACCGGCACACCACCCCGCCGCCCCACCCGCTCCCTGCCGCCCCACCCGCCGCAGCGCCGACGCCCCCGTTCCCCTCCTTCCTGGACGCCGCCGACAGCTCCGACGCCCCCGGTCCGCGCCTCCGTCGAGCAAGCTCTCCGTGCACCATCCCGCGGCACCACCCCGCGGCACCACCTCGCCGGCCCCGCCTCCGTCGACCAAGCTCACCACCCCGCGGCACCACCTCGCCGGCCCCGCCTCCGTCCATCAAGGTGAGGACGATCCCGGCCGATTCTTCTGTTTTTCTATTTTATTTCCTGCTCCGAATTTGTTTCTCGGTTTGTAGATGCTTGCTAGATGGATTGGTAAATGGATGTTAGTGGTGTGTTATAGTGTTAGTGCATCCTATTATATGCTTGCTAGATGGATCTGTAGATGCTTTCTGGATGTTTGCTAGATGCATTTGGTAGCTGTTATATGGTTCTTGTTTCACTGATTGCTAAAATGTTGTTGTTAGATGCTTGCTGTATCTTGTTTCACCACATTGAATAACTCTGTCACATAGTAATTCTGTCACATGGTTCTTGTTATATTTTTTTATCTATGCTTCCTTGACTAACCCGTGTATCAAATGCTTTTACTTAACTAAGTATCATGTCGGAGCCGGAGCGAAAGTTTCGTGGTGTTCATCGGAGACCCACGAAGATCCCGACTTGGGCAGCTCAGATCACAGTGGATCACAGGAAGATCCAGCTTGGTACTTTCAGGTGCCCGTGGCAGGCGGCCCGCGCCTACGACTGCGCGGCGGTCCAGCACTTTGGGGCGAGAGCGATCCTCAACTTTGAGGATGAGCGGAGCGTGGCGCATATGTTAGCGCCAGATGGCATGAGGATCGCGACGAAGGCCGAGGAGAGGGAGCACCGGCAGGCAGAGAGGCTGCTCAGGGCGCGCCACCAGCGCGAGGAGGATGACCCCTTGGTCAAGGATCTCCTCCTTGATCCCCAGGTGATGGCGGTCCAGTACCAGGTTTTCAGCGAGAGCCGGCAGCAGCGCGGGCAGGGCGAGGCCGGCCCCTCCGGCACGCAGCAGCAGGGCGAGGACTCTAGCAGCAGCCTGTCCTCTTGTTGGGACCGCTTGGACGACGCCACTGACACCGGCGCGAGTCGAGTTTAGGATGTCTATCATCCTACCTGTCGTACTACTAGACTTATCTTGCTACCTGTTGTACTGCTAGACTTATCATACATGCTACCTATGTATTATTGTGCTACTTGTCTATATGTGTTATGTTTAGCTAATATGGTTACATCGTTCTGGTTTATTCTGTTTTATGTTTAATTATTAGGTAAAATGGAGGGATATTTGCTTATATATTTCGATTGTTTGTACTTTTTAGATGACGTAGCTTCCCGCCAGCCAGCACCGTCGGTCCCGCGCGTCGTCGCGGCTTCTCCAGCTGAGGAGGGGCCGCCTCGGTGCCCTTTGTTTTGTCGCCCTCTTCCGGAGCACGTCCTCGACCTTCTCCGGCCACCGATCACGCTTCGAGGGTATAAATCTTTCGCCTCTCTTGCTGCATAGGTTTATTTTGGTCTAGATCACCAAGTCAGTCGCGTAACCCGAGTCAGATCCCATCCGGAAGGGTTACAAATTTATAAATATGCAGGATTGTCCATCTTTGCATATTTATAACCGTAACACTTCCGGGTTGTCCTGTTGGACAGTCCGAGTACGTGTAGATCGGGTCGTGTTCCATGTTCTACCCCTTCCTGAGACGTAATTTCGGCAGCACCTCCCTGTTGTTCTTCGGATGCACACCCTCTCGGCTTGACAAGCTCGAGACGTGTATTCTGAAGAACAGCGGGGAGGTGCTGCCGAAATTCCGTCTCGGGTCGGGGTAGAACATGGAACACGGCTCGATCTACACGTACTCGGGCGGGATAGGCCCTCCTATTAGAAGTGTAGGTGAACCCTTGCATGATGTAAAGATTAAAATTTGACCGTAATTAATCTGGTGACACTAAATCATTTTATTATTACTTGGTGCATATTAAAAGACTGCGTGCTTGTTTCGCTCCCAATAAAGCAGAGGATGGCTGATAATGGGTGGATGTACAGTGGCCGTGTCGATAAGATTAAAAGAACAGAGGAGTGGGAGATGAAGACCAATATATTAGTGAAGGAGTTAGGGCGTGGTTCAAAGGCAAAAGGAGTTCGTGGAAGGTGCCCTTGCACTCATTGCAAGAATCGTGACCGTCAAGGAAAGGAAGATATGACTAAACATCTTTGGTTGTATGGGTATACGCCTAACTACGTCACGCATGTCAAATTTGATCAGTACGAACGTCTCAGAGTTGGGGTGATGCGGCAGCGGATCGATGGCAATGAGTACGATGGGTTGAGAAACATGCTAGATGATCACCATGCTGCTTACATGCCGGATTCGCCACCTCCACAGGAGGAACAGGAGGAACCGGGTGAACCGGAGGCACCGGATGAACCGGAGGAACCAGAGCCAACCGCGAAGGCTTTCTATGAGACGATGGCCTCGGCTACGAAGCCTCTATACGAGGGTGCAAACGTTTCTCAGCTCGATGCCGTAGCTCAACTACTAAGTGACAAGTGTCAGTTCTCCACCACCCGTGCAGGCTTTGAAGCTAATCTGACAACATCTGGTAACATGTTGCCCAAAGGGCATTGTCTGCCAAAATCCATGCACGAGACGAAGAAACTATTGGGATCGCTCAGCATGGATTATGAAAAGATTCATTGTTGTCCAAAAGGATGCCTGTTGTTCCGGAAACAATATGCGAATGACAAGTACTGTAGCCTTTGTGGGGCCTCTAGGTATGAGGAGAAAACGCTGCCTGATGGTCGGAAGACGCAGGGAAAAATCCCTGTGAAGGTTCTTCGGTACCTCTCATTCATAAAAAGAATGCAGCGGCTTTTCATGTCCGAGGAGTCTGCCAAACAAATGACTTGGCACAGGAAAGGGAAGAGATACGTCGACGAGTTAGGACGGGAAAAGATGGGACATCCATCTGATGGTGAGGCATGGAAGAACTTCGACTTGAAACACCCCCTTAATTCAGCAGATGCTCGGAATGTCAGAATTGCAATAGCAACAGATGGGTTCAATCCATTTGGGATGTCGACTGCGTCGTACAGCTGCTGGCCCGTGTTTGTTATTCCGCTCAATCTCCCTCCTGGGGTACTAATGCAAAGGAAGCACATGTTTCTGTCGCTGATCATTCCAGGGCCCGAATACCCGGGGAAGAATTTGAGTGTCTACATGCAACCGCTTGTGGATGATTTGCACCACTCATGGCACAATGGGACGTGGACATACGACCGAGCATCAAAGAAAAACTTCTCGATGAAAATTTGGTTCCACTATTCCATGCACGACCTACCCGGGTATGCCCTATTCTGCGGATGGTGTACAGCTGGTAAATGGCCATGCCCAGTGTGCAGGAACCAACTTGAGTTCCTTTGGCTAAAGTCAGGTCGCAAGTATGTCGCGTTTGACAAGCATCGACAGTTCCTCGAAGGAAGGCATCCTTATCGAGAAGACCAAAAAAACTTCACGAAGGGCGTAGTTGTGCGTGAAGAAAAAGCGATACCGAAGTTCGATGGTGCAAAAGTTGATGCCGAGCTAAGTGCTCTCGTGCCTGCTGTGGGACCTGGCCCACGATTTGAGGGATATGGTGTAACGCACAACTGGACTCATGTGGCAGGCTTAACGCAGCTAGAGTATTACAAGGACCTCGAACTTCCCCATAACATCGATGTGATGCACACCGAAAAGAATGTTGGAGAGATGATCTTTCACACAGTCCTGAACATTCCTAAGAAGACAAAGGACAATGTGAAGGCTAGAGTTGATGTTCAGAAGCTCTGTGATAGGGAGAGATTACACATGAAGCCTCCTAACCCTCGTCAAAAAAATTGGTTTAAGCCAAATGCCGACTACTGCCTTGATAATATCCAAAAGAAGGAGGCATTCAAGTGGCTCAAAAACATCGCCGTGATGTTCCCTGATGGTTACTGTTCCAATATAAGTAATGGAGTCAATCTTCTTACAGGAAAAGTCACTGGGCTCAAGAGTCACGACTATCACATATGGATTGAGCGGTTGATGCCGGTGATGCTTCGAGGGTATCTCCCCGATAGTATCTGGCGAGTGCTTGCGGAGTTGAGCCATTTCTTCCGCACGCTCTGTGCGAAACAGATATGTCCCCTGATTATTGCGAAGCTGCGTGATCTTGTGCCGGAGTTGCTATGCAAGTTAGAGATGATCTTTCCGCCAGGCTTCTTTGTTCCGATGGCACATCTCGTTGTGCATCTCGCGAACGAGGCACTCTTGGGTGGACCGGTGCAGTTTCGTTGGCAGTTTTGTATTGAGAGAGAGTTTAAGTACATTCGAAACATAACTGGAAACAAAGCTAGGATTGAAGCATGCATAGCTGAGGCAACAATACGAGGAGATGGCAGACGCCGTGACAACGTACTTTCCCGATGAAGTTGCCACTATGCATAACCCGGTCACTCGGTACAATGTCGACGAGCCCAAGAATGACCCCAAGCTCCTCCTCTTCCAATGTCCCGGTGGCAAGGCCGGTGCCGGTGAAAAATGTAAATTGACCAAGGAAGAGAAGGATTGCATAATGCTCTATGTGCTTATAAACATGACGGAAGTACTCGATTTCATGAGGTAAATGGTGAACAAATTACTTTGCAACTAGTAACTCAGTTTCGGTCTAATACGTATTTTCTCCTTTTAGACAATTCCAAGATGAATACTGGTTGGGAACGGTGGATCCCGATCCCGCGGAGCTGGACACTCTTCTGAAAGAGGGTGCTCACGGAGGAAAAAAATTTGTGTCTTGGTTCATGGGAAAAGTAATTTCTAACGTGTCCCTCTTACCTTGCAATATGTGACTTGTCCCTCTTATTACACGTAACTAATGCACAAAACAATTTGAACCGTACTTGTAGGGAGCTGATCCCAACGTTGAGATGACAAATGAGCTGAGATGTGTTTCCCAAGGATTTAACCGTACCGTCATTAAGTATGAGAAGTATGATGTGAATGGGTTCCGCTTCCATACAGAGTATCACCAGAATAATCGTCCTGGAGCAAAAACTGTAAATACTGGGGTCTTCACCAAAGGATCCAGAGGAGCCGATGGAGCCAATTACGTAGATTACTACGGAAGGTTACAAAACGTATACGAGCTGACGTTCAATCGTACGAACATAGAACTCAAGCTCGTTGTGTTCAAGTGCCACTGGTTCGACCCATGCACTGGACCACATGGTGGACAGAGAAGTGAGCCTTCCATTGGGTTAGTTGAAGTTAAGCCTTCAACCACCTATACCGGAGCCGATGTCTATATTGTGGCTCACCAAGCCAAGCAAGTTTATTATTTGCCCTACCCATGCCAGAAAGAGAACCTCAAGGGCTGGGAAGTCGTGTTCCGGGTATCCCCACATGGTAAGCTACCCAGGCCCTCCGACGACGATTACAACAACATTGACCCTAAAACATACGAGGGAATTTTCTATCAAGAGCAAGAGGACTTCGGGCACTTTGACTTACAAATAGGTGGTCTCGAGGACCTCGAGAACAATGCACACACTCGTGGTGAGTCAGTGGTGGATCTGAAGGACATAGATGTGCTCTCGAAGTTTCATGCGGAAAATGACGACGATGACGAGCCTGGCGATGAGCTTCCGCCCTACTACTCACGTGATAGTGATAGTGATAGTGAGAATGAGAACCAACACCCTGATGAGGAGAGTGATGACGATAGGTGACGGTCTATAATGTCTTTATGCTTTAGTAATTATTTTCCAACATGCTTCTTAATTGCATTACGTCTTTATGCTTGGTATCTACATGTTATTATGTCTTTTATTCTTTAGTATTTATTTTTCGACATGCTTCTTCATTGCATATGTCTTTATGCTTAGTGTCTACATTTTATTATGTCTTGATGCTTACTTGTTTTCTCTTTCTCAATGCAGTTGATTGAACAATATGAGCCAGGGCAAGGAAAGCGCTTCTGGTGGTCCTTCTCCCGGTTCTTCAGCTTCTCCTGGTGCTTCGCCTTCTTCCGGTGCTTCTGCTGCGCCGATCCGACGCTCACCTATTATCAGCCGGGGAGATATGGGGTTCACCCCGTCGCCGTCGGCGCAATAGATGTAGGGCTTTGGACGTCTAGACATCTAGCTATGTATGTATCTACTTGATGATGGTCCTATGTGTGTATCTACTTGATGATATATGGAGCCATTGTGTGATCTTGTTTGTTGTGAATTTGTCGTGATTTTTGATTATTTTTTCTGCTATTTTTGCTGCAAAAAACGAGCCGCTGGAAAAAAATTCTGGGCAATCCTGTGCCGACGGCATGCCGTCGGCACAGACCCCTTAATGTGACCAAATGGGCGTACAGTGCCGTCGGCACAGGCCCTCCCTGGAGCGCCCAGCTGCCTCCACGTGGCGACGCTGTGCGACGGCCGGCCGTCGGCACAGACCCCTCCACCTCGCCCGGCCAATGTGGGCCCCACCCGCCGCTGTGCCGACAAACTAGGTGCCGACGGTGCGTCTCTGGCCGTCGGGAAAAGCTGTGCCGACGGTTTTCTTCTGTGCCGACGGCCAGGTGGCCTGTGCCTACGGGCCCTATGCCGACCACCCTGTGCCGACGGTGGCCGTCGGCATAGGTGTGTGCCGACGGCAGCCGTCGGCACAGGTGGCCATTCCTGTAGTGATATATCCACCACCACTAGCTTAGCTAGCCAGGTCCATGCAAATGCATGCATGGGGTATATATCTCCAAGTAAACGCTCTCGGACATAACAGGTGGGCCTAGCTAGAGCCTATAGGGTTCATAGGTGATAGGCGGTGCACCCGCCACGTGTATCCCATGTCGTTTTGTCCCGTTGTAGCCAGACGGGACAAACCCGGTCCAAGGCTACCTGCAAAGTGCAAACGCAATGAGGCAACGGACGAATGATCAATGTCACCATATGTCAATGAGTGTACGGTGTACTGCCTACCTTGTTGTCATTGGATGTTCTTATCCTAAGCTATATATACTACATGTACTACTCCCTCCGTTCCAAAATAGATGACTTCCATTTGTCCAAATATGGATATATCTATGCATGTAACATATCTAGATCAAGGAAAAAAATAACGTGCTATCAAAAATAGCATGTCCCTCCTCCAGAAGCTATACAAGATATAGCGTGATATAGCGAAGTTACATATAAAATAGCGTGATGAAAAAGTTTTAAAAAACAGGCCCAATGCAAATATTAAGGATTTCAGCACTAATTTTTTCAGAAACAATACATGCATAACCAGGTAACCATATCCAAATGTCAAGGGCAAATCCATGGCACAAATACAAATATGAGGCTTAAAACCATGAAAAAGTAATAAACTAAAAGATAAATATTTTAAACTTTAATCAGAATCATTGACATCATCTTCAGAATAACTAGAAGAACCACCAGATTGCCCGCCATCATCATCACCTAACGTTATTTTCAGATTTTTTGTTAGCGTAGCTATACCGTTACCACGTTTAGTGTGATTTCGAGCGTATAAGACGAAAATAGCGCCGTAGCGTCAACTTTAGGCTAAATATAGCGTAGCCTCTCCAAATATGCTATATCGTGCTATTAACCGGGAAATAGCGTGCTATCTTTTTCGTTGGTCTAGATACATGCACATGTAGGGAAATAGAAGTCATCTAATTTGGAAGGAGGGAGTACGTGTCTACAAGTCAAAAGTAAACCATTATACCAGTATTCCTAGTAGTAGAGCTTGTTTTAGTAAACACGTGGAAAATCGTGGTGCTAAAATGCCAAAGGACTAACACACCAGAGAAACAACCATATTCAATGATGAAAAATCGTAGATCACGAAAACCAATCGGTTTCAGAAGACCAACTGGACACATAACTTCACGCGACCTCGTCCAGCGTTATGCTCACCACCGGGGCGGACATAGGACGGGAAGGGCCTTACCCTGACATTCAGTATGCCGCCTCACCATTCCGAAGAAAACTTTGAAGTTCCAAAATGGCAGAATTAAAACCCAGCCTCCTGCCGGTGAAGGGCCGCTGTCCGACACAACTCAAAGGCCCAAGGGCCGTCGGAGGTGGGACGAATCGTCGCCGTCCAGTGCAACAGAAAATCTATATCAATTTCTTTAGCGTGACGTATTTTACTTTGTCAAAAGTAAAGTTGGATCGCTTACTCTTTTTTATCGGAAATTACACTCTCCATGGTCCATCTATATTCGATCAATAGAACAAATGGAGGGGAAAAAAAGCAAGATAGAAGTCCAGGGCACATTGCATGCCTTTTACGTATCGTTGCTGCCACTAGGGTTCCTACTACGCACGCACATAGCCGGCCACCCCTCTGTCCGGTGGGTAGATCAACACGAGGAGCAACATGCATTTGTCAATTTGTCGATCGTTCTTGTGGTTCGTGGGCCGGCCGTTTGTGGTGTCTTGCTTTGTTGGCGTCGATCGGCACCACCGCTCCCCTGCCCATCGCCGATTCAGTGAGACCACTTATCAATCGACTACCACACCATGTCCAGAGTTGCATGCGGTTCTTGCTGGAAACCTCTGGACCATGATTCCAGAAGCCAAACGAAGATGTATTTTCCCAGCATCCATAACCCACCTGGAACGGAACGGTAGAATTTCGCTAGCAAACTGTGAATCTAGCGAGTGCGTATATATCGAGCAAACGGCCGGCCGGAGACTGGTGCTAGATAGCTGCTCAAGTGCAGTGCTATCCACGCGACAACGACGCTGTTTGCGTCAATCGGTCGCGGTTGTCCGCGCACTCGCGCTTGTCCAGCTAGATAGTGCGGCACGTGTGTAGCTGTCGCGGCTTCACGTGATCGTGTACGTACTACGAGCGGGCGGGCGGTGAATGATAGCAGCATCATTTTCAGAGAGGGCGGGGAGGGGAGGGAAAACGTTAAAGCCAACAAAAAGACGATACACTTTAGCTTTACACGGCTGCATGTCTCTTCCTATGAGGATGAGTGAGGACAAAAGGATTAGCAGGGCGGGGCAGTCAAGAGCTATATATGTACTCCCTCCGTTCCAATTTAATTGACTTGCTATTCACCAAATGTGGATGTATCTAGACAAGTTACATGTATAGATACATCCACATGTGGTGCATAACAAGTCAATTAAATTGGAACGGAGGGAGTACTTACCAGAACTACAGATCAGTCAGCTGCATGGTTAATTAGTCATTGAAATTTAATAAGATGAGCTTGATGACGTTGCAGGAGATGAGGGGATCTTTGATGATAGCCGCCGCAACCTTCATGGACGACACAAAGAGGGATCTATTATATAATTAAAACACAAGACAATAAACGGTGGAGATTTAGCAAATCAAAGTGAACGGCTAAGATGATTAGATCGATAGACCAATCAGTACCGATGGGTGCCCGCAGCCTAATCTATACGTATTGTTCATGGACTCTCTCATGGACTCTCTCTGTGTCTCCTATTTCAACCACGAAAATTGCTGCCCTCAAAAAAGAAAGAAAACTAGGGCTTTTTGCGATCAATACTCCCACGGCGAGAGGACGCCGGCGACTGCACTGGCGCACCGTGTTCATGACCGTCCTCACGCTTTTGTGTGGCAGTTCAAAGGTCATGTCCATCAACATCTGCCCCTATGGATATGTGCCATTGCTCCAGATCTGTTCATGGCTAATGCAGCGAGGACACCTACGTGGAAATCGACCCGATTGAAAGATCAGCTTCGGGCCGACGCCAGCCGACGGCCACGACGCCCGCAGGTACTAACGTAAGCAAGCAGACAGCCATCTCAATGGATCGATCTGCCTTTTAGCTAGCCGCACGTACTAAACTAACCAAGCAGGCATGCACCTCTATTGATCGATCTGCCGTTTACCTAGCGGATGCAGTCGCAGGCCACGATTGAAAGCGTGGTGAGCGGCACCATGGCCTGCCCGGGCGGATGCAGATCACAGACGTGAGGAGCTGCCGCGCAACAGGATTAATCAACGGAGTATATGTTATATGGGTACTGGGAAGATTTTATTCTGTGATTGATCATACGCGGCGGTGAGCGGCAGCTTATTTAGTAACCGCAGATCTGTGCATGGATGCAAGATAACAGATGTATCAATGGAAGTGGAGAAAGAAGACGTATCAGCCTTTGTAGGGAAATCAGATTACCACTCCCAGGCCCAGCCGTCACCCATGTCAGACCGGCGCTAGGTATTACAGCATGGAGGATACGATCGATGTCCAGCGGCCGCCGACACATCGAAAGGCCGATGGAACGTTCTCTGTCACTGCGTAATCTTGCCAGAAGCATAATCGGGTCATCAGTCAGCTTCCAGGGAGCAGCCCATCCATCCAGACTTTGTGCAATCGGAAGAAATAGTACGTGAGCTTTTGAGATAAATCCTACAGGTATGTGGTCCTCAATCCGTTCTACAAAAGTATTTTTTAGAATTCATCGATAGTGTAACTATGCAGCTTTTTTTGTTGCATCAGTGGCACTTAAGTTCACTTTGCAGCATGATATTTACATGTTAGTAATTACTGAAGAAAAGACATGATTTTGCTGTATATTATTCGTTTTGATGTCCCAATGATATTAATATGTGAAATTGTGGAATTATAAGATGTTCCAGTTTTTGAGTGCTCCGGATAAAGTTGGTTATATTTATCGGGATGCAGGAGAGATCAACCAACTCTTCGAGAAGAAGCTGTTGGGATGTAGGTCAAAATTCATGAATGTTGGGATAGTTCTTGCAACACATATACATGGATCAAATCTACTGTTCATTGCTCTCAGGATGCAAGTCCCTGTCGCTTTGAAGAGAACAATGAGCAAAAAGAAAAGTCAACAGACTGATCAAATCGGTATGTGCTCAAAATGTACTTCCATATTTCTAAATACAGTACCATTGGTGATATGATGGTGAATTAAATCGCGTAATAGCGGAGAGGAGAACATCCAAGCAACATTAGATAAGTTTTCACCACTAAGTCTGCAACTTTTACGGTCAATTTGATGGGTCAGTTTTTAGTTTAATAAAATACACCACTGTTTCAAAATTTGGCTGAGGAGGATCAGCCCGCACATATTTGCAGATTTATTTTTGCATGTCGGGTGAAAAGTATAATTGACTATGAGAAACAATCAAGCTATCGATTAAATAGCGATGCATATTAACAAAATTGAATAACAATTGAATATTATCTTTGTGACCATACAAAAAAAAAGAATATCAGTTGTGATGGTATGTACTAGCCATGCAAATGCGCAGGTCCAGTTTTAATCCGCTTTAGAAAATAATTTACTGAGGATGTGCAACCTGGAGGTTTATAAACAATTAATACTCCAGTTTTTTTCCGACTTTCAGGTTCTATATGAATATTTGGTACGATAAATAATGCGTTAGTCCAATTTGAAATTTTCATTGTCTATAAAAACAGCTAACGAACGTTTCTACACTTTTGTATTTTGGCAGTTTTGGGAACTGATGAAGTCTGTTGCTCGAAAAGAAATAGTATGAAGCATTGTTATAATCTTCAAGTAACCTGGAGGTGTACAACGACGCTTCTTTGCAGTATGCTAACGTATGCTTAATCTTTCAGCTTTCTGTACTCTAAGTGAATAGGATTCTTAGGACACATCTCGATTGATTTTTTTACTCCAACTCACCTGGAGGTGTACAACGACGCTTCTTTGCAGTATGCTAAGGTATGCTTAATCTTTCAGCTTTCTGTACTCTAAGTGAATAAGATTCCTAGGACATATCTCGATTGATTTTTTTACTCTATGCATTTTGGTATGAGGAAGTTGTTATATCATTAAATTAAGTGATTTTCCTTTGACTATATGTTTAATTTTGGAATATCATCTTAGTAGCACTAATTGGTATTTAGATGTTACAGTGTGGATTCCCTGCCATGCATATAGTTTTTTTTTCCTAAATTGTGCATTTGTTGCCTTTTCATTGTCCTAATTTGTTAATACACTTTATCCCTATACTAATGAAATCTAGGAGATCCATTATCAACTTGCATGAAATCAGTTGAGGTAGGCTTGATTAAATGAATTACAACGTATCAGAAAAGTTGATCTGGCCCATCTAATTTGTGGATGCACTCCAGCCAAATGGTGTTGAAAATAGGCGCTAGAGACAATCATGTTATAATGATGAGTATATTCATAAGCTATAATATTATCTTTAAACAACATCAATAATATGTATCGTCCAATACGAGATTCAGAGACGAAAGACACATGAAAAAAGGTCGGGCGTGCCAATTAAGGCTTCTAATAAATGATAGTCATATCCATAGTTTTTTTAGAATATATATGAATGTTATGCGTATATTAAAATAAAGCTCTGGTACTTCTTTATATTTTTTTCTAAAGTTTTGTTTCTATTGTAGTAACAAAATGTGGTGCTGATAGGCTGCCACACGGCCACACCAGCATCGACAGTCTCAATAATGAAATCGGCCAGAAAAGATATCTGACACCCTGCTATACATCTGATCATAGTGGTGAGATGCACGAGCGGAGCATGGGGGCTATATATACATCCCTAGAGGCCTTTTCTAGGTAGGTAGAGTTGTTTGATTAGTACACATATAAGAGCTACTAGGATACAACTGTCGCGCGGAACCTCAATAGGGTCACAAAAACTCAAGGAGTATGTGATGCTGCCAATGCCGTGATAGGAAGATTACAGAGGCGAATGCAGTAGGTGGAGCTTGCATAGGTGGAGCTTGCATAGAGTGTTCAAAGTTTATTCCTAGAGAAAATTTCTCAAAAATATTGTATATTGGTGTAAGGATGGACACGTGGCAAGGATTAGGTTAAAAAAAGTGTTCAAATGGTGCGTTCAAAATAACGATGACCACAGAACCACATGTATTAATATTTTTACGGAGATCAAGTTACATATACCCAATCGAAATTTAATGCTTTCACTGGCAAGAATAAGTAATATAGTTCGAGCATAAGACGTAATATTAGCAGAAATTTTCAAAATATTTAGTATAACAAGTGCACTACAGTAAATCTAGCCGCGCAATTGCGCGGGCCACTCAGCTAGTTGGTATGAAAATAAAAGGCCAAGATCTTGGTTCGATAAATCACTTGATGCCATATTGTATAATTGTATGAACTATGTTTCATCCGTGATCGTTTTGATACTTTGATGGATGTCCAACACTGCTTAATTTGAATTTCCCATGCTAAAACATTCATTTATGATTTTGTACTAAATTATTGGAGCTAAAGTGCTGAACTAGTTAAATGAAAATGTGCCAAAATGAAGAAAAAAATCCAATTGGATGTGTGTATGTCCGTTTAGCGACCTTGTTGGATGCACCATATATATAAAGTGTCAGTGGACACATGTCTAAGGGCATGTACAATGGTTATATCTCTGAGATGAAGGAGAGAGATGAAAAAAAATGAGTTTGTCTTACCTTCACGAGATGATCTCTTAGCACAATTTGTCTTGACATAAATTTAGGGATATCCTATTACTAAACATAAGACTAAGATGTAGCCCATTGTATATCATATTTTATAGACATATCTGAATTGTGTGGCGGGTCTAAGATAAGATTATCTTATCAACTATTGTAGATGTTCTAACGCCCCAAACGGACAGACGCAAATTCAAAACGGACATTATTTCAGACTGTTGGAGTTGCCTAAAGAGGATTAAAAGAAGCTCTGTGCTCACCTACCATTCTGCGAAAGCTTCAACGATGGGCAAAGTGGCATTAATAGTTTGGTCTCTCTGACAACCCAAAACAATGCTTTGGCATTGCGCACGGTCAAACCCAGCTGATCGAAGGGTGCCTCCGCATTTCATTTGAACACCTGAAATTATATGCATCTCATCTGTTCGGTGCAGTAGTTGTTGTCCTTGCCCAAAACCAACGGGTGAACTACGTGCATGTCGTAAATTAATGCAGTCTGTATGCTACATCTAGGGAAAATTTTGTTTTTGCCACACTGGTTTTTGCCCATTTTGCTTTTGCCACTCTAAATTTTGACATTTTGCTTTTGCCCTGCCAGTTCGTGGTCACATTTCGTTTTTGCCTTTTGTGGGGCAAAAACAAAGTGGAAACGGTGAAATTTTGTTTTGCTTTTGCCCCTACTGTTCATTTTTTTGTTTTGCTTTTGCCACTCAAAATGGCAAAAGCAAAATGTCAAAATTTAGAGTGGCAAAAGCAAAATGGGCAAAAACGAGTATGGCAAAAACAAAATTTTCCCCTACATCTATGCCTGATGCCTGCCCTTTGATCTCCCGCTACGGCTCTCGCTAGCAGCCCAGATGTTTAGGGCATCTCCAGCCGTTCGCCCCTCCCCCCCAGGTTTTGGTTCGGCGCTTTTTTGCGTTTGCGCCGGCGCTATTTGAGACCTGGAGGCGAAGTTTTCACTCGTTTCGGCCCCCAGAAAACACAAATCAACATAATTTCATTCCTGCCCCAAAAAACGGTCCGAGTTCGGCGATCGAAACAGCCACAGTTGGGCGATCATAAAAAAAAGCCATATAGTTCGGCAAATCAAGCCACAGTTCGGCGATCTGGTGAAATGGCCACATTCGGCATGCTGATACGCAGATCAGATCAGATGGTCGCCGGCGACACCTCGGCAACCTCGGCATCCTCGTCGAGATCGATGGGCGTGGTCGTCGGAGCAGGGGCAGAGGTCGGAGTGGCCGTAGGCTCGGCGGCATCGGCGGTAGGCGGCGGCGTGATCGTGGCCGAGCTCGTGTCGTCTGGAGTGGCCGAGCTCGTGTCGTCCGCCGTCGCAGTCGGGGTCGGGTCCGGGGCGAACTGCCTGAGAATCACGCGGCGCTGCGCCATGAACCACGCCCTGACCTCGGGGTCCATCGCCTCCGGGTTGCCTCCCATGAGGAAGGCGAGGTCGTTGTTCCTCTTCTTCGCCGCGGTGTTGGTCTTGAGGAGGTCGAGCTTGATGCCCTGGTTGGCCATGAGCGTCTTCCACCTCGCCTCGGCCTTCTCCTTTCTCGCCGCGGCGTGGGTTTGAGCGTCGGCGATGCAGGTGTCGATGGACGCTTGGAGCTTCGCCCCTGCTGGCGCCCCGTCTCTCACCGCCACTACCACAGAAAGGCCTTTCTGTGGCGCACGTTTTTGACTTTCTGTGGCGCACCCCAGGTTTTCTGGTGCGCCACAGAAATCTCGCCACAAAAATTATTTCTGTGGCGCACCCTTAATTGGTGCGCCACCGAAATCCACATCTCTGTGGCGCACCTGCCAGGTGCGCCACAGAATTCTCAAAAAATTCAAAAAATGCAAAAAAATAGAAAAAAGTTTCAAGAAAATTCAGAAAAATCAAAAAAGAAATAATATGAAAAATCCTAATTATTGGAATTATTTTCATATTTTTTGAATTTTTCGAACTGATACCTTCCCGCTAGGTCACCCATCCTCAAACTGCTCCAACCCTAGCACGATTAACTTCTAAGTTCCACCCAGTCCACCTACCCTTGTGCTACTCAAGTTGTTATTGATATATATATGGTATGAACCCTCTTAAGTATTATGTGTGTATATGTGGTATGTGTTATAAATGTGTGTTTTTAAATTTCAGATTTTTTAAAAACTTCTAAACTTTCAAAAGGAGATTCAAAAGTTTCAAAAATCCAAAAAAAATCAAAAAACTTAAAAAAATTCAAAAAATCCAGAAAATCCAAAAAAATTAAAAAATCTAAAAAATCCAAAAAAAAAAGCCAAGAAAATAAAAAAAAAGTCAAGAAAAGTCAACAATCTTCTTTGTTATACATTTCTGTGTCTTTTTTGGAATTTTTGAATTTTTGAATTTTTTTGAATTTTTTTTATTTTGCTGCGAAAAATCGTCTGTTTGAAATAACTTTTTTTTCTTTTGGAATTCGAACTCGGATTTTTCTCACGATTTTTTTGACATATTATTTGCGTTATTTCGACGTCGTATGCAAAAGTTATGGCCGTTACAAGTTTTTTTTCCTGTTTGTTGCAGAAAAGGTCAAAATTCATATTTCAAAATTTCTATACCTACTAGACACTCAAACCTAACTACATGTCAAAGTATTTTATTTATTAAATTTTTTATCATTTTCCTTTAATTCCTGCAAGACTAAAAAGGCGATCCACGGGAGGGTGGGATTTGAAAAAAAAAAATCTGTGGCGCACCAAGCTTGGTGCGCCACAGAATTGTCACCTTTCTGTGGCGCACGTGCCAGGTGCGCCACAGAATTGTGACTTTCTGTGGCGCACGTGCCAGGTGCGCCACAGAAATGTGACTCTTTCTGTGGCGCACCTAGCCGGTGCGCCACAGAAAGTCATATTTCTGTGGCGCACATGGCCAGGTGCGCCACAGAAATATGCCTTTCTGTGGCGCACCAAGCCTGGTGCGCCACAGAAATATACAGAATGTAACCTCTCTATAAGGGTTTTCCTAGTAGTGCGCCTTGGCTTTCTTGTGGCCATCAGGGCGCCCATCTGCCGCACCGGCCGCCGGCGCGTCCGGGACATACGCCTTGCCCTTGCCGAGAGAATGGCGCACTTGCACCCACTTCTCGCACCCCTCGAGGACGATGAACATGTGGAGGAACTTGAAGTCCGCCTTCTCGTCGTTGCGGTACATGTCGAACATCCGGACCATCTACATGCCAAACCGGCCGGAATGAGCAAACCGGCGAAGTCAAAAGGTAAATGACGGCGGGAATGAGCTCACCTCCATCTCGTAGTTGTTGCCGCTCTTCGGCCGATTGGCGACCTCCTCTTGAATGCCATGCCATTTGTTGCAAGCGTGCTGGATGTTCGCCCAATGGTTGGCCATGGCATTCTCGCCGCGTGGAGTGACGCACACGGAGTATTCGGGGTCGACGATCCGGCGCTCATCGTACGAAGTCTTGACCCTCTTCCAGTAGTTGTCCATGTTCTGGTTGGCGCCGACGATCGGGTCGAGGCTGACCGTCTTCCATGCTTCGGTGAGGAGAACATCTTCCTTCGCCGTCCACTTGATGCGCGGCTCGACGGGAGGTTTCGGCGCCTTCGTCGGCACCTTCTTGGGCCGACGGCCGCCGGCTTCGTCCCCTTGGCCGGTGCCCCTCCTTCGTCCACGACCGCCGGATCGGCCGCCGCGCCTTCCTCAGCCGCCTCGCCGCCGCCAGAGCCACCAGAACCGCCGGACTCCCCGCCGCTTTGTGAGAAAAATTCCCCACCTTGCGAGAGAAAGCCCGGGCATGCCGCCGTCGCCATCGAGCCAGTGGCGATGATCTCGTCCATGAAGGAATCGGCGTGCATTCCGCCGAACAGGAGGCGGGGGTCCTGCTGAGGGGGAAAGGGAGCGCGCGGCGATGCGACGGCGAGGTCGAATAGCCTGGCGAAGCGTACATCGCCGGAGGAGGGTGGGGAAAGGCGACGTTGGGGTTGAAGCCACCATGGGGGTCAGCGTCGGCGTACCGGTGCGGGGACACGCTCCAGCGCGGCGACGGGGATGGCGAGTAGCCGGTCGGCGACGCGACGCTGGCTTGGCTGGCCCATCCGGCGAACTGGGGATGAGGAGGGAGGCCGACCCTCAGCTTGGCCGGCGGCGCCGGAGCCGCAGCAGCAGCCGGTTCCTCCACCGCCATCGCCGCCTCCTCTTCCCCTTCTTCTTCAGCGGCGGCGGCAGCCTCGGCCAGGCCCTCGGCCAAGAGCTTTTCACGCTGCCTCTTCTCCCTCGCCCGGCGCTGGGCGTTGTCGTTCTTCCGGCGCGCTTCGTCGGCGGCCCACATGGCGTTGGTTCAGCCCGGCGGCCTCTCCTTCGGCGCCCTTGGCTTCCTCGGCCGCTTCTTCACCTCCAAGGCGGCGGAGGGCGCGGCGATGCGGGGGTCGGTGAATTTGATGGGCGCCATGGCGGGCAGATCTGAAGGGAAATGGCTGGATCGGCCGGCGGGGGAGGGTGTATGTGGGGGCGAAAATGGAGGGAAAGAGCAAAATTGGCGGGGAAGGACCAAAAATATGGAGGGAAACCGCCGTGGCTCGCCGACAGGTCTGGCCCACGGACGCCTTTTGCCCCCCAAGCGAGCCCCGGCGCGCTGGGTTTGGCTTGAGTGCGCCGGCGCAAAACGGCGCTAAATGAGATTCTGGAGGGGCGACTGATAGAAAACAACTCAAAACGACGCAAAAAAGCTCCAGCCCTTACCACGGCACCCGCTGCATCCCTGCAGACGCACTGAATGACTGAAACTGACTTGATAGTTGATAGTACCGGACTAATGAACCTAACTACAGCAAATGAACTCAGGCAGCAGCGTGGCAACGTGGAGCCGGCGGCACACGCGGCGGCGCAGCAAGCAGTGATTGCGTCCGTCGTCTTGGGGCCGGTGGCGCCTGTTCAGCGCGCGGCAGACAGATGAGGGATCGATCGACCGGCGGTACGAACGCCGGGCCGTTCCGCGCGGCACGGCGCGGTGCTTGTGCCATAGGGGGGCGGACAAGAAACGCCTTGGGAATTGGAGTGGCCGGCGTGCCGGCCGTCGATGGACGAATGTTTCGCTGCGCCGATCCTGTTGGTTCCTGCTCAGACAGGCCGGAGCTGTTCAACTACTGTACGTACGTCGCGGTGCGCGCCCGGCCACCTGCCATCGGATTGTGCCGCTGCATGAGTCTTTAATTTGGCACGGACGCGCCAGACGCCACCATATGGAACAGAAACGAAGACTACATAGGCAGTATGCACAAGGAGGGTCCTCGACCAACTCATTGGAACAGAAACCAACTCCTCGCGCCGGCCTGAAAGGTCGATTTCCCACGCGATATTTTGTTTCGTCTCACATCGTGGGTTCCCGGTCAAATAGACTAGTTTGAGTCCAATTTGTTTTGACAAAACTGGAATTGATCACGGAAAACGTCGCGGATTTTTGTCGCACGCCACGTCATGGCCTTATCTGACTCTTTGACTGGCAAGACTGCGTTCCTAGTGCCAAGATCCCACCTGTCACCCCGGTTGTGTCTCACGGTCGTGTTTGTCTCTCGCGGTTCTTTCCAACCCAGTTGACAGTCACGTTGACATTTTTTTGGGCGGAACTCGAACCCGTGATTTTCACCTTTGCGACTCATGCAGCAACAACCACTCGGACATCCCACGTTGTGTGCCTACCTTACGCTTCTTATATGTTTCTTAGACGTCTCACTCCACGTTATCAGTTGGATAATGTTGCTCAATTCCTACAAATATTTTATCACAACAGACTCACATCATCAACAAATGATTCATACAACAAAATACAAGTACTCATCCATTCTTCACAAGTTCCGATCCGCTGTGTCCGATGCTAGTCCCTGTCCTCACTGCTTAATTCCTTGATCTCGTTGGTACTTTCTTAAATGTCAGCTTCATGTACTGATCCTTGACCTATACCTTGATGGAGAGGAGATCACCAATGGCAATTTGCGTGAGTTCACAAAATAGGTCTCAGTGGGACGTGAACTCGAGGTCTTTGATTGTTCTACGATAATTCCATTGATTTCGATATTTCCTCTCATGCATAGAGGAGAATCCCATTCCCATGACACTATATACGCATGTACTGCCTTAACAGCGACATTCTGACTAAAATAACATGAGCGTCTCGGATCAGAAAAGTGTAAATGATGTCGTTTAAAAATTAGTCCATATGAATAAAATGATATCAGTTGATCCATATCTAAATCATCTTCCAGCCCACACACGTAGAACTGAGGGATCTCAAAGTTCTCGTAAAAAACCAATGGCATCACCGCCTCCTTGTATAAAGTGAATGATATTGCATTCATTTCTAAAGCAGTGATTAGAGCGACGAAAAAATTAAGTTGAAAAATATAAACTACTCAATGTGTAAGAACAATAATACAAACTAACATACCAGGGTATTGAACCTAAGGTTTGATATCATTGTCTGCGTTTGTCATTTCAACATAAAACACATGATCCGCTTCAGCATAAATTTGACAACATCATCCCCTTTGATGAGATAGGCTTCACACAGTCCTGCCCACTGTTGTCCAAGGAGATGCAACCTGTTCCTATACCAAATTTCTTCTAGGTATAAGTAGTATGTATCTCCATGTGCACACTTAGCAACCATCCATTTCTTAGCAACTTGCTCCATAGACGATCTTCGAATAAACACAACGCAGTCCAGATTTAAATACAAATAAATCCGAACAAATAAAAATAAACATATACACATATGCGCGCGCGATTTGAAAGGCGATACTTACAACTGCATCTCCAGGACCAAAGTTTGACTCCATCTTGAGTCTAAAAGACATTCAACGACGATCGATTCTACGACAGATGGTGCGTTCCTGACGGCACGCAGGACATTGGTTGGGAGCTCCATAACGAATTTCTATTTTTAATAAAAACAGGAAAAGGGTATTTACGACCACATTTCAGTTGGGGGTCGAGCTCAAAAAGGAAAATGACACATGTACAGAAGGCGGTTGGATTGCGGCTAGGACCTTTCAAATATAGCACTGGCCTTTCAACGAAAGTCGATGGATTGCGGCTGGAATCGCCGGCGAAAAAAAAACTCCAAATTGTTGGCGGCAGCGACTGGAGAAAACCCTCAATTTCAGTCGCAGCCTCGGCGACGGCGGGGGAAAACATGTGATGCGACCTGCATCTCCTCTCCTTATCCCCCTTCTCAACGCCGACGGTGATGGAACTCCTCTGCACCCTGAATCAAATTCTTATCCCCCTTTTCTCCACTCTTGGTGTTTCTTGGGGTTTTCTTGGGGTTTCTCTGGGCGGGGTGGGGGGAGAAAAACCACGTGGCGGGCACAACGGTGGTATGCACTTGATTAATGTAATAGAGTTAGTATTTTTGTTTTATATATGTATCAGACATAGCGGCAGGCCTCTTTGATCAATGACATGTAGGATTCCCATCACGTTGGGTCCGCACGTCAGTGATACAAAGTTAGACCGCCCTAGGGTAGTGAAAAAAAAACGGAATCATGGAAAAAGATGTGAGGGCTGAACTTAAACCCATGACGTGCACCTTCGCCTCGTACAACAACAGCCACTCAGAAAGCCCATGTTGTGTATCAACTAGTACTACTTAACACTTGTATGTTTTGAGACGCCTAAAACAGCGTTATCAGTTGGATATTGTTCCTCAATTCCTACAAATATTTCATCACAACAAGTTCACATCGTCAACAAATTAAAGGTTCATATTAACATCATCAACAAGGTCCAAACAACAAACCAAACAACATATCCTAAACTAAACCTGAAAGCTCATAAAACATAGGTAGACACAATTTTATACATGAAACAAAGTAGGCAGCCGATGGCCGGGACGATCTAGAACTCCCCTCTCTTGGCCATCTCGATCTGCTTCTCGAGGCGCTACTTTACCTTGTTCAAAGCTCCATTTTGCAGGAATTTTTTTTTGTTGCGCGTGAGCTCCAAATCCATTTGGAGGTCCCCAATCTTCTTCGTGATTAGGTTGAGGTTGTTGGACATCATCTTCTTCATACCTTCTCGCATTTACCTACAATCATGTCACTACTATGTGGCATATACAAACTTTATACTAAACTTTTATACTTCTGTTGGTTTTATTTTCAGCATGTTATAGTATTATAAGTATAAGTTTTTCCTTGTTCGCATAGTTTAACGACATAACTGGCATTATTACTAAATATTATTATTCGGTGTTTTTTTTTGTTTGTGAATTCATTGAAAGATAGTAAACTGTATTTTCTAACAAAGTCTGTTCTAGATCTATGGTTTTTACAATGCATAATCTACATGATTTATAAATATTTATTGCAAAGATCTGTAGAGAGTATGATCTAACAATGTCTTAATAGCAGTTTCTAGTATATAATTAAGTAAGCATCTTTATAGAGACTTGTAGAGTATAAACTCAAGCAATGACACTACTTTTTCATTATCAAAATTGTCTAGAAAGACAAAATTTACCAAAGTGTGTATGCTTTGTACTTGATATTGAAACAATTAACAATTACTAGAATAATCATCAATGAAAAAATAGAGTGGATTCTAATATGTTTGCGCATGTAAATTTCATTATTTTATATGCTCTTATGCAATGTGCTTCTTATCATCGGGTGTACACGAACATGGATATCTATTTACATATAGTTTTGTAAACCTCTAGGACTCACCGGAAAGAGTACATCATGGTAGCTAAACTTGTTGTCGCTAGTCATATTGTTTTGTTCTTATCTCCCAAGAGAACTGTGAAAGTGCATGTGTTGCCCCATGCGTGGTTTTGGTAATTAATGACAATCCTTATGGACTAATGTTTGCATTGAGATATACTTGTAGATCTTGTCAATAGGTAAAGATTGGAGTTCATGTGTTGGACTCTAGAAGATTACATGATGACCAAGGTTCCATCCAAGGGTTTATATGAAGAATGGTCATGTGAAGAGTTGAGCTTATTGTAAGCATGGCTTGGAAAAGAAGATTGAGTGAACTTCATGTTTATCTCCAAGCCATCATCTATATCAAGAGAAGAATATGAAGCGCAAGTGGTTACATGAAGACGGAGCTTAGCGAGGCCCTCCCATAATGGAGTATGGGGGAGCATTTGGAGAAGTCTTCATCAAGCATGTGCTAGCAAGCGCATTCAAGAAAGGTGGTCCACTTGAGGGAGTCAAGATCGTCATCATCTAGCTCAAGTGGAATGCGCAAGGCAAAGGTATGATCTTGATAGGGTTTCTATTTTACCGGTCTCGTGGTGTTAGTGGGAGACCGGGTTATAGGATAGACGGCGTACTATCAAGAGGGGCTCTCAAGTGAGTAACTTGATCGCATCTTTGTGGAGAGCTCAAACCTTTGCATATTTGGCATATCATCTTTCTTGGTTCTTATTTGGCTTTTATCCATGTGAGAATTTAGATCTTGTGTTCATCTCCATACCAAGCTCCAGTTCATCAAAAACGGATTTCATTTGAATATCTTGTGGTGTTTTTGATGTTGGAGGTTGTACCGGTTCGTCTCTTGTAGAGAGGTCAAACTCTCCTCTTGTGTTATCCTCCTCACATGATGGACTATGATGTGTATATGCATGATCTTGTAGTGCTTGTGATTATCTTCGGAGCAAGCCCAAGATCATTGAAAACGGAGTCCGGATGGAAAACTTGTTGCGTTCTCGGTGTTGGAAATATTACCGGTCCTCTCGAGATAAGGTCCACTCCTCCCATGTGTGATATCTCCTCTATATTTGTGACCCTTAATATTTCCAACCTCGTTGTCGCTACCTTTCCAACCTCGTTGGTTTCATCTCGTTTGGAGCTTCCTTGCAAAAGTTATTGCATTTCAGGTTTTGCTGTTTTGCTGGTTTTCCTGGCCGGAGTCTCCGGTGCCAGGACCTCCGCACCTCTGGGTCCAGAGTCTCCGTGGTTTCCTGTCCGGAGTCTCCGGTCCCTTGCTTTCAAAGTTTCTCTGCTCCAGGCGTTGGCGCGTGCGGTATAGGGGTCCGGAGTTGGTCCGGAGTAACCCCGGAGTCTCCGCCCTGGCCGGAGTCTCCGGCCTTCGTGGTCCGGAGTCTCCGGTGCAAGTTTCTGCGTCAGCTATTTTTTTGCCCTTTCTGCGTCCGGAGTCTCCGCCCTTTTGGTCCGGAGTTTCCGCCCGGGCCGGAGTCTGCGGCCTCCGTGGTCCGGAGTAAGTTGGCTGCAACGGCTCTTTTTCTGGGAGGGGTATAAATACCCCTCCACCTACCTCCAGGCAACTAGCTCTTCCTAGCACGTTTTTCCCCCTCTCTCTCCTCCATTGTTGACCTTGGAAAGCTTGCCCCTGTCCCAATTCCTCCCATGATTCTTGCATATCTTTGAGGGATTTGAGAGAGGAGATCTAGATCTACATTTTCACCAATCCATCTCTCCTCTAAGTGAGGGGAACCTAGTAGATCTTGATCTTGGAGTTCTTGTGTGGTTCTCTTCTTTGTTCTTCCTCTCTTCTCCCCCCATAAGCATTAGTTGCTTGTGGTGGGATTTGAGAGTGAAGGATTTGAGCACTTGTGCTCTTGCCATTGCTTCGTTGCATCGGTTTGTGCTCTCCACGAGGATTCGTGGAAGTTGAAAGCTTGTGAACTTGTTACTCTTGGGTCTTTGGACCCTAGACGCCCGTGTGGTGGTTGAGACCCTTGTGTGGTCACTTGTAGCTGTTCGGGAGCCCCCAATCCCGTTGTGGGTTGTGCCCCGGATCGTTGTTGAAAGGCTCCGGATTTCCGCCTCAAAGGATTCCGATAGTGGAAGGTGAACCAAACCTTTGTGGTGCGGTTCATTAGAGAAGAAGGTGAAACCTTTGTGGTTGTTGAACCATTGTGTTGGTTCACACCTCTCCAACGAGACGTACTCCCTAAAAAGGAGGAACTCGGGAATACATCCTCGTCTCCGCGTGCCTCGGTTATTTCTATACCCGAGCTCTTTACTTATGCACTTTACATTGTGATAGCCTTCGTGCTTGAAGTATTCTATATTGCTATCACCTTGTTGCTTGTCTTGCTTAGCATAAGTTGTTGGTGCACTAGGTGAGCCTAGTTTATTTAGGTTGTTGGCTTGTTAATTTAAACACATAGTTTTATTCCGCAATTATCAAGCCTAAACCGGAAAAGTTTTAATCGTCTATTCACCCCCCCCCCTCTAGGCGACATCATTGTCCTTTCAAACTGTGGGGTGACTAAAGTGTATGGATTAAGCTTGTATAAATACCATCGTCGTATCTTGTCTTATGGGATACCTATTTACATAGAGTTTTGTAAACCTCTAGGACTCACCGAAAAGAGTACATCATGGTAGCTAAACTTGTTGTCGCTAGTCATATTGTTTTGTTCTTATCTCCCAAGAGAACTGTGGGGTGTATTGCTTCCGCAGCCTAATCATAATATTATGTTATAATACTCTGTGTTTCCAAATGTGAGGCATGCATGATTTTTTATCATATATAATTCACGTCCTTCACCACTAATAATACTAAAGTGTATGGATTGAGCTTGTATAAATACCATCGTCGTATCTTGTCTTATGGGATACTTCTTTGATATGGTATTATACTATTTTATAAACATATTCTAAGTGAAAATCATAGGCAATGTGTGGGTTGTTGACTAGAAAAAATGAATCAGGATTTAATTTTGTACAGGAAAGTAATGAATAATAACATAGTGATTACTATATGGTTTACCATTTTAAGCCCTTCTCTTATTGGGTCCCTGGGCGGTCACCATTCTTGCCTAGCCTATGGGCGGCCCTGGTAGCATGAGATGGTGGGAAGATACACCAGTACAGAGCGACACTATGAACACCCCTCTATGGAAACGACAACGATAAAACAACGGTAGAAATGAGTTTTGCGCGCTGCCGCAGGAGGGCGCCTGCACTAGGCCGTCGATGGGCCCGCCACAATAACAACAGTTGCAATAATATCTTTGTTGCCCATATATTGCCAAAAAAATTGTTACTTTTATCTCCGTTGCTGATATGTTCACAACGCCAACAGAATTGTACCAATCTCCGTTACCCATGTGAAAGCCCAGTAAGCGCCACGCCTATAAGAACACCCACTCTAGTGTATCTCACTCTCACTCTCTCCCAGGTACTAACCCTAACAGCACACTCTGAAAGGACAAGGATGTCGCCTAGGGGGGGGGGTGAATAGGCGATTAAAACTTTTCCGGTTTAGGCTTGATAATTGCGGAATAAAACTAGGTGTTTAAATTAACAAGCCAACAACCTAAATATACTAGGCTCACCTATGTGCACCAACAACTTATGCTAAGCAAGACAAGCAACAAGGTGATAGCAATATAGAATACTTCAAGCACAAAGGCTATCACAATGTAAAGTGCATAAGTAAAGAGCTCGGGTATAGAAATAACCGAGGCACGCCGAGACGAGGATGTATTCCCGAGTTCCTCCTTTTTAGGGGAGTACGTCTCGTTGGAGAGGTGTGACCAACACAATGGCTCAACAGCCACAAAGGCTTCACCTTCTTCTCCGATGAACCGCACCACAAAAGGTTTGGTTCACCTTCCACTATCAGAATCCTTCAAGGCGGAATCCGGAGCCTTTACAACAACAACCCGGGGCTCAACCCACAAAATGATTGGGGGCTCCCGAATGGCTACAAGTGACCACAAAAGGTCTCAACCACCACAAAGGCGTCTAGGATCCAAAGACCCAAGAGTAACAAACTCACAAACTTTCAACTTCCACGAATCCTCGTGAAGAGCACAAACCGATGCACAAAGCAATGGCAAGAGCACAAGTGCTCAAATCCTTCACTCTCAAATCCCACCAAAAGCAACTAATGCTTGTGGGGGGAGAAGAGAGGAAGAACAAAGAAGAACTCAATAAGTGGAACTCCAAGATCAAGATCTACTAGGTTCCCTCACTTAGAGGAGGAAAGGATTGGTGGAATTGTAGATCTAGATCTCCTCTCTCAAACCCCTCAAAATATACAAGAATCATGGGAGGAATTGAGAGAGGGGCAAGCTTTCCAAGGTCAACAATGGAGTTGAGAGAGGGAAATTTCGTGCTTGGAAGAGCTTACTCTTTGGGGAAGAAGGGGGGCCTTTTTATAGGTCCCCAGAAAAAGAGCTGTTGCAGGAAACTTACACCGAAGACTCCGGTACAGGAGGGCCGGAGACTCCAGCCTGGGCGGAGACTCCGGGCCCCGAGGGGGCGGAGACTCCGGCCCCAACCGGAGACTCCGGAGTCACTCTTGTCACACTCCGGACCGAAGGCAGAGAGCGCCGACTTGTGGAGCTCTTCGCTCCAAAACTTGATGGGCCGGAGACTCTGGCCCCTGAGCACCCCTGAGGCCGGAGACTCCGGCCTGGGCATAACAGCAGCAAAACAACAAAACCTGAAATGCAATAACTTTCTCGTTCGAACTCCAAATCAGGTGAAACCAATTTTGTTGGAAATATTAAGAACCATAAATAGAGTTAAGTTGACACACATGGGAAGGTGTGAAACTTTCCTCACGGATAAACCGATAATATTTCCAACACGAAAACGCAACAAGTTTTCCCAACAAAAACCGTTTTCGAAGAACTTGGGGTTGTCATGAAGATCACGACAAGCACTAAAACCTAACTAGGAGAAAAACCAAATAAGAGCCAAGAAAGATGATGATGCCAAGAATGCAAAGATTTGAACTCTCCACAAAGATGCGATCAAGTTACTCACTTGAGAGCCCCTCTTGATAGTACGTCGTCTATCCTATAACCCGGTCTCTCATCAACAACATGAGACCGGTAAAATAGAAACCCTATCAAGATCATACCTTTGCCTTGCGCATTCCACTTGAGCTAGATGATGACGATCTTGATCTCTTCAAGTGGACCACCTTTCTTGATTGCGCTTTACTTGGTGAAGACTCACAAATCGCTCCCCCATACACCAAGATGGGAGTGCCTCTCTTAGGAACATCTTCACTTGACCGTTATCTCCAAATGGGTTGCAAGCCACAAGCATATGCTATCTTCTAGATGCCCATCTTGAACTTGCACATCTCAACCTTGATGACGATCACCACTTGACGTCACTACAAGAAATCTTCCTTTTGATACAAGCCCATGGAGAGATACCTAACCCCAACAAAGGAATGGTACACACACATAATGGGTTAGTTCACAAAGCTATATGGACAATTTCTTACCATACCATTGGATCACATGATCCTACATGGTATATCATTTAGCTTTGTGTGTTGATCAACTTGAATCCACTCTTTGCACTTAGTCTTGATCAACCTTGTATCTTTTCATCTTCTTGATCATATCAAATATGTCCATATCAATTGATGGCATACAACCTTGAATCTAACACATGGAGTTCAAGCGATGCCAACGGAAAACCTACAAGAATAACTCAACACAAACATTAGTCTATAAGGATTGTCATTAATTACCAAAACCATACATGTGGACACCATGCACTTACACACTCTCTCAACACACTTCACTCGCTCGATGGCGAACCCCTCCGGCGCCAATGGAAGGCAGGACATAGCATCTTCCTCCACCGAGCCACCAATCGCCGCTGCCACTACCCGCCATCATCACCAACCCATCCAGCGACCGATCTTGCGAGTTCTTGCGAAGATGCCAGATCCCCTTCAGATCCACAGCGGCGGCGCGTTCGGAGGCCACCCGTCACGAGTACCGGCGGCGCGTTTGGAGGTCCCCCGACTCCTCGATCTCATCCTCCTCGGATGAAAGGGACTCAGATCTGGAGGTCGGGTGATCCTCCTCTCTCACACCTCCTTTAAGCACGAGCGAACCGACGGTGTCATCCGGGAGGCAGCGATGCAAAGGGCAGTCCGCATCTCCGCCGAGCATGCGATGGAAGCCGCCGAGGAGGCATTGTTCCAGACGCAGCTACGCGCCGCCATAGACCGGTCTCTTTTCCCTGGCCAGGGCCTTGCGTCAGTTGTCGCGGCGGCTGTGGCAGAGGAAGATCAGGAGTCGGAGGAGGAGAGGAGGAGGAGGAGGAGGAGATGTTTGAGTTGGAGGAGGTCTTGGAGTCCTCTGATAGTATCTCCGGCGCCGAGGCATCGGCCAGTGGCCGTAAGCGACCCCGTCTCGCCTAAGGTAAACCCTAAAGGGCTAAACAACGCTCTGTTTTTAGCTCTGCTTGCTCGGTTTATTTGCTCTGTTTTTCTTGTAAACTATTGCTTAGCAAAGTTGTTTAATAGTTTAGTTTAGTTAGCTGCCTGATACGTCCGTTTTGCATCACTATTTTATATCATAATTTATTGTTATTTATTGATACATTTCATATTAAATACAATATTTATGTTATTTTATCTTATTTTGCATGTTTGATGATGATGGAGGATTTAACTGCCGGGGTCTGGAATCAGCTGGAAAAGGCATCGTCAAGATACAATATTTTTGCAACTCCAAAAATTCCAGAAAAATTCAGAGATTAATATTTCATCAGAAGATGGTCGGAGCCAGAAGAGGGACCAGAGGAGGCCACATGGTGGCCAGACGCCACCCAGGCGCGCCAAGCCTGGACCGCGCCTGGGGCCCACCTGGCTGCCCTGCGCCGCCTCCAGCTCCCCCCTCTTGCGTATATCATCCCCGTGACCTAAATATAGAGGGGGACGCTTCGAAGAAATATTCCGCCGCCGTCTCGGGGCGGAAACCACAGAGAGAGAAAAGCTCTCCGGCAGGGAGAAATCTGTCGGGAAATTCCCTCCCGGAGGGGGGAATCATCGCCATCGTCATCGCCACGGGCTTCATCGGGATCGTCATCCACACCATCTCCACCGCAGTACCATCATCACCGCTGCTCCACTCCGTTCCACTGAGACATCTAGGGTTCCTCCTTGTGTAGTTTATTGGGGATTACTTTCCCGGTGTTGATTACTTGTTGTAGTTGATGCTAGTGAGTTTTACCGGTGAATTACTTTTATGTCCAGATTGTTGTTCATCACTTTATCACCTCTTATCAAGATCCTTATGATGTCTCGTGAGTAGTTCGTTTAGTTCTTGAGGACATGGGAGAAGTCTTGACACTAGTAGTGGAATTATGTTGAGTAGTATTTAATAGTTTGATGCTTAAGTTGTGGTGTTATTCTTCTAGTGGTGTTATGTGAACGTCGACTACATAATACTTCACCTTTATGGGCCTAGGAGAATTCATTGTGTATTTAGTTTGCTTATTGTGGGGTTGCGGAGCGACAGAAACCTAAACCCCGTTGGTAAGCTATTGCGCAAGGGAGCATAGGATCCCGGAGTTTAAAGTTGTGGTTAGTTAATTCTTAAATACCTTCTTGCATTTGCGGATGCTTGTAGGAAGGTTTAATCACAAGTGTGTATTTGTCCAAGTAAGAGCGGTACGTTAGAATAGGTTCACCCACACAACACTTATCAAAATATTAAAGACTAAGCAGCGGTATGAAGCGAAAGTGACTTGACGAAATTCCCGTGTGTCCTCAAGAACGTTTTAGCCATCATAAGTAACACCACCGGCTTGTCCTTTGTGCTAAAAAGGATTGGGCCACTCTCTGAAATTATTATTGCTCTCTTTTATTTACTCGCACTTTATTTACTTGCTATAAAAACCCATAAATACTTGTCTTTTAGTATTTGCAGTGAAACCTTGCACGAAACTACTTGCCAGCACCTTCTGCTCCTCGTTGGGTTCGACACTCTTATTTATTGAAAGTACTACGATACACCCCCTATACTTGTGGGTCATCAAGACTATTTTCTGGCGCCGTTGCCGGGGAGTGAAGCGCTATTGGTAAGTGGAATTGGTAAGGAGAACTTTTATTGTAAGTGCTGTTTTTATTTCTGCCTGTTGCTTTATTTAATCATGGAGCCGTCTTCTTTTGAATTGATGTTTGGAAATACCCTGTCCACTGCTCTCACGGCAACAAGGGGTCCTCCGCCTGCTGAAAGTATTAAATTTAAAATACCTATGGGAATTGTTGATCGTATCATGAGTAACCGTTATGGAGGAGATGGAACTGTCCATCCTGGTTACCACTTGTTGTTTATGAGAGAATTATGTGGCTTGTTTAAGATTGCAGGTGTTCCTACAGAAGTAATCATGAGGAAATTGTTTTCATTGTCACTGAAGGACAAAGCTTTGGAGTGGTATAGGCTACTGGATAATTCTCATCTTTTAGATTGGAACAAAATTATGCCTCTCTTTTATTCTAGATTTTATCCTCTTCATGAAATACACCAAGATAGGAATTATATTTATAACTTCTGGCCACGCAATGGAGAAAGTATTGCCCGAGCTTGGGGAGATTGAAATCTTTGATACTTAAATGTCCCATTCATGACATTCCTCGAGAGATCATTATTACTAATTTCTATGCAAGACTCTCTCGTCCTGATAAAGATTTACTTGATGCTTCGTCTGGTGGATCTTTTACCAATAAGAAGGTTGGAGATAAATGGGACCTTCTTGAAAGAATTCAACGCAATACTGAAGATTGGGAAATGGACAAAAGTAGTGAATCAGGTATATTTTATGATTATGAATGCATTAAAGCTTGGTGAAACTTCTGATTTCTATGAGTTTAGTGCTAAATATGGGCTTGATTATCAAATTATTGTTGATCTTTTTAAATCTTTTGCGTCTTATATCAATATTCCTAAGCAAAAGTGGAAAAGTATCATGAACCTATTAGGGAAATCGAAATTACTCCTATTCCTGATGATTCGATTCCTAATGATGCAATTCAAGTTCATACCTTTGATTCTATTTTACCTGCTCCTTATGTTGAGAAATTGCCATTTCCTGTTAGAGTAAAAGAACATTCTATGATAACTAGTGTCCTTAATAAAAGTGAAAAGAAACCTAAAGAACCTGATGAACAATTGAAAGTTAACTCTTCGGTGGCTTAGTTAAGGATCTTATTGTAGAGAATATGGAGGAGGTCATATAATTTTTTGTGAGGATGCTTCTAATATTGTTAGATCACCAAAAGGAAAAGGTAGAAAAGTTGGCACTCCTGTTATTTCCGTTAAAATTGGTGATCATTGCTATTATGGTTTATGTGATATCGGTGCTAGTTCGAGTGCTATTCCTTTTTCTCTTTATCAAGAAATAATGCATGAAATTGGAGATTGCGAGATTGAAGATATTGATGTGGTTATTCAGCTTGCTAATAGAGAGACTATCTCTCCATTGGTATTGTCAGAGATGTTGAAGTCTTATGTGGTAAGGTTAAATATCCCGCTGATTTCCTTGTGCTTGGTTCAGTTGCAGATAAATCTTGTTCTATTATATTTGGTAGACCCTTCTTGAACACATGTAGTGCTGCCATAGATTGCAAGAAAGAAAAAGTTTTTACTAAGTTTGGTGGAGATAGTTATGAATTTAATTTTTCTAAATTCACTAAACAACGACATGCCAAAGAATTACCAAATGAGGACAATAAAATTCAACGACTTGTTGCTATTGTTGTTGCTCCTAATGATCCTTTGCAGGAATTTATGGAAGAACATGAAAGCGAGGTATTTATGCAAGAAAGGGATGAGTTGGAGAACATTTTTCTTAATCAGCCTGCAATTCTTAAACATAATTTACCTGTTGAATCTTTAGGGATGCCTACACCTCCTAAGGGAGATCCTGTTTTGAACTTAAAACTCTTCCAGATGATCTTAAGTATGCATATTTAGATGAAAAGAAAATTTATCTTGTTATTATTAGTGCTAAACTTTCAGGACAAGAGGAAGGAAGATTATTGGAAATACTTCGTAAATCGAGGCGCCATGGGATATACCTTGGATGATCTCAAGGGAATTTCTCCAGCATTTGTCAACATATAATTAATCTCGAGCCGGATGCGAAGCCCGTCGTTGATCATCAACGGAGATTAATTCCGAAAATGAAAGAAGTGGTAAGGAACGAGGTATTGAAATTGCTAGAAGCAGGTATAATTTATCCTATTGCTGATAGTAGGTGGGTTAGTCCTGTGCATTGTGTTCCTAAAAAGGGAGGTATGACTGTTGTTGCAAATGATAATAATGAACTTATTCCGCAAAGAACTATAGTTGGTTATAGAATGTGCATTGATTTTAGAAAGGTTAATAAAGTTACTAAAAAAGACCATTACCCTTTACCTTTCATTGATCAAATGCTAGAAAGGTTATCTAAGAACACTCACTTTGTTTTCTTGATGGTTATTCTGGGTTTTCTCAAATTGCTGTTAGACATCAAGATCAAGAGAAAACTACTTTTACATGTCCTTATGGAACTTATGCTTACAGACGTATGCCTTTTGGTTTATGTAATGCTCCTGCTACCTTTCAAAGATGCATGTCTGCTATTTTTCATGGCTTTTGTGAACAAATTGTGGAAGTCTTCATGGACGATTTCTCCGTCTATGGAACTTCTTTTGATAACTGCTTGCACAATCTCGATAAATTTTGCAGAGATGTGAGGAAACAAACCTTGTTTGAATTGGGAAAAGTGCCACTTTATGGTTAATGAAGGTATTGTTCTTGGACATAAAATTTCTGAGAGAGGTATTGAAGTTGATAGAGCCAAGGTTGAAGCTATTGAGAAGATGCCTTGTCCTAGGGACGTTAAAGGTATACGCAGTTTCCTTGGTCATGCTGGTTTTTATAGGAGATTTATAAAAGATTTCTCTAAAACTTCAAAACCTCTTACTAATCTTTTGCAAAAAGATGTTCCTTTTGTGTTTGATGATGATTGCAAAGAAGCTTTCGAAATTCTAAAAAAGGCTTTAACAACTGCTCCTATTGTTCAACCTCCTGATTGGAATTTACCTTTTGAGATTATGTGTGATGCTAGTGATTATGCTGTGGGTGCTGTTCTTGGACAGCGCATTGATAAAAAATTGAATGTCATTCATTATGCTAGCAAAACTCTTGATAGTGCTCAAAAGAATTATGCTACTACTGAAAAAGAATTTTTAGCTGTTGTGTTTGCTTGTGACAAGTTTAGACCTTACATTGTTGATCAAAAGTAATTATTCACACCGATCATGCTGCTATTAAATATCTTATGCAAAAGAAAGATGCTAAGCCTAGACTTATTAGATGGGTTTTTGTTGCAAGAATTCGATTTGCATATTGTTGATAGGAAAGGTGTTGATAATCCCGTTGCGGATAATTTATCTAGAATGGAAAACGTACTTTATGATCCTATCCCTCTTAACGATAGTTTTCCAGATGAACAATTGGCAGCGATTAAGGTAAACTCTCACGAGAATCCATGGTTGCCGATTATGCTAACTTTATTGTTTCCAAGTTTTTGCCTCCGAATTTTACTCATCAGCAAAGGAAGAAATTCTTCTATGACTTGAGCATTATTTTTGGGATGACCCACACTTATACAAAGAAGGAGTGGACAGTATTATTAGACGTTGTATTCCGAGCATGAGCAAGGAGTGATTTGAGAAAATGCCATAGTAGTCCTATGGTGGGCATCATGTTGAGATAGGACGGCGCACAAAGTTCTACAATCAGGTTTTTATTGGCCTACCCTTTTTAAAGATGCAAGGAAATTTATTTTATCTTGCAATGAGTGCCAAAGAGTTGGCAATATTAGTAGACGCAATGAAATGCCTATGAATTACTCTCTTGTTATTGAACCTTTTGATTGTTGGGGATTTGACTTTATGGGTCCTTTTCCCACTTCACATGGTAATTCTCATATTCTTGTTGTTGTTGATTATGTCACTAAATGGGTAGAGCTATACCAACTCCTAGTGCTGATCATAAAACCTCTTTGAAAATGCTTAAAGATGTTATTTTTCCTAGGTTTGGTGTACCTAGATATCTTATGACCGATGGAGGTTCTCATTTTATTCATGGTGCTTTTAGGAAAACTCTTGCTAAATATGATGTTAATCATAGAGTGTCTTCACCCTATCACCCTCAAACTAGTGGACAAGTGGAGATAACTAATAGGGAGATTAGTTAATCTTGCAAAAGACTGTTAACAAATCTAGGAATAATTGGTCTAAGAAACTTGATGATGCTTTATGGGCTTATAGAACTGCTTATAAAAATCCTATGGGAATGTCTCCTTATAATATGTTTATGGAAAAGCTTGTCACTTACCTCTAGAGTTAGAACACAAAGCTTATTGGGCAATTAAAGAACTTAATGATGATTTAAAACTTGCTGGTGAGAAAAGGTTGCTTCAAATGAGTTCTCTAGATGAATGGAGGAGTGAAGCTTATGAAAATGCCAAGTTATTTAAAGAAAAGTTAAGAAGTGGCATGATAAAAGAATTTTGAAAAGGAATTTAATGTTGGAGATAAAGTGTTATTGTATAGGTCTCGTCTCAGATTTTTTGCAGGAAAACTCTATCTAAATGGGAAGGACCTTTTATAGTTGAAGAGGTTTATCGCTCCGGTGCTATTAAAATTAATTCATTAAGGGAGACAAACCTCAAGTGGTCAATGGTCAAAGACTCAAGCATTATATTTCTAGTGACCCTCTTGAAAAAGACGTTGATATAATACAAGTGGTGACTCCCGAAGAATTCATCAAAAATGAATATCGGAAGGATCAGAACCAGAATTGGAATAGGTATCAACTCTAGTAAGTAAATCTTCTCGGAAAATTCTAGAAAAATTATATTCGTCGTTTTTAGGAAATATCATAAAATTAGAATCAAAGAAGAACAGAGTCGACACCACGGTGCCCAGGTGACCCCTGGGCGCGGTCCAGCCTGGACCGCGCCTGGGTCCCACCTGGAGCCCCTCGTGCTCGTTTCCGACTCCGCCTCGATTTGTTGCCTTCCTTTAGTTTCCAAAATTTTTGCTATATATTCACCCGGATCTCCGAGGTCCGTATCTCGTGTTTTCGACGTTTTCGTTTTCGAGCTGTTTCTGTTCAGGTTCTACTTCCAAACCCTACCGCCATGTCTTCTACGGGATCCTCGAAGGATGGATTCCTCAAGAACGTCGTCAATCCCTACCTCTGTGAAGTGAAGACACATCCGAAGGTTTTGCACCTCAAGGAGGAGACCTCTAGCCGCAGGATCTGCAAGGACCAAAGAGAGAGGGAGACATAAGGCTAGGCTTGAAGAAGTGGAGCAAGAGATGTTTGAGTGCAAGGAGATGGTGTTGCGCGGAGTTGATGCGAACCACCGCATCGACTCCGAACTCATTGCTGAGCACAAGAAGGAGATTAAAGAGCTAAGGGAGGATATTTTATTCCTTTGCAAGGAGACAACGCAGCTGCAAGCTCAGATCTATGATTTACACAATCAGAACTGTGAGTATGAAGTTAGATTCAAAAATATTAGCTCTGCTGCAAGTTTCAGGATGCTGGAGACAGAGATGTCTCTCATCGATGGGAAACCTTTGCCATGGAAGTGTGTCAATAAAGAAGACGAGATCCGTGAGCCACCAAAGGAGTAATTCGTCATGGGTAATGGCACTCCCTTGGCTTGTTCCAAGCTTGGGGAGTGCCCTGGTATCAATATCATTATCTTTTATCTTTTATATTTTTAGTAGAGTGTCATATCATGAGTAGAGAAGTTATCATATGATATAGGTTGCAATGTGAAGTATCGTTCCTTAGTGAGTTATCCTTGTATCCGTTGGTGTGAGTTTGTCTATGATGGATATTAATGAGAAGTTTTGCTTATTTTTCCGCACCTTTTATTTTAGCATTGCAATCTCTTTTATGTGCTGATCTTGAGGGAAGTGTTGGCTTACATTAGGTGTAGCAACTAAATCTTTTTTAGTTGTGGCAAACTTGGTATAGCTTTGACACTTTAGTACAGAGAAAGTTTTTTTATGCAAAATAGTTAACTTGGTTACCCTTTTTCTTGCTTGTTAGCTCTCTAGCGTTGTATTCTTGCAATTTAGAATTTGATAACCAACTAGGGAAACAGTTTACAATGCACGATTTATCTTGTTGCTATATATACTTGCTTGTATCTCTTAACTCTGGTGTTTGCTAAAAAGCCTTGCTAGCCTAAAGCCTTGTACTGAGAGGGAATGCTTCTCGTGCATCCAAAACCTAAGCCAAAACCTTCCAAGTGTCCACCATAACTTCCTACATGTGGTATTTCGCTGCCATTCCAAGTAAATTAGTCATGTGCTACCTTTAAATATTCAAAATACTCCATATTTGTCCATTGTTTTCAGCTCATGAGGACGTAGTAGTTGGGTTATCGTCTTCCATGCCAAATAAGATTATTTTGACTTGCATGCTTCATCAGCTCGTCAACAAATTGCACATTGCTGGTTAGTCCAATATCAGAAATAAAATAATAAGGCACTCCTCCATGGATATGTGATTGATGGAAGGCACCCGAGGATTCGGTTAGCCATGGCTTGTGTAAGCAAAGGTGGGGAGGAGTGTCAAAATATATATAAACAAAAAGTATGATATCTCGGAACCGCTCTTAAAACTTATTTGGTATGAAGATGTTAAGACCGCTATTGCTATTCGTTGACGTAGACAAACACTCCTCAAAACAATTTTTACTTCTGTTTTAAAAACTTAAAAGGCTCGAGCACATGATTTAATCCCTGCTTCCCTCTGCGAAGGGCCTATCTTTTACTTTTATGTTGGGTCAGTATACCTATCCTTCTTATTCTCCACAAGCAAGCATTTAGTGTTGCGAGATACAATCAATTATATCGTAGCAATGAGCTTAATTATGTTTCATTGTAAGGCGTATTTTTCCTTTTTGTTGGCATTCTAATTCTAATTGCAGGCACACAACTCTAGAGGTTCATAATGTACGGTAAGGATTTTTGGTCAGCTGAACGTAATCTATTAGCTAAGTAACAACTTTAATATAAAGATCCTTTTGAAATTTAAAATATGATGAACAAAAAGGTTGCACAACACAAGTAAGCTTTTCTTGATCCACTTTTACATGTATGTTCATCTTCTTCGGTTTCAAGTTAAGTTTTATAAGAAAGGTTGTTGTGTATAATACATGAGTGCTTGTTGATTAAGTGATGCTTTACGTTCGTATTCTTTATTATCGACGCTTTCACTCCATAAACCTGTGGTCATGTTTACCGAGCTTAGTTTTCGCTTGGGGACAAGCGAGGTCTAAGCTTGGGGGAGTTGATACGTCCGTTTTGCATCACTATTTTATATCATAATTTACTGTTATTCATTGATACATTTCATATTAGAATATAATATTTATGTTATTTTATCTTATTTTGCATGTTTGATGATGATGGAGGATTTAACTGCCGGGGTCTGGAATCAGATGGAAAAGGCATCGTCAAGATACGATATTTCTGCAACTCCAAAAATTCCAGAAAAATTCAGAGATTAATATTTCGTCAGAAGATGGTCGGAGCCAGAAGAGGGACCAGAGGAGGGCCACAGGGTGGCCAGACGCCACCCAGGCGCGGCCAAGCCGAGATCACGCCTGGGGCCCACCTGGCTGCCCTGCGCCGCCTCCAGCTCCCCCCTCTCGCGTATATCATCCCCGTGACCTAAAAACAGAGAGGGACGCTTCGAAGAAATATTCCGCCGCCGTCTCGGGGCGGAAACCACAGAGAGAGAAAAGCTCTCCGGCAGGGAGAAATCTGCCGGGGAAATTCCCTCCCGGAGTGGGGAAATCGTCGCCATCGTCATCGTTATCGCCACGGGCTTCATCGGGATCGTCATCCACACCATCTCCACCGCAGTAACATCATCACCGCCGTTCCACTTCGTTCCGCTGAGACATCTAGGGTTCCTCCTTGTGTAGTTTATTGGGGATTACTTTCCTGGTGTTGATTACTTGTTGTAGTTGATGCTACTGAGTTTTACCGGTGAATTACTTTTATGTCCAGATTGTTGTTCATCACTTTATCACCTCTTATCATGATCCATATGATGTCTCGTGAGTAGTTCGTTTAGTTCTTGAGGACATGGGAGAAGTCTTGACACTAGTAGTGGAATTATGTTGAGTAGTCGTATTTAATAGTTTGATGCTTAAGTTGTGGTGTTATTCTTCTAGTGGTGTTATATGAACGTCGACTACATAATACTTCACCTTTATGGCCTAGGAGAATGCATTGTGTATTTTGTTTGCTTATTGTGGGGTTGCGGGAGCGACAGAAACCTAAACCCCCATTGGTAAGTTATTGCGCAAGGGAGCGTAGGATCCCGGAGTTTAAAGCTATGGTTAGTTAATTCTTAAATACCTTCTTGCATTTGCGGATGCTTGTAGGAAGGTTTAATCACAAGTGTGTATTTGTCCAAGTAAGGGCGGTACGTTAGCATAGGTTCACCCACACAACACTTATCAAAATATTAAAGACTAAGCAGTGGTATGAAGCGAAAGTGACTTGATGAAATCCCCGTGTGTCCTCAAGAACGTTTTAGCCATCATAAGTAACACCACCGGCTTGTCCTTTGTGCTAAAAAGGATTGGGCCACTCTCTGAAATTATTATTGCTCTCTTTTATTTACTCGCACTTTATTTACTTGCTATTATAAAAACCCATAAAAACTTGTCTTTTAGTATTTGCAGCGAAACCTTGCACGAAACTACTTGCCAGCACCTTCTGCTCCTCGTTGGGTTCGACACTCTTATTTATCGAAAGTATTACGATACACCCCCTATACTTGTGGGTCATCACTGCCCATGATTAAACTATGTATTATTAGCTCTGCTTGCTCTGTTAATTGTAAACTACTGCTTAGCAAAGCTATTTTATAGTTTAGTTTAGTTAACTCATCGATAATTAAGCTATGTATTATTAGCTCTGTTTATTAGCTCTGCTTGCTTTGTTTATTTGCTCTGTTTTTGTTGTAAATTGTTGTTTAGCGAACTTGTTTAATAGTTTAGTTTAGTTAGCTCGCTCATGATTAAACTGTGCATTATTAGCTCTATTTATTAGCTTTGATTGGTCATATTAACAATGAATAGTCGTTGTGTGAAGGGCTTTGTTGATGCCTGGTGACGGGCTACTGCCGTGAATACCTAGGAGCGGGGCTCCGTACTTGGTGTCGTCACCAGGAGCAATACATTTTGTGTAGTACGAACTGATGTGAAGACAGAGTCGACGATCATCTGCGGCTGTGAACACATAGGAGCAGGGTTCCATCCACGCGCACCAAAGTCAGATGACCTTTTATACAGCAGGGCGAACAGGAATACGGTGATAAACGGGCGGCCATCTAGTCACATGGAGCGGGGCTCCATCAATGGCGCAGCCCCCGTCACCGTGTTTTTTTCCTATAGCCCTTATTAAAAACGGTGATTAGTAAAACTCCGTGTCTAATGAGAAACATATCGGCAGCGGCAGAGCCACGTGTTAGCTGTGGGGTCGGCCGACCCCACAGCTTTTGAGCAAAACAAGCTAAAAACACTGTACACTTATTGTACATTCTGAAGAAAAAAATTCAGAAAATTAGCAATGACCCCACAGATTCATGGGGCTGGCTTCGCCGCTGCACATATGTAACGCTCTAATATATTTGCCGTTGACCATGTTAGGGGCAACGGCGGAACAATGTCATTGCTATTGAGCTCTTCACATCACAGCGGGGCTCGGGACATGGAGCCTTTCTCTGTTTCCGATGAGGGTTTTGACCCATTTCCATAGTGTCGTTCTGTACTAGTGATAATGGGGAGACCCCGCTCGCTCCCCACATTTGGGGGCAAAAAAGGTTGTATAATTAAGGTGTCCAAAAAATGGGGAGGAGGTGGATGGGGGCACGGTTAGAGTGAGTTCTTTTAGAGGAACAACTAAAATGATGGATGTGTGATAGGATGGGGGCAAGGTTGGAGTTTAATGTTGCATTTGTTTTAAAAGATGGCTGCAACCAACAAGGTCTAAGATTTCGATTTGTTACCTTTGACAAAGGTACAATGTTGGTATAAATACTCAGTAAACCTACTGCATTTGAGAGTTACCCAGGGCCAGGGGAGACATGGCACTATTTTCTGGCAGGGGTGACCCAGAAATAACTGCGCTGTTAGGAGGGTATTTTCGGATCTATTCACCTATCTTTCCGTGCCCTGATAATTCAACTTTGTACTACTTCACAACTTTGTGGTCCTCGGTGTGGGAGTAGGGCAATTTGGACACTGTTGACCTCTGGACGAAACTTCAACACAAAATGAACCTCCCGTGAAACTATTTCACGCATTTAACCCTTTAGGGTAGCGCCTCACGATCGGGCGCTACCCTTACACAGTGTAAAGCCTTACGATCAGGCTTTACACTGATGTGTAGCGCCTGATCGTAAGGCGCTACCCTATGTAAGTGTAGCGCCCGATCGTGAGGCGCTACACAAAAGGGTCAGAAGCGTGAAATAGTTTCGTCCGAGGTTCATTTTGTGTTAAACTTTCGTCCAGAGGTCAACAGTGTCGATTTTGCCGAGCAGTAGCACAAGAAAGAAGGCATAGGGGCTGGATCATTCTTGTCTGTCTCCATTGTATCAAGTTGGCTGGCTCCCCTCCTATAGTTTGTAGGCCCATGTTTGCTGCACAAAAGCCTGATGTGGTACCACCGACCTAGCCAAAAGCAAACCGAGCCCAACGTGCAGCCTCTACAAGAACAAAATCATCACACAGATATGCTGATGCATATGTCCATACAAGTGTTGCTGCTTCTCCATAAATAGGAATAGCTAGGACGACGGTATTCATCATTCTCTCTGTTTGGGAACCAAAGTATTCAAACTCATTGGTAAATGACAAATAGAAGAAGCATGGGAGACAGGGACAGAAATGTAGGAACCCATATGGATTTTGCCTGCCCTTTGATCTCCCGCTAGCAGCCCAGACGAATACCATGGCACCCGCTGCATCCCTGCACACGCACTGAAGCTGACTTGATAGTACTACCGTACTAGTTAACCTAACTACAGCAAATGAACTCAGGCAGCAGCGAGGCAACGCAGTGATTGCGTCCGTCGTCTTGGGGCCGGCCGGTGTGGCGCCTTTTCATGGATCGGTTCGCGCGCGGCAGACAGATGAGGGATCGATCGACCGGCGGTACGAACGCCGGGCCGTTCCGCGCGGCACGGCGCGGTGCTTGTGCCATAGGGGGGCGGACAAGGAACGCCTTGGGAATTGGAGTGGCCGGCGTGCCGGCCGTCGATGGACGAATGTTTCGCTGCGCCGATCCTGTTGGTTCGTGCTCGACAGGCCGGAGCTGTTCAACTACTGTACGTACGTCGCGGTGCGCGCCCGGCCTGCCATCTGATTGTGCCGCTGCGTCTTTGGCACACACGCGCCAGACGCCACCATGTGGAACAGAAACGAAGACTACATAGGCAGTGGTAATGTATGCACAAGGATGGTCCTCGATCACCCAGAGCATCTCCACTCGGGTGGCCAAACGGCTGCCCAAAATCATTTGGGACGTGCCGGACAAAAATCGGCTTCCACTCATAGCCCTCATAGCCCCCAAACGTGATTTTGGTCCGGCGTGGCCCATTTTTTGGTCCGGCACACCTAACCCATGCCCTCCGCTTGGGGAGTCGATGGGCTGCGCCGGACGAAACGGAGCGCGTCGCCACGTCGGTCTCCGACGCGTGGGCCACGCCTGTCACTGAGACGCGAAGATGCAGTGCGGCCGGTCAGCTGAACTAATGGCAGGCAGCGTCTCGGTTTCCCAGCTGGGCGCAGCGACGAGGAAGCGTCTGCGCCACGGCGTCATCAATGCAGGCGAGCACGCCTTTTGAAGCGTCGCCGTAATGGTGCGGCAGGCGGGCCGTTGGCTGTCCGGAGTTAAGGCACGCTCATCCGTTCGCCTCCCCGACCGCTATATAGAGGCGGGTTCCTCGCCGTCTCCACCAGAGCACCACTCTCCACCACCTAGCCATGGCCCCTCCCCAGCGCGACACCGGTGCTCTCTTGACGGAGGAGGATCTTACGCGTCTCCGGGCGGCGATGCAGGCCCGCAGGGTCCGCCGGTCTAAGCAAGCGGTGCTCGGCGCGCTGCACGGCGCTCACCTCCGTGCAATCCGGTCGTTGGCGAACGACCACGAGGCGGGCTCATCCGCCCGCGCACCTCGCCTCCACCACCAACGGACCTGCTCACGGAAGCTGAGGCGTGGGAGCTCATCCGCACCAACACACCGCTGCCGGCGGACAGCCGCCTCCCCGAGGGATGGGCGATGAACCCAGCTCACATCCCGGTTGCGCCTCGGCTAACCGGTCAGGCGCGCCTCGACTACACCGAGAGGAGCCAGCAAACCCTGCCGCCGGAGCTGTCCGGCGATCCTCGGTACACGCCGAAGTCGGCGTACTGGGACGAGCAGATCGACTTAGAGCACGCCTACCGCCTCAACTCCTTCTTCGCCTGCGAGCCGCCTGCGAGCTGGTTCAACTCCGACGATGACGTCCTCACCAACACCTCCGACGAGGACTTTGCGGTGGGCATGGAAAGGGAGAGGGTTCGCTACGGGCGGTGCAGGTAGCTCAGCGTGAAAGGGAAGAACAAGGCCGCGTGCAACCTCCTCCGCCGCAACCTCAACAAGAGGCGGAGGAGGTTGACGGTGATGATGACGGATCCGATGGCTGGCCATCGCCGGAGTGGGGCCCAGGCCACATGCAGCTCACCATTGAGGCGGACATAGCCTCCACTACCGCCCAGACGCCTGCGCCGCCGTTCGCCACCACCGGCTACCTCTACTGTCTCTGGTCCGGCTGCCGCCGGGCTCCTCTGGCTGCCGCCGCGTTGGCGGGCTCCTGCCCGAACTGCCGGTGCCCGGCGTGCCACCCTACCTATTAGGTCTAGGTTTTAATTTGAATGAATTATGTTATTTTTAAATGAATTATCTTTAGTTTGACCGAAATTTCAATGAAATCTATGTGCCCAGCGTGCCACCCTACCTATTAGGTCTAGCCTATCTTTAGATGTTTTAGTTCAGCTCACAATCCAGATGAATGCCCTGTACTTTCAGCTTTGCAATATGTATGCTTTCAGGACATTGTATTTAGGTGCAGCCGAGCTGAATGAATAATTTGGCGCCTCTGGCGCCTTTGTTTGTTCAAAAAAAAAAGTAAACCTACTGTATTTGAGAGTTACCCAGGGGAGACATGGCACTATTTTCTGGCAGGGGTGACCCAAAAATAACTGCGCTGTTAGGAGGGTATTTTCGGATCTATTCACCTATCTTTCCGTGCCCTACAACTTCGTGGTCCTCGGTGTGGGAGTAGCACAAGAAAGAAGGCATAGGGGCTGGATCATTCTTGTCTGTCTCCACTGTATCAAGTTGGCTGACTCCCCTCCTATAGTTTGTAGGCCCATGTTTGCTGCACAAAAGCCTGATGTGGTACCACCGACCTAGCCAAAAGCAAACCGAGCCCAACGTGCAGCCGCTACAAGAACAAAATCATCACACAGATATGCTGATGCATATGTCCATACAAGTGTTGCTACTTCTCCATAAATAGGAATAGCTAGGACACGACGGTATTCATCATTTCTCTCTGTTTGGGAACCAAAGTATTCAAACTCATTGGTAAATGACAAATAGAAGAAGCATGGGAGACAGGGACAGAAATGTAGGAACCCATATGGATTTTGCTTAGCCAACTAATTTGTTTGGAACATATCAAGAGAAAATATATCCATCGGGTGATGATTCCATGCCAAGCCCATGTACATGGGACAGTTTCTTCCCGTTGTTTTCTAGCTAACATGCACTATATAGAACACACCAAGGCATATATATGTGTGTATTGTAATAGTGAACCAGCTAGGACAAAGGGTGAACAACTAGAGATCGATCATGGGCAGGCACACTAAACTTGCAGGACCACAGGCTTACATGTGCCAAGGCATTGCACTTTGTTGCTTCATCAACACCACTCCCTGCATAGTTGTCAAGGCATATGCGTGCCATCATCCTTGCCATGTTCATCTATCCATTGTTAAGGAAACTAGCTAATGTACTACTGTACTAATCCTCAATGCCTCTATATTCATGGAAAAAATAAGCATATGGAACAAAATCTCATAGGCCTAAGACAGGATCTCTCGGGAATAAAGGGGTTTGGTTATCCTGTATGAGGGTGAGAGTCTGCGCCTAGGATCAACGTCTTCGATCGATCGGGCTCGAATGATGATTAGGATTCGAGCGGGCGCGCATGGAGGAATCATGGCCGCGGTTGCTGTTGGCCTTTCTCCACAACTGAGGCTCGCATGTGTGTGAAACGTACCGTGATCTCGATGGAGCTCTCTCGTTCTCTTTCTCCCCCATCACCGCCCATTTCCATTAAACAAAGCCGGCGGCGCGCGTACGGACGCTCGGCTGGCCGTGCCGCCATGATCGATCGAACCATGCATGCACATGCCAAGCCAAAGCTTCTCGCTGAATCTAAACGCTTTCGGTAGAGAGAGATGGATGTTGTTTAGATTAGAGAGTGTGTGCGAACGATTGGTGCCTGCTTTTTGTGTGTATATATTCTTCGCCGATCCACTTGCTGGACTTTTGTGATCGTAAAGCGGGCAGAGGCGACATGGGCACCAGGTACGTTCGAGGATTCGATCGCGAGATCGAATCGGCGTAAGTTAGGACTGCTTCAAATATTAGGGGCTGACGATATGCATGCTATGACTGTGCATGGCACATCAAAAAAGGAAGCCATGACATAATTTCATGCATGCATGTGAGTGAGACCCACAGTCCCATAGACAGATCGTCTTTAGTCTTAAACTACCAAGCGCTACCTTCAGATAAGACTGTTCCTTACGTTTTGCTCCCAGTCCATATGCATATAGTCCTATAGAAAGCCTTATGATGTATATATATATAATTATACATACCCATCTAGCTTTGTACGTATATGCATACGCCCATTCTCCCCTCAAGGAAAACAAAACGCCCATTCAGTGATCGATCTGTATTCGGTTCAGCGTGTACGGCTCGTCGGCAATTTGGCACGATCGAAACGTGCCGATCGAGGTCGATAGAGCAGTTGATGTGGCTGCCCATCATGCGTTTGCATGATCGATCTACAGTATTTTAATCGGTCCAAACCGTAGCACGGCCCTGTGTGCGCAGCAATTCAGTTTTCCTTAGAAAAACAGGAGAGATCATTCCCGGCTTCCGATTAAGAAGCGTGCGAAGTGCGATCAGGCTTCGTTTTCCAACTAAAGTTTAAGGATTACAAAAAAGGGAAGCTATATACGGTGAACTTCCTAGTGAATCTGATATGTACAGCCTGTCGGAATATTTGGTTGCTTCGAAATGGGAAGATATTATGAGACGAAAGGCCCACTTTCATTAACTGGAAGGGCAAGTTTGTCCATGACATGTCTCTCTTGCAACATAGGATTAAACCAAAGTATATGTCCAGTTTGATTTCTTGGATTAACTCTCTCCCGTGTGTTAGCCCTTGCTATACATATTTCCTTCTCTGTAAATATGGAAGTGATATAAAAAAACAATTTCAAGTGGTCCACATCGTGTACTTAACTAGTGAACTAGAAAACAGAAAATAAGTGAACCTTTTTTATAACGTTGTAACATGTATTAGAGGAGGGTGGAGTAAAGATTTTCTATAGGTGAACCACCACATCATTTGTTCTGAACTTCCATCAAGATATGACATCAAATTCCAAACCTATCATTGCTCATCTCAAGTTTTATTTACAAGAGGGAGTTCAGATTTGAGATTTTTGGGATTCAAACATTGGAATTAGTCAGGGATGGTCTTTTGAACGTAGGAATCGAATCCAACTTTGCTGGATCTGTTTTGCAATGAATCGGAGCCATGTTGACGAAGCCGTTGGCGCACACACCATCCTGAGATTACGCCGCCGGCGAACTTACGTCTTATCCTGTCATGCGGCGCCTCGACTTTGGAAGAAACTATTCTAGCCAGGAGTGCTCGGAGGTTCTCCGTCACGGGATTTCTTGCATCGGCTGCTGCCGCCACTCGCTCGCTAGTGTCGACGATGAAGAAGGTCTTTTAGGTCGGAAAGTTTTTCGGTTGTCCGTCACAGGCTCATTCGCGGCGGCTCCTGCCGCCACTCGCTCGTTTGAGCCAATGACGAAGAAGGTCTTCTAGGTTGGGGAGCTTGCCGGTCGTCCGCGTAGCCTAATCTGCCCCTCACCGGCACTGACGAGGTAGGAAGCAGGGATCTTGAATTAGACACAATGTCTCCGCTCGGGGGGGGGGGGGGGGGGGGGCGTCGAGCAATCTATTTCAGGTGGGTTGGTGTATGGGTGCGGAAGTGATCGGGATAATGAATTGAGGGGGGGTTTGAGAATAGCTATTCTGGGACCTCTTAAGATGGTTTCGAGAATAGTCATGTCCTATATTAATTTATCTTCCTTACATTTATGTTTAAAGAGGACTTGTTTTTTAAAAAGAGGATAATCGGGACCACTACAAAGATTGAAGCACACAGCCAAATCCGGATTTATATTAAACTTTTGTACTTAATTTTAGCTTTTATTGTATTAATGAGTATAATATTTTTATTTGGCATTGTTAACAACAACACAAATATTTAAATGTTAGATGTAGCATTCATTTTATATACTTGTAAGCAAGTAGTTCAAAAATATGTTTGCATCATGCTAGATTTTAAATATATTTTGTAGCATAATTTTTCTTCATCATTTAATTTCCGGAGAATGTATATACTCCCTCTCTTCCGGTTGATCAAATTTGCGCAAATTTAGCTTTTTAATAAATATTCAGTAGTCTTTTGGCATAATAAATAATGATACAATGGATATTAGTACACTTTTATATTTGGGGACCTCCTTTTGTCGAGACCCAGGCGGGTGCCCCATTTGCTCGGCCTATAGGCTGGCCCTGCACACAACCATTTCCAACATTCCCAAAGAGTATTGGATTACCGAAATCGCGAACATGGTCCACGGTTGAGATTTTAAGTCCGGACGTTCCTAGGACAGTATCAGCAAAACAGAACCCGGTTTTCAACTACTATTCTGGATAAATTATACAGAGCCGCTGGCGAAAGCACCATGATGAGCATGAAGGCAAAGAATTAGCAGTAACGGAACCCTATTCGAACCGTGATCGTGGAGTGCTTCCTTCGGTTTTAAGCTACCAAAGCTAGGTCGACCTCGTGCCTTTATGCATGTGTGCAACAGTAGTTGTGGGAGAATAATTGCGTTGGTTCTTCTCCCCGGCCGGGCGTGGGTCCTCACATTCCTTTCGGCATTACCAAACGCAACACAGTAGTGTCTCCACGTCTGTCGGATCGATGATCCATCCATTCGATGTAGAGGAGGGCTCCCCGGCCCGGACCCCTTCCATTAAGCCTTCGTCTCTTAGCATATTCGCCCCTTGCTCGATCTATCGATCACTGCCAAACTGCGGTGGTCTGAGTTGCTGGAGCTGATGTGCGTGGTTGCACCTACTTGCACCTCCTGCTGTGGATTGCTCGGTATGATCCCGGTAAAGGACAAGCATGGTAATAGTTTAATTTCTGATTCGAAACTGCTAAGTATGCCTTTATTTTGCAGTAAGTATATAGGAACACCATATTATTATCGCAGAAGAGATCTATGTAGGCTTCAGATCGCGCCACTCTCAATTCATTTCTGAACTTTTGTTTTTAGTTCGTACTAGCTAGCCGATCTATCGGACTTGTGTTGGATGTGGGTGGCCAGCCACTTGCTGTGTCCCTTTGTTTCGTCGCTCTCAGACCTAGCAGGGCAGCAGGAAGTGATCATGATTCCATCCGGCCTTCGTCTTGTTCTCTCTCCATTGTATTGACCTGATCTTCCAAATGAGAACTGTATACACAGTCGCGAAGATGAGAACCCTATACAGTCCGAACATTTCAACATCGGTCTGCAATTCCACAGCTCCGCACATGCGCCTAGCTAACAGCGTAGAGGCGCTGGCGCCGGCTATCTTGGATTGTGATTTGCCATTCTGCTCATGGTTATATTTGTTCAAGCTTGTCATTGTGCTCTCTCTGTATATGCTCATATGTCTAGCTCCATTTTTCATTTGGAGTTCCTTGACTCCATGGATCTCAGATCGATGTGTTTGTATGGTCAAGCTCAAGATCAGGTGTCGCAGGAGGAGGCAGTCAAAACTTGTCTTACTCACTTTTCGCTGCAGAATATGCATGGCTCGGAAAACTTTGCATGCACGTTGGTCTGGCTGGCTCTCCTTTTTATCGAGACATACTACGGTGTAGCTCTCTCCTTTCTGTTCGTCATGATGCAGCCTTAAAAGTGGAGTACTAGCAGAGACTAGTACTAGTACCAGTCATCACATGTACACTGTAAAAATGGTTTAGGCCCAAGGGATTTATTCAAGATGAAACATGTGTATAAATGGTTAGCAGTGCATATTGAAGATGGGGAAGTTATTCTTGTACGTTAGCAAGGCCAATCAAGATTAGAAACAAAATGTTGTGAGATACACACATGTTGCATCTTGAGGTATACAACTGTGTACGCTAGCCGGCTGTTCAACAACCTCATAATTATTGGTCCTCTTAATAGCTATTGTCTCTAGTGCTGTTCTGACAGGAGTTAATGTGTTTTTATCTCTTTTATAGAGGAATGTGTTTCTTATCTACAAATCAAATAGTTGCGCGCGAGTTTTTTTTCCTTCTGAAACGAGCTAGTTGTGCAATAGTAGATCATGCTAGTTGTACTTCTAGTTTTCTGCTAAGTTAAACTTTTTTAAGTTTGACATTTTTTTAGAAAATATAGCTATATTTAAAATATCAAATTAATATTACTAAATGTATATTGCAATGTAGTTTCATAATATACTATTTTTGTGTCATAAATATAGGTACATTTTTTTAATAAAGTTGGTTATTTCGGGATGGAGAGAGTATGTTGTATCAACACAGGAGAATTATACTTCTCCCTGAAGCTTGTATATACAACACTTTTGGTTCAACACTAGTACTCCTGCCTTGCACAAATAGATGTTATCTGGACATGCCATAAGTAAAATATTTCAAGCATTGACTATAAATATTGTTTTGAATAGGAACTTGTAAAACATATGTTAGATTCGTCTCAAAATGCTTATTTAAGATGTAATGTTTTCTTGTATTTTATACAAGTGGCGTAAATGCGACGTTTGTTGTTCGATTTCATACGACGTTCAGTTATGCCCTTGGTATCGTAGCAAAAGAGGAATTAAGAGAAGCGTACTTAGCCATGTCGATTCGGATGTCCATCGGCAGTTCAAAGTGTCGTACGTAAGACATTGCAGGAGGCGGCGTTTTGGGTAGTAGGTGCAGATGCACCTATATGTAAAACATTTTAAATATTTTTTCAAAATGTTCAAAAATTACAGAAAAAAATTCGGATACACATTAGAACATTTTGTGTTAGCACAAAAAATGTCGTGGAGAAAAAAAATTGTGGCCTGTGCAAAAAAGACAAAAAATGTCTCGTATAAAATCATTTTGGAGCGTCCGGATTTGTCTTTTTGCACAGGTCACAAATTTTTTTTATTCTTCACATAAATTTTTTGTGGTAACATAAAATGTCTTAAAGTATGTCCGAAATTTTTATTTTGAATTTTTTTGACTTTTTCAAATTTGGTTTTTGTGCAATGGGCTACCCGTTATGGATTTCCGAGACACTGCAACACTTTCTTTTTCTCCCTCTTTTCTTCATCTTGCCCCGGCTCCTACCTCCTTCTCTACACCATCCGCCGCTCTCCCCTTCTCATCCGATGGCTGTAGTGGAGGGGAGAGGGGCATGGGTCCTTCCCTTCCCCTGTGTATACCACAAATAGTTTTGTTGTCATGAAGTGTCATGTGATGCTGCTATCGGGCCTCCTTTTTCGCAAAATGCTGTGGTGAAGGGTTGTCTGCGTTTTTCTCTAACTGTCCTCCATGGTGGAGGTCGAAGAGGGGTGTCGATCTGGCGAGGGCTCAACTCATGGGAGTGTTGATGTATAAATGCATAAACCTCTTTTTCCACCAGCTTGAATTTGGGTGAACTAATTCGATGCGCGCAATTCTACATGGTATCAAAGCCAACAAGTTTTGAGTTCATGACCCAGCTAGTGCAATATAAAAAATATATTTCAGGCCACTTTCGGTCAACGTTTACCTCTGAGTGAGCCACACACACGTGATGGGGAGTGTTGAAATATAAATGCATATATCTCCTTTCCCATAAAATTGAGCTTTTGCGTGAGCCGGTTTCGGTGCATGCAGTTCTACATGGAGCACTTTTTCGGGGCAATTCGGTTTACGCGTCTCTCCTCCTGTCATCGTGGTGGTGGAAGGTACTGTGATGAGGGGATTGCTCTCGATCTACCGAGACCTGGTGTTTAGGGACGAAGCTGCGCGGGTATAGGTCTTCTGGAACATATCCATTGTGGCTCTCCAACAGTCGACATCCTCATGCCACCGCATCTTCTTACTGAATGACGGCATGTATCTTGGCATGGACTAGAGTTCATCCTCGACTATTCTGGCGCTGTATCTCTTTCTACCTCCAACTAGGAGGCAGTTGATCTTCAAGTGGCATGACCCTCTTCTTAAATTTCCATTGCGGTGGAAGAGAAGGACCCAAGTACTCTATGTTTTCAGATCTGGATTTTCCTATGAAATCCAAGGATTGTATTGTAATTTTCAGACCTTCTTAGTGTCCTTTGTAATTTCAGACCCACCGCTCTAATGCAAGCAGCTTAGGAGTCCTTCGAGATCCCTCACTTTGTTCAAAAATTAAGTTAGTATCCAGACTGATGGACGAATTTATTATTTGCTTTGGTTTTTATTTGTAGAGAAGAACAGAAAAAATTATGAAGACATTTGAACAGAAAGCCTAGCTTAGCTAGGTTGACATGAATAATTACACCTAGGAAAAATGGCTACGGAGTCAGCCATCAGTACTCTCACGACATCTGATTTTGTCATCACAAGATCAGGAACTTGTTGCTGAAATTTGGACTCTTTACGTAGATGGAGATGTGCAGATAATGAAGAGATAATCAAACAACTTATCTATTTGATCTTAAAATCTTCTGGAACACACAACAAATCCATATAAATTTATTCATTTCAAGGGAGGAGAAAGATAGATATAATTATTTTTGTTGTTGAGTAGAACAGTAGAGACGTCTCACAAAAACACACGTACACTCATCCTTACGAATATAATCCTAACCATATGAGCACCTTCAAAATAGATTGGTCCAGAGACCTTATGGTTGACAAGCGTCTCAATGTTGACAGCTAGCACATAACCTACTAGATCTAGGACTTTGAATCTCGGTTGACTGGTTCTCCACAAGCAAGCTCAGTTCGTAAAATAGATATAATTCAAATCACGGCTAGATGCATGCACCAAGCAAATACCATGAGATCACGCAAACTCGCAGCAAACAGGTTAAGAAGTCCAAATTACTTGGATCACATGGAAGCCAGATAGACCAAGAAAAACAAAGACAGCTTATATTAACCAGCCTCGAGCCCCAAGAAAATCTTCCATTTGGAGCTTGGCGGCAACGTACTTAACTGGCACACGGATTATAATATCTTATGGTAGTTAATCAAACAATCTAACTAATTAATCAATCGCATAAGCGTCCAAATCAATCATTCCAAGCTACGAGGCTCGGATCCTTTGCTGGAGAATGACAAAGATATAGTAGGATCTTAGGTGCTAATCACGACACTGAGTACAGTGTAATTTAATCATGCAAGAACACAAACCTGTATTCTGTTTGTTTACACGCCATGTTCAGGGATTCAGGGTACACACAAGAATGGTAAAATATACGGCCGGCTGTACAGTCCTTTGTGTGCCTTCCTGCCTGCACACGAGAGGCAAGAGGTCAACACCACGTACGTTGAAAAATAAAGAGTCCAAGATATGTGGGAGAGCATGCATGTACAGATAAGTAACCTTTCATATAGAGTTTGTTCTTTAAGGAAGTTAGGAACAGAGATTTCTACCTCCTGGGATCCAACGATCTCTTTATTTAGAAAAAAATATAAAAAATCACACTTATAAGTCCTTACAAATCTGGGGGCAAAAATCATGTATGTTGTCAATGATTCCCATAAAAGTGCAAAATCTCAATTTAAAGTACTTTATATTCAGAGCTACAAAAAAAACAAATGTGTGGATCTGATTTTGTACGCACTTTCAATATCTAAAAAATATAAGATTTTGTCATTTTTGTGTAGCCCATAATATAAACAATTCTGCATTGTGATTTTTCATACTTGCATTATTGACTACATACAGATTCTTTAAAAAAATAAGACTCGTAAATATAGTTTACAAAAATTAAAATAGAGAAATCAGTAGACCACGGAAGCAAAAGTGATTTTTCGGAAAGCTGGTAAATTTTTAGTTCTTATGATCGAGCATTAATGCTAAACAACAAGTTTTAAAACAGATAAATGTTTTGACCCAACGGATGAAAAAAGAAAGATAAATGTATTAAAAATGGTATGTGCGTGCAAATGTTCGATGTGTTGTATACATTTAAATGTTCTTGAATAAATATTATTTTTGTACACTAGAGTAAAAAAATAAACTCTTGGTCTAAATAAGAATGTATTTTCCCCTAGTTTCACAAAATTAAGGCATCGTTACAAAAAAAAATTACAAGCCTACAAAGCTCCTAAAAACTATTTTGAAAAAAAGCCTACAAAGAGATAAAATGGCCCTTTCCGCAACCGACTATTTGCATAAATGGTTTATCTAGTATGGTAGAAATGGTTTAATTATTTTCATTGTTGAGGAAGTGTAGCTACTAAAGTCAATGGTGATATTGATCGCTACTTCCATACAAAAAAGGGGAATGTTAAGATAATCCACTCTTACCAATGTTGTTCGATATTGTTTTGGATATGCTGGCTATCCTTATTAAACAAGCTAAAGTGGTCTAATATCTTGGTTCGTGCCACATCTTGATGATGATAGTTTTACCCGTTGTACAATATATGGACGACACTATTCTTTTGTGGACCACGATTTGGAAAGGGCCAAGAACCTCAAATTGGTATTGTGCTTTTGAGGAACTATATGATCTGGATTTTAACAAAAGTGTGCTATTCTGCTTTTGCGAACCCAAAAGGTTGAGGTAAATGAAAACGAAGTAATCCTTTCTTAGGTTTGGGACCTACGACACTCAAGTACAACTCTAGGAGGATATTTGTGGCTAGGAAATTGATGTGAAGCAATCCTTTCTTAGGTTGGATAATATCAATTAAGTTCCATATACATGACTAAATTATATTATTAGACATAAATTTGTCACAATTAAGGAGGTATTAGGGACATACCCTCTAGATATCTTGTTTATGCATGACTTAATTGGAAATAGATTGATTGCTTGGAATAAATTATTATAGCATCTTTGTGAGGTGGTTTTGACACCTGGACATGACTTCTTCTGATGGAATTTGCATGAGAATGACACTTTTTTTTGTCAAATAAATGTACCAGGTGTTAATCCATGTAGATGCATCAGTTCATAAAAAACAAATTGATAATCAAGGTCCATGAAAGATTAGTATTTTTCTTTGATATCTAGACAAGATAGTCATTTAAACAAAGAATAATACTACAAAGCAACATTGACATGATAGTAAGTTTTTGTCATGATGATAACATAATAAGATATTTATTTTTCGAATGCATTTACACTCATGCAGCTTGGTCTATTATTCAGGTGGCATCAAATTTGTACCTACCGCAATCAGCTGTAAATATGTTCGAGAACTACCTAAGGGGAATACCATAATAATTAGAAAAACACATCCTGGTTAAAGCAGCATCCTTATGTTGGTTCTTGTGGCTTTTGCAGACATGATGTTGTATTTGATAAAAATAAAATCACTTCTCCGTTGTTGGTTATCTACTCATGTATGCATGCATCAGGCACTTGGTGACATTTCAGCGACTAGAACACAAGGTGATTTTCATGACCTATATATCCAAATGGAGCCGGCAATCAATGAGGTATTTACTCACCACGGATGGCGGTCTCTTATCTACGTATTAGCCCTTCGTCATCTTAGGACGCTTTCTAATTTTGTCGCATTTCAAAAGTATAGTATAACTTTATTTATTTTCTTTTTGGTGGGTTGCATGCATCTTCCTGTGCAGAGGCCGGGTGATGATTCCCATGCTTGCATGGCCTAGATGCGACTTTTGAGTAACTTCATTTATATATATAAAATACAATCTAACCTACCTCCAAATATTCATGGACGGAGCTGCCTTAGAGGCGATGGTGTCAGCTGACCCCAATGAAAAACACCAAAATCTTCATTAATTAGCACTAGTTATTGATACGTCTCAAACGTATCTATAATTTTTGATGTTCCATGCTTGTTTTATACCAATTGCTACATGTTTTGCATCTACTTTATATCACTTTTATACTTTTTTGGGACTAACCTATTAACAAGATGCCGAAGTGCCAGTTTCTGTTTTCTGCTGTTTTTGTATTCCAGAAAAGCTAGTCTGGAAATATTCTCGGAATTGGACGAAACTACACGGGGTGCCTATTTTTCCAGAACACGCCTGACGGAGCGAAGGAGCAGCAAGGAGGGCCACCAGGAGGCCACACGCCACCAGGGCGCGGGCCCCCCTTCTGCCGCGCCCTGGGGTGGTGTGGGCCCCTCGGGGGTCCGCAGCCGCCGCCCTTTCGCCTACTTATTCCCCCCGACGCGAAAACCCTAAGTACCTGAACAAATATCCACGAAAAGTTTCAGAGACGCCGCCGTCGTCAACCCTAGCTCGGGAGGGTTCAGAACCTCTTCCCGGCACCCTGCCGGAGAGGGGAATCGTCACCGGAGGCTTCTACATCGCCATGCCTACCTCCGAGTGATGCGTGAGTAGTTCATCCTTGGACTACGGGTCCATAGCAGTAGCTAGATGGTTGTCTCTCCACTTTGTGCCATCATGTTTAGATCTTGTGAGCTGCCCTACATGATCAAGATCATATTATTGTAATGCTACATGTTGTGTTTGCTGGGATCCGATGAATATTGAATATTATGTCAAGTTGATTATCAATCTATCTTATATGTTATTTAAGATCTTGCATGCTTTCCGTTACTCGTAGATGTTTGGCCAAGTAGATGCTTGTAACTCCAAGAGAGAGTATTTATGCTAGATAGTGGGTTCATGTCACCGTTTAACCTGGGACAGTGACAGAAAGTTCTAAGGTTGTGGATGTGCTGTTGCCACTAGGGATAACCTAACGATGCTATGTCCACGGGCATATGTGTTTGTTTACATTACGCACTTTACTTAATGCAATTATCCGTTGCTTGCAACTTAATACCAACGGGGGACTCGGATGACAACCCGGCGGTGGATTATTAGTCATAGATGCTGTTGGATAACGATCTATGTATTATGTCGTAATGCCCAATTAAATATCATAGTAGTCAACATGTCATGTATATGCATTGTCATGCGCTCACTATTCGTCAATTGCCCAGCTGTAATTTGTTTACCCAACATGTTAGTTATCTTTTATGGAGAGACACCACTAGTGAACTGTGGACCCCGGTCCATTCTTTTACACTGATTAAACAACCACAAACTGCAAACTGTTCCTTTTTCATTCTCTGCAATTTAATACTCATTTTCCACACCATACGTTTAATCCTTTGTTTTCAGCAAGGCAGTGAGATTGACAACCTCACTGTTTCGTTGGGGCAAAGTAGTTTGATTGTGTTGTGTGCAGATTCCACGTCAACAGTCCAGACTCCCTGCGACAGCTATTTTTCTGGCGCCGTTGACAACCTTCTGAAGAGTTGCTGCTCCTACTGGTTCGATAACCTTGGTTTCTTTCTGAGGGAAAACTTGCTGCTGACTACATCATACCTTCCTCTTGGGGTCTCCCAACGAACGTGTGTTTCACGTCATCAGTTATCGATTATTTTTAGAAAATGACAGCGACCAAATAGAGAAAACACAGTCTCCCATTGCATTTTTTCTAAATATTGATATACAATATTACATTGTCTATTATGTTCATAAAAGCCAGGAGCTATACTCTCCTTCGAAAAAATTACTACTTTAAATTATTGTAGCACCAAGCGGCCAGTGACTATATACTCAATGAAGGCTAGTTCTTTTATGTGAGATGCAGCAAATAAAAATAGCACAAGGCGTAATAGGTATGTATACTGGAACTTGATTACAGGTTCAGTAAGCCATAAACAAAGCATTAAAGTTCCTGATGGACTTTGTGGAATCCATTGATCCAGTCACTAACCCATGTGATGATTTTCACAAGAAAATTTTCCTCCTCCGTTATGAAATACATGGCTTATATATTTAGTCAAAAGTATAAATAAAAATACTAAGTTTAACCAAATATATAGAAAATAATATCAATAACTACAATACTGAATGCGTTACGAAAAAATCTTGGAACGACTATTTTAATATTTTAGTATATATATACTTGGTTATATTTATGAAGCATTGACTTTTGAGTAAAATTTATATGTCATACCTTTCGGGAGAGGTGAGTACGGCTTAACAAGCAAACTTCAATAGTCAATACGCAAAGCTTCGCAACCCAAATAAGTAATGGCAAGGAAAAGAAAACCTCAATTCACAATTTTCATTCTACACAGTACTCATATTGGTTTTTTCTCTCTCACAAGTATTTGTTCTCTAGTGCATAGCTCGCTAGGCAACAATCGCAAGCGACCTCCAAGCTGAAAACATATCTCCATCCATCTGTGCGAACTCCCTTAAAAGGTCCTTAATTTATTGAGATGCCAGCCAGCTAAGCTAGCCATGCATCTTCTTCCTCACTCCTCCTCTCTACTCCTCCTGTCCTTAGCTGCAACGCTGCGAGGACAATTAAGGCACAAACCCCAAAAGTACTTACCAACTCTAGCTCTCCTTCCTCTCCCTCTCTCTCCCATATAATCCCAAAGAAAGCTGCTAAGACCTAAAGCCGGTGGAAAGCTGCCTGCCTCCTCACTCTCCCTCTCTCTCTCTCTCCTCCTTTGGTGTTGTCTCTGTAGCAGCCCACAAAAGCCAACTCCAAGACCCTTTCTTCCCTCCTCCCCCTCCTTTCCATCTCCTTTAATTCATTCCGAGCTCCGGATGTTGTTGTAGATCATAAGTCTACTTCCTCTCATAAGTAGTGCCCCATCTGGTTGATATCTTCTCCGTCTGCCTCCCACTACACTATATAGGCATGCAAAGCAAACTCTCTTCTTGATCAGGCGAGAAGAATTTGTGTTCTTCTCTCTACTTGCAAGTTCCAAGCTGGTAGGGGGCAGGAGTGCGTAGTATCAAGAAGAGAAGAGTGGGTGGCGAAGCCATGTTGGGCTCTTGCACGCCGACGGCCGGGCCGCCTATGGAGGAGGAGACGGCGGAGCCGCCGTTCGGGTCCCTGCAGATCAACACCACCTCCGCCGCGACAAAGAGGAAGCGCCGGCCAGCCGGGACACCAGGTAATGAATCAATTGACGCCGACAACGTACACCAACAATTGCATGGTAGCTACTACGAGTACTAAGTAGATTATTTGGCTCCAATGCAATGTGGTAACATGGATGGGTTGGGTGCAGACCCGGACGCGGAGGTGGTGTCTCTGTCGCCGCGGACGCTGCTGGAGTCGGACCGTTACGTGTGCGAGATCTGCAACCAGGGGTTCCAGCGGGACCAGAACCTACAGATGCACCGGCGGCGGCACAAGGTGCCGTGGAAGCTGCTGAAGCGGGAGGCCGGCGAGGCGGCCCGGAAGCGGGTGTTCGTGTGCCCGGAGCCGAGCTGCCTGCACCACGACCCCGGCCACGCCCTGGGCGACCTGGTCGGCATCAAGAAGCACTTCCGGCGCAAGCACAGCGGCAACCGGCAGTGGGCCTGCGCCCGCTGCTCCAAGGCCTACGCCGTCCACTCCGACTACAAGGCCCACCTCAAGACCTGCGGCACCCGCGGCCACTCCTGCGACTGCGGCCGCGTCTTCTCCCGGTAACTACGCTTGCTAATTAAGTTCTACCAAAAATTATCGATTAGCAGGGAAACTTAGCTCTTCCTTCCGCCATTTTTTGTTCTTTGTTTATAAGCTTGTCGATCCGATCCGCCGGGACAGAAAGGTCGATGTTTTTTCCCCATTGCTTTCTCGAAAGGATTTCTATGATCTCTGCAGCACGGCACGGCTCGGCTAGCTGGGGCTCTCACACACACACACACCCAGCTACTCTAGCTCTTTTTTCTTTCTTTATCGGAGGGTGCGGATCAGGGCACAATTTCCGAGGGGGAAGCGCAGTCGCAGGCCCTTTCCCTGTGTCTGCGTGCGCACATTTCCGTTGGTTTCTTGCTCGCTCGCTTGCTTGGGCGTTTGTTTCTGCTGCCGCGAGAGGCCGGCCATGGCGCACTGCAACAGCGGCAGAGAGAGCGGGTGGTGAGCCATTTAATCTGCACACGCTAGCGCCTGACTGACTAGCCCGCCCGCCCGGGGCCAAAAATCCCATACTACCTGACAATTGCTGCCTACGACGCCGGCCTGGATCGCAATATAATAATGCCACTCACAAGTCACAACAATGGCAACGAGTACGCCAGCATTTGCATTCTCTTCCATGTAGATCCAAAGTCTTTGGACCCCCGCCCGCGCAGCAACATCAATTCCTCTCAGTCTCAGCACATACAATAAAGTCTCTTTCTTTCTCCCTAGCTCGCTCCGTTTAGCGCCTTTGGTTTTAGTAGTTCATGCCTTCGATCTTGACCATACCATTGTTGGTCATAGTGATGTGATTATTGGCGCCCGGCCCTCTCTAACTAAATGTGGTGCAGGGTGGAGAGCTTCATCGAGCACCAGGACACGTGCACCGCCGGCTGCACACAGCCGGGGCCGGACATGTCCGCGCCGGCGTCTGGAGCAGCGCCCGCAGCGTCTTCGCAGCAGCTGGCCCCGCCGGCGGGGTCTCTATCCCGGTCCCGGACCGCGTCCAGTACCAGCCCGTCCAGCGATGTCGTCATCAGCTCGGTGGCCTGGCCCGGCGCCGCGGCAATGCGGAGCCCGACGGCCGCCGCGTTCCACCGGTTCCGGTTCGACCAGCAGGTGCCGTCGCCGCGGACGCCGGCGTCCGAGGGCCGTGGCAGGGGCTACAACCTCGAGCTGCAGCTTATGCCGCCGTCTAATGGCAGTGGTGGCGGTGCTGGTGGGTCTTCGGGAGCGGCACCGTCATGCTACGCAGCGCCCGCGCCACACTCACCGCCGGCACCCATGTCTCAGCGAAACGACGCCGCCATGCAGCTGCAACTTTCTATAGGCTTCTGCAGCGGCGACAACCGTGGAGAGCTCAGGCCCTTGCCCTTCAGGAGCGACGCGGCCGACCACGGTGGCGAGGCGATGGCCGTGGCCAGGGCGACGCAGGAGGCACGGGAGGAGCTGCGGCAGGCGATGGCGGAGAAGGCGGCGGCGGACGATGCGCGCGCGCAGGCGAAGCGGCTGGGGGAGCTGGCCGAGCAGGAGCTCGCCAGCGCCAAGCGCATGCGGCACCAGGCGCAGGTGGAGCTGAGCCGCGCCCACGCGATCCGCGAGCACGCCGTGCGGCAGGTGAACGCGACGCTGCTCCAGATCACCTGCTTCAGCTGCCGGAACAAGTTCCGGGCAGTGAGGTCGCCCGCTATGGCCATGCCGGCCGAGGTGGCCTGTAGCTACGTGTCGTCCGTCCTCACCGAGGGCGACAACAACAACGAGGTCGACAATGTCGCCGAGCCCCTCGTCATCGACGGCATGCGGAGGCGCTAGCACGCCGCAGCGGGCACTGCTGTGTAGTTAGCCGTCTCGGTCGTCTACCTTTGAGTTGCTTTTTGTTTTTACCGGCGAGCCGGCCGGCCGGGGTTGGACCGCGGTGAGGTGGGGTGTAATTAGATGCTGCTGGTGTTCTGAGTCTTCTCATCAAGCTGCATGAAAGCTAACTAGTGCTGGCTACTCTAATTGCGACGTGCATGGAATCTTTCGCTTGTTTGCTTCTCGTTGGATTTTCTTGAAATGTCATTATACCGAGGATGGGAAGAGTTCAAGATGCCACTCGTAAAGGCCAGGAGGTGTACTCACCGAAGATGGATGCGTGCCACCTTTGAGACAGGTCGTTGCGTGCAACTGGAAATAATTAATTCATCAAAACAGACTATAAGTATCAGGTGGCACCTTTTATTGTCAGATTCATTATGTTTCCATTAGCTAGTTGGTGAGAAAATTGCTTAGAAAGACCATTATCACAGGCTGGTCTAAGAGGATGATCATCCACACCAACATGAAGATACGGCCCATAGACCCCTACTGCCTGCCGTACTCTATGGAGAATTTTGCAACGTGCGGTCAAATGCGGTGTGGAAGTGGTACACGACGTCTAACTCATTTTTCGCAAATGAAACGACAATGCATCTCAGTAATAGGTACTCCCTCCGTTTGAAATTAGATGACTTTGATTTGTATAAATGTGGATGTATCTAGACATGTTACAAGTATAGATACATGCACATTTGAATAAATGGAAGTCATCTAATTTAGAACAGAGGGAGTAGTTAAAAACAAATCAACTAGGGGCAAATATCCTAAATACTCTCTCCGTTCCAAATTAGATGACTTCCGTTTGACCACATGTGTATGTATCTAGACATGTTGCAAGTATAGATACATCCATTTTTAGACAAATGGAAATCATTTACTCCCTCTGTTCCAAATTAGATGACTTTCATTTATCCACATGCACATGTTCTATACTTATAGCATGTCTAGATACGTCCACATGTGAAGAAAAGAAAGTCATCTAATTTGAAACGGAGGGAGTAATTTAGAACGGAGAGAGTACATAACATCTAGGAGCATCGATAATGTGTCCGGCACTTTCAAAACAATATCAGCTATGGAGGCGTTCAACATATGCATGTCCTCATAGAGATGGCTTCCCCAACGGCGTCCCCAAAACAGTCGGTCTTATTTTTTTGGCTGTCACTCATGTCAATATGTTCAATCTTCTAGCTAATGGTAACTTTTAAACATAATGTAGTCCAACAATAATTTTAACATTCAAATAATTTAGTTAATACAACAATTGCTCAACAACTATTGGTTTTCTTTGAGTGTGCACAAGTATTCAACTAGATCATTTTGTACTTGGATAATAACATCCTCGTTGCCAATATTCCTACTGCATAGCGATTAATTGAACAAACTCAGCGAGGACGCCGTAATGTGACTCGGCAAAAGGTCCTGGTACTAAAATTACTGACCAAACACCATACCAGCATCGTGCTCACTCTTCACAATTATGTTTGTGCATGATAACACAAGAATGTATGACTTCTCACATTTTATCTAGCAACCATGCATGTTTGAGTAGGGTACTGCACAATAGCAAAACGAGTTTGGGGCATCTCAGATGTCTGCTCCACATCCTTCTTACACCTCTCTCTTGTTGCCCAACAAATTAAGATGTTTTGTTTCCTACATGGTTGCGGACTGTCTTCACAAAAGGGAACCAACAGAATAGATTTCATCAGCTAGATACTACCCTTGATGTATTGTTGACCATAGATCTCACGGTTGCATTTCGACGCTTCTCCTTCTGCAAGTCTCGCAAACACCAGAGAGCGTTGCGGCACACTGATGTCATTGTTAGTTCCCTTCATGTCAAAAAAAGAGTGTCGAATCCACATGTCATTATTTGCAACAACTTCAAATATGACACTACACGATTCAACATTTACCATTATACAACCCTTACCAAGTGAATGAACAACTTTTTCATTCAGCAATCGATGCTTCCAATCAACCCAAACTATCTCTCGCCGCACCTTGTAACAATGAGTCGAGCAATGCCAACTCCATTTGGTGCTCTCAATTAGGGGATCGGCCCAAACACCTTCACCACCGATGCACGGAACCTGTATGTGACTTTAATGCATGTAGGCTTAGCCATACGCAATCAACGTTGGTATCTGCAACAAATCCATATGCAAGGCACCGCATAAAAGAAATTCTTACGTATAGATTGGCGAGGTTTGTTTAAGAAAATGTGAAAACTGCATATTTCAGCTGGCAAATATAAGAGCTGTTTTAAACTTGTTGCCTTCGATGCACCGATGATATGGTAAGGAACATGATAAAAACGATGTTATTTCTTCCTATAAAGTATCAGTTCATGATCCTGCTATAAATGTACGAGGTGAAAGAAAGCAACTTATGTTTGCATTGAAAGAAAGCAACTCACGTGTGTGATTTACCTTAGTGGCAATCAATAGTTAGATAGTTAACCCCTTCAAATAAGAGTGGAGATTAATACATATTGGCTTTCTATCTATAGTAGAGATTAGCTTTCTGCTGGAAATGCATAACATCTCGGTTTAATATTTAAATCCCTTCAAATGATAGCAGGGGTTATCATGAAAAAATACTAACTAATAGACTATCCTTCTTTAAAAAGTTACTTCTTTGGTTGTCGTCCCTGTATTTTAGATTTCTGCTTCACATCCTTCTGATTACGTTCCCAATCCATTCACATGTATTAGACTTTTTCATGTTACAAAATAATTTGCACCGCCGTCTCCTTCTATGACATCCAACTAGGGAGGTAGGTAAATAACACGAGTGATTCATGGAGGTGACGATGCAGAAGACACTTTTTGTTATGCAAAAACCATTGGTCTTAATATTAGCATGTTAAATCCATAGTTTCATGTAAATGTTAGAACATTTCCCAGTTTGTTACTTTTTTATTGTAGTATATTGAATTGGTTTGGAAAATTATTGCATAAGACTATATTATCAGTTCATGATCTGCTATAAATGTACGAGGTGTATATTGAACATTAGCCTTTTAGCATTCGCAAGCCTTTTCATAATGAAGATAAATAACATATTCTGTATATCTATCAAACTGGAGAAGACAGAAAAATATTAAAACATCTCATTCAAAGCCACAACAACAAAGCAAAAATAAGAAACAAACCAATTCAACGAAAATAGCTAAAAGCGGGCGCGGGAATCAGGACCAGTCACATTCTCTTCTTTTTACAGTGCCGGGGCTTGCCAAGGACCATTGGGGAGCAAAGTACAAAACATGATAGTTGGGGGGGGGGGGGGGGGGGCAAATGCTATAGTTTTATTTTGTAAACCTTGTAAAAAAAATCTTTGTGGGTTCTTCCAAAGATATGTGTGTGTGTGTGTGGGGGGGGGGGGGGGGGGGGGGCACTAGTAGGAAAAGGCTTATAGACACCAGCGTTACGACCGCTGGCGGGCGGTTTTTCGTGTCCGCCACTGGTTCTGGACGTAACGCTGGCGGACCGGAACACTGCCCGCCAGCGGTAGGAGCAGAAATCTGGGAGGAGGCGGGGCAAACTACCGCTGGCGGGCACATAACATGCCCGCCAGAGATACTTAACGTACCGCTGGCGGACACAAGGTAGGGGCCGCCAGCAGTAGTGGATGCGGCTGAGCTCAGTTCGGAAAAAAAATAGTGCCAGTACCGCTGGCGGGCAGGCTAAATGGTACGCCAGTGGTCAGTTAGGTACCGCTGGCGGGCACACTAGATCGTCCGCCAGCGCTAAGTTTGCCTGTAATACAAATAACTAGGAAAATTATATTTATAAAAACAATCTATAAATTTCCTTAGGAACCATTGCTTCCTATACCAAGACACACCTATGTGTCGAATATGAGCACTTTATCACAAACTATGCGTTGAGAATTAACATAACTTGGTCATTTTGATCGAATTGATCACTTGTAGATGTTTCTACATGATAGTGCTTTTTGTGAAGAATGTTTGTGAAACTTTTGTCGAAAATCAAGTTTATCATTTCACATAGCAACTAGTACACTGACAATGGTTTCCCGGCTTCCCGGCTTCACGGTTAATTATTCTTCCCAGTTTCGCGCGCGGCTTCACGGTTTCCCCCGCGTTTTCCCGGCTTTCTCCGGTAAATCGAAATTACAAATTAAAGTAATTAATTTTATGATGAATTCGATCGATCGGAAAAAATGCATGATATGAAATCCAAATATTTCGATCCTTAATTAATATTGCAACCGGATACATATATATGAGAGAAGACACAACGGCATGCGCACACACACATCGATCTAGCTATATAGACTACTCATGCATCAACGACATTAAGACGGTCGCCATTGGTATTATAGCCACTTAGACTATCCCACTTCCGCGCAATCTCGAAGCCGAGGCGAGCGTCAAGAGCGGCGTACTCGACTTGCTCGTAGCTTAATGGCACGTTGCCCCATCCACGAATCCGGAGGTCTTCTTCGTCGTTGTCGTTCTTGTCGTCGTTCTTCTTCTTCTTCTTCTTCTCGGCCAGTTTTGTCCCAATGATAGCATTGGAGAGAGCAACAAGACTCGGAGTAGGATTGCCGGTTGGGTTCCGCCTATCCCTCTGGAGGTCGACCGCGGACGGAATTTCAATTCCGTAGCAGCGCAGCATCCGCAAGTCATTGTGGATAGCCACGCCGTAAAACTTGATGGTCTTGTCACCTAAGAAATCCACGAGGAGCTGCGGCTTCCGATCAGCCCAGCAGATCTGGAAGACAAGTGTCTCGGTCGCCACCGAGAGTTGAAGGACGGCGGCGCGCTGCTGTTTCTCGGGTGGAAGATTCTTCTGTGGACCCGGTAGAGCGTCGGTGAACTCGCAGTCGAGTCCAACGCACTTGATCGGTGCGGCGTCGAGATATAACTTCTTCACGTCGCGGATCCACCTCTCCACGCGTGATGCACGGAGGGTGACCCACACCTTGAACCTCATACCCTCCTTGGGGAAGTAGTACAACCGAGACCGAGGCCGAGGCCATGGAACGCGCGCGAGTGGTTGATCCATTGGAAATATATAGTAGAGAGAGGATTAGAGAGAGATTTGTGTGTGCTTAGGCCATGGATTAGTGGCCTTTTATATAGGGTGGAGAGGGAGGCCGGTGGGCAGAGGGAGGCCAGCGGCCGGGCAGCAATCAAAACGGCGGCGGCTGATCATCTTCCAATGCACAATTAAAACGGCGGCGAGACCGATCATCTTCCAAATGCATGCACAATTAAAACGGCGGCCGGCGACCGATCATCTTCCAAATTAATTGAAGCGCGCACAACGGCGCAGGAGACGAAAAGTGTGAAAGCGCACGAAAGCGCGGGAGACAAAAAGTTTTTGAAATAATAAACGAAAAATAGAAAAACAGAAAATAAAAATAACAGACCTTACCGCTGGCGGACGGATAACGACGTCCGCCAGCGGTATATTTCGGCCACTTGCATGTGGGGCCCGCCCGCGCCCTTTTCTCCGTCCGCCAGCGGTATGTGTGGCCACTTACATGTGGCCCCTGCGCGGTTCCCTCCCCAGTTTTCCCCACGCGCGCCCTCTCCCTCTCCAAATTTCCCCACTCCCGCCGCCGCCTCCCGCGCCGCCTCTGCTCGCCGTCGCCACCGGCCGCCGCCCACGCCACCCCGAGCGCCCACGCCGTCCTCCTCTCTCGCGCCTTCGCCGCCCTTCTCTCTCGCGCGTCCACGCCTCCCCAACGAACGCCGACGCGCCCACGTCTACGGCCGGCGCGCCCCCGCATCGACCTCCCCGACCGCGACCGTGACTGCGGCAACGACACCGTCGACGGCCCCGAGCGCCCCCCGCACCTCAGCCCGCCGCCCGGCCAAGGTAAGCTGGCCGCACCCCTCCTCTCCTCCTAGCTAGCACCCACACCCACAAGGTGTTTGTGGGTTTGCCCGACCCAATATTTTGATAGATTAGGGTTTCAAAATTAAGAATGTGTGCGGCATTGTGGCTGTTTGTGGCATTTCAAATATGTTTGCCTTTGTGGAGATGATATATGTGTGCGGCATTGTGGAGATGATATATATATATGTGCGGCATTGTCGTTGCGAATGCGGTCTTGTGTGGTGGTGAAATGTTTGCAGGTACCCTAGAGACCCTTGAGATTGCCGGAATGTTGATTAATTTCCATTCCGGCAAATTCGGGTACTCCATATTACATAATTTTAGCAAAGGTCATGCCGATTTTTTTCGTGAAATTTGGCATGACTTGCTAAAATTATGACATATGGAGTACCCGAACTTTTCATCACCATCCAAGTGAATTTTTCCTTACAGTGTTGTTTTACTAACTACGAATTTTTGTGTGTGCGCGCAGATGGCTAACAATATGGAGGCCGGGACTTCTCGAGGTGGAGTCAACGAGCCGGATCCATATTTGAAGATGGTTCGGAAGTCAATCGACGCCGAGATGGATTTGGAGAACAATTCCGATGCCGAGATGGATGTGCCGAACAATTCCGATGCCGAGACCACATCTCGTGACGTCGAAGGTGGCGAAGAGGGCACATCTGGTGGAGGTGGCCCCGAGACCACTTCTGCTGGCCGTGGAGGTGGCCCCGAGACCTCATCTGCTGTCGAAGAGAGTGGTAACGAGACCACATCTGCTGGCGGAACAACGCGTGAACGTAAGCCAAGACGCCGAAACAAGCTAGGTAGCGGTCGACTGACATTTACTGAGGTGAACCCACATGGGCTTCCTACGGAGCCAGATAAATATGCAAAAGGGTACGGCTTAGCCTTGGGATGCATTGTGCGGGACTTCGGCAACATCACCCAGGAGAACATAAGGGATAAAGAGAACTCACATGTGGCCACACACCTTCTTTCCAAGTTGCACGCATCGTACCGTTTCCCGAAAGACTACGACAACCTTGATTTGAAGGGCAATATCGTAAACACATTCGCTCTCGGCAAGTTCAGCAAAGCCTTTTCAACTTGGAAATCAGATGTGAGAAAGGCCATTGTTGCTGGTGATGATTACGCAAAGATCAACGCCAACTGGCCCTCCATTTCTGAAGAAGACTACAACATTTTCAAGGATAAACAAGACCTAGCTTCAACAAAGGCGCTATCTAAGTGGGGGAAAGATATGCATGGGAAGAATTTAGGTCCCCACAATCTCGGATGTCGTGGATACGACGGGAAAGACCCTATTTGGGAAAAGCAGGACAGAGAAAGGACAGGGCCAGACCCCTATGCCAAGATCAAAGACCCAATGGCGAGACGATATATCAGAGCCCATTACAGGGAAGACCCCAAGAATCCAGGGCAACTTGCCTTGAACGCGACAATCAAGGAACTTGAGAAGAATATTGAGATAGAAGAACAACTTTCTCAAAGCGACTCATCGTCTGTGACGAAGGCCCCGTGGGACACCTCTTTCCACAGGGCGCTAAACAAGAGAAAGAATAAGGAGGTGACACTTCCGCCGCATCGTGGCCGGGTGATCGGGGCCGGAGTTGGTCGCAAACGGTCGCATTACTACCCGGAGTCCAAGGAGGAGCGAAGTGAAAGGAGGGCTAGTTCCATGCAGGCCAACATCGACAGCGCAGTGACAAAGGCCGTGGCTGCCATCCTTCCGACCATATATGAGGAGTTTGGGAGTTGGATTGAGGGGGGGCAAAAAGGACCTAGGCCCGTTCCCAGCTTACCACACAGCATCCAAGGTAGCAACAACTCCAACAATGTTCCACTTGCCAACCCTAATCCTGACAGAGACGAACAAACGCCACCCGCCAACCCTAATCCCGACAGACACGTACATGGCTCCGCAGAGCGTAGCAGCCCGTCCATCTCTTGCACGCCGGGGGCCATCCCCGGTCCGTCGCCATTAGACGAGCTCAACGCCCTCACGGTAATTTAATTAGCCATGTTATATATTACTTCATTCTTGTATGACACCCTATCTAACGCCTTACTTGTGAACGGTGAACAGGCCGACCATACAAGATGCACTTTGCTCCTATTTGTGGACGATGAGATGAAGGAAGTGGCCAAAGCAAGCGTTGAGACACCACTTATCCGCACCCATCTCAAGCGGCCTATTCCTGATGATTGTTATAAGGTTTCATTGGCTCGGGTGTTCCCGGGTTGTGGTTTTTTGGATCCTCCAAATCAACCCCTCGAAGCCGAAAGTGAGTTAAGCCTAGAGCAATGTTTGATTTTTCCCTTGCTATGGCCAAAAGCGCTAATTCGTTTGGACCCTCCCGGGTCGACGCCGCCTGGCCAAGGAAAGGCCACTCCACCAGCTGATGATGAAGACCCCAATGCCTACATGGCGTATTTGGACGATGTCAGTCCTTTTGATCAAGCTGACCGTGATCTGATGATGAATAGTCCTGTGAGCCCTACTCTCCCTGAGAAACATAATGTCACAAAGCGTCTATTCTGTTCTCAACCATTGCCTGAAGCTCATCATCAGCAGTCTGACGGTCTCAGCCAGGGCACACTCAATGATGTGCTCCAAGAGACGATAGCTAAGCTCCCTAAGAAGGTGGTGTCGAAAAAAAGGAAGAAACATGGCGTTGAAGAGTCCATGAGCCAGCCAGTGGAGGGATCTAAGTTGAAGTTGCGCCGAGTTCAGGACAGGATAACCATCCCCGATTGGCATACTACTCATGTGATGGCTAAACCGATCCTGCCGCCGAAGTGGTCCTGTTGCTTGTCTGGGGAGATGAAGGCGCTACATGAACAGGTTCTCTATTGTGAGAGCAAACTTCTCAGGGAAGCACTTCACGTATACCCGGTTTTCATAGCAAAGGTACCAAGGCTTCCCGGCTTTCTCCATGAAAACCCCGGAGACACGCTCTTTGTCAGATTTGATGACATCTTTAACATGTACCACATGAAAGCACTCCACCGATCCATGGTCCGCCTGTTTGTGCTAAGTATGGCGCACCAGCTCCTTAATGATAAGTCGGCCGGAGACATCATGATAATCGACCCCTACTACATGTCCGACTGCTATGTGAGCACCCAGGTGGGTAGGACACGCGTGACAAAGTTCATCGAAGATATCTTCGTTGCAAATACTAGAAAGAACATCTTTCTCATGCCTTACTTTCCCAAGTAAGTCATATATAACATATTTTCGTACGTTTTATCGTTAATTTTGCATAAGTGCGAATGATGGTTTCTTTTCATTGTTTTGTGCAGGAACCAAGACGGCACCCTCATCGTTCTGTACCCTAAAGAGTCGAAGGCCTTCTATCTCGATGCGGGTAGTGAAGAGAAGAAGAAAGACTACAAGCACATCGGTTGTGTTCTCGATGATGCTCTCAACGGTTACTGCTATCAAAATGAAGGCATCGTAAGAAGATTAAACCTTAAGCGAGGCAAGATGTCATTCGTCCACAAAGTGGATCTACCCTGCATCAAGAAGGCGCATGGCAGTCCGACGGAGGCATGGTATGTCATCTATCTGATGGAGCAGTTCTTACGGAATTACCGAAGACTAGAATTTCCAGTTGCTATGGATAAATGGTGCAAAGACATGGCGAAATCCACTGATGCTGATATCCTGGAAAAGTTTGCTCTAATCCAGAAGAGGTTTGCTTCAATAATCTTCACGGATGTTTGTCGTGCAACGCCACCCGGGGTGTTCTACTACGAAGGTGCATTCCCATCTAATGTCGATATACAAAATCGCATAGCACAACAGTGTGACGACAGACCATTCAACTCTCTAAATGGTTCTGAACCGTTCCCGCCGAAGCCAATGTCAAGGCCGACCACGATCAGCCAGAAGTGAAAGGTGTGTTGTCGATTTAGTACTCTTGTTAAATTAAATTGCCTAGCTCTAGTTTACACCATCTCTCTTAAATTGCCTAGCTATAGTCTTCCAATTATACTTCATTCCTTTACAATGCCGATGATTAAAATGATGTGGCGCACTACATGAATTCTGATAGTTTGTTGAACCTTGTATCATGCACACATACAAGTTTTGTGCCTCCTACTTGGTTCAACAAGGTTATCAGAATTCCTTGTGTGCTTCCAATAATATTCGAAGTATGAGGCATAATATTTTTTTGAATCTTGTTTTGTCTAAGTCTTCCAATTATACTTCATTCCTTTACAATGCCGATGATTAAAATGATGTGGCGCACTACATGAATTCTGATAGTTTGTTGAACCTTGTATCATGCACACATACAAGTTCTGTGCCTCCTACTTGGTTCAACAAGGTTATCTGAATTCCTTGTGTGCTTCCAATAATATTCGAAGTATGAGGCATAATATTTTTTTGAATCTTGTTTTGTCTAAGTCTTCCAATAATACTTCATTCCTTTACAATGCCGATGATTAAAATGATGTGGCACTATGTGATCCGGAGGCGACGTCAGTGAAACCTGTGATATGCACGAATACACATTTTCTGCATCCCACTGGATTTCACTGACGCCGTCTCTGAATTTGTGTGTCCGAACCTAAGTATGAGGCATGCATTCTTCCAAGGTTGCTTAGTTTATTTTGTGTATACTTTGTTTATTTCTGCACGACATGTGAACAATTTAGTTGCTAGCTAACATTTTTATTTGCCTTTTGTGTATACTTACAAATGAAGAAACTAGTGGGGAAGTTGTCAACGCCAAGAGGACTTGAAGCCACTGAAAGAGAGCAACAACAACCGGATGATCGAAACGCCAACTTCATCGATCGCGCCCTCTCTTAAACATTGTGGTTCTCTATCATTTATGTGATGTATTTGTGTATGACAACTTATGTATTTGTGTATCACATTGTGGTTCTTATTTTGGTATTGTAATGCATGTGATAATGAACTTATGTATTTGTGTATCACAATTTGGTCATCTATATGTGGTACTATTGTCATTTTGGTCGGCTCTACCTGAATATACTGTATTTATATTTGATATATTGCTGTAATACGTTATTTAAAAAAAACAAAAAATACCACGAAAATGTACCGCTGGCGGACAGAGAGGCGTACCGCTGGCGGACAGCGCTCTCAGAACTCCTACCAGCGAGGCGTACCGCTGGCGGCCGTGGTACCTTAGCGCTGGCGGCCGAGGCTGCACGCCAGCGCTGCCAAACCTCGCGGGGCGGGCAGAAGTAGTGCCCGCCAGCGGTAACGATCCTTACCGCTGGCGGACGGCCGCCCGCCAGCGGTAAAACGTTACCACTGGCGTAATCACCGCTGGCGGGCGCCCGCCCGGCAGCGGTAGACCATTTCCGTCCGCCAGCGGTAGGCCTTTTCCTACTAGTGGGGGGGGGGGTGGCCCCCCCTGAATGGTCTGGATTCTTTCGAACAGAAAGAGGTGGCTGATCCCTCCGCATCAGAATAGGCATACAAGTCTGCTTTAACCAACAGGGGAGTGCACAAAACTGGATTGAAAAGGTATCTTTGCTGGGAATGGTCTTCCCCTGACTCGTACTATCCACTATAAGTACCATGCCTTTTGGCACTATATCCTTCCCTCAAGACTTTGACTACACTCTCGATGTAAAAGACGGGCGGCGGCGGCACTAATGGGTTTGTCTGCTCATCAAGCTTTCATCCTAATCCTAAAAAGGGAACCGGTTAAGTAGCAACCTTGGGAACTAGAGATCGAGAGAAAGGGTTGCTACAAGCTCCCTGTCCCACGCATCTAACCAACGCTCGTGCCAGTTCTAAGTTGAACAGGGGTGAAAACGGAGTTAGCTCCGCTTATGATTGTTTAAAAGAACGATGCTTAAAAAAGGTAACAGTACACAATGGTTGCTCGATTTAACCAACAATGTCAGATAAGCTTGGTCACAATGGTGAGTAACTAAAACTAGTAGTAACATGTATAAGTTACTAGTCTATGTTAATACCCTTTAAGTGCAAAATAACACCAAGAGAGTAACATAGATGGTCTCATTTATTAGCTTGTAGACTTAGTTTAGCTTAGGAAGCGCTATGTGATGGTAACCAGATACATTACTCTATTTGTCTCTCTCTACATTAATTGACTGTCACAATAATCTTTTTTACTTAGGTGACGTCTATGTTATCATTTGTGTTACTCCTACCATGAAGCCTAATAGTGTTTCACCCCGAAAAAAGTCTGAGCAATCTCCACATTGACTTAACTTTGAAACACAATTACTAATAGTTACATGATGTCACACTAACAAATATGGTCAGTCCGAATTCAAACTGTCAGTGGGCTGGGTGATGCTGACGCTGACAACAATTACCAAAATTCACAAAAACGGACATGCCGTCCTTAAATAAGTGTTCTTCTAGCTTTAGTACTAAGTCCATTTTTTTAAACTTGACCAAATATATAGAAAAAGTAGCAACATATATGACATACCATTGGTATAGTTTAAAACTTTATTTCAAAATGAATCGAGTGATGCTAATTTAATGTCATAAATACGGGTACCTTTTCCTATAAAGTTGATCAAAAGTTAATAAGTTTGACTTACCCTAAAAACTTTTGGGGTAAAATTACACTTATTCGAGAACAGGGAGTACTTGATTAAACTTCACAAATTCGATTTTTGGTGAAAGATAATATTCAACTCATTTTTATAATAGAAGAAGTGAGTATATATCCTTGGATGCACTGGAATTCTGGAAATGGTTAAGGAACACACGTAACCAGGGACGGTATCGAAAGCGGGGAACCGAAAGGAAGAATCCGAGGGGACAGTGAACTGCTGGGCACGGAAATAACCGGAGATAGAATTTCAAAAGCTCCAAAACAACACGCACAAACACACAGAGGCATCTCATCTCTCTCTCTCTCTGGCTACCTGCATCATGTCGATGTCTCAGGGAGTGAAATGATGAAACGATTCTGCAGAGAGAGAGAAGAGAGTAAATATAGGGCATGGAAGCAGATGCGGATGCGTGCATGGTTTTCAGTGCCGCCATGGCTGGGTCTAGCTCCCCTTGTCTGTCTTGGCTTGGGTTAGCTACCGCCTCTGCCGCTGAGTAGATCATCAAGTAGCCTCTGCCTATCTGATCTAGCACCGAAAGCTATGCAGAAAGTTACATTTATCACTGCTCAGTCTGCACTGCATGAATGCGCGCGCTCTCTACAGGCAGAGAGAGAGAGAACAAAAATGGAGAGACACACCCTGATCGAGAGGTGAATGGCACATTCAGGGCAGAAACGAGGCAGCAGCCTTGCTCCTAGCCATAGGTAGAGCAAAGCCTACATACATGTCGCGTGTGATGCATGCTCATGGAGCAGAAGCTAAGCTATAAAGCTAGGAAAAGCTTATCGGGAGCGCAATGCAGCAGCCCGATCGAAGAAATTTCATGCGTGCGTGCGAGAGGGTGCGTGCATGGAGGCTAGCGAGCGCGAATGCTGCATGTGGAGCGGCATACTGCGAATGTACTCGACAGTTTGTACATTAGTTTACTGTTGAGGCGTTTTTTTTGTGTGAATCTCAGTCAGGCACAAGTACGGCCACACTGGCACCGACTGAGCTTGTAATATTTGATCGCTCGGTGCTCTTCCTGTTGTGTATACTTGTATTTTTTTTAGATAAAGAGTGTTTATTAATATCGAGAAGGTACAACATGCACCCAGCCTCTGCAACAACGCAATAACCAAAGTTACTACGGATGCACACAGCCGAAAGACAATATGAAGAAGAAATAAAAAGAAAGGTCCCGCTACAGAGTACAGTCATTCAAGCAGCCGCACAACCACCACCAAAACAACACCTGATGCCCGATTCTTCAAAAGCAACGTCTTCAAGAAGAACAGTGCCAGACCCAACCAATTAAGGTCAGACCTTGGGTTTTCACCCTGAAGATAGTCCTCGCACTCAAAACAATGTCTTCAGCAAGACCACTGTCACGCACAACCAATTAATGCCAGACCTTGGGTTTTCACCCTGAAAGGTAGGACTTTGGACTTCACGTATGTTGTCGCCCCCACTTACATGCCGCTGCTCCAAGTCATGAAACACCAAGCCAATTCCTCATCACCACCAGAACTCGAACCACCGTTACTAGTCCACAAATCTCGGCTTCCGTGTCATTCTCCGCACACTGACTTCACCATGAACCAAAAGACATGTCCACGATGGCAACCGACTGCGGAGCTTCACAACGCACCCTCTGAAACCAAACGGTCAGAAAAAACATGGTTGCGCGCGACCGAATCCCTCCCGATCCAGCAATCTCCAGGCATGAGTTCCCAGTGGAGTTCGCCGGCGGAGCCTTCCGGAGCTTGGCACTCCAGCCAGATCAATGAGGTCATAGCATCAGGCAGAACACCGTCTTCGGGCGAGAAGAATCCAGGACCACGACTGAGACTCCAGAGCGGAGACTCCATTATTCGGGCCGCAGAAATCCCCGTCGACGCTGCGAAAAGAGGACACACGGGAAGCGATGCCGTGCCGCCGACCGATCCAAGGACCAGCCAGCGCGTCCCCCAGCTCCAGCGAGCCATGAACGGGCACACGCCTCGCCTGGATGAGGCAAGTCATGCCACTGCCGCGGCCCGGGCCTGGATCCAGAGGGACCAGATCGGCCCGCCGCCGCCATGGCCGCCCGCACTCTCCTAGCGCCGCGACTCCGCGTGGTGACCGCTGCCCTGTGCGCCTCCGCCTCACTGCGCCGCCGTCCAGCTTGCCGGCTCGCCGATTGCGCCCCGCTCGACATCCCTCCACGCGGAGCGACGCCGTCAGGGTGCGTCCACCAGGTCCCGCCGCCCCTCGACGGACGGGGGGCCGCCGCCACCGCCGGCGACGGCGGCAGCAGCGGCCAGAGAGGTCTGCGCCGCCGGCTTTTAGCTAGGGTTACGGTCGCCCCCGGAGCCGCCCGCGCGAGCGACCCGGGAGGCCGTTTTCCTTTTTTCACGACTTGACCGATTGATCATGTATACTTGTATGCATGAACAGAGCTGAGAAAATTGAGTATGGGAAGATCGGCCCTGGCCACTGTAGTAGTACTCCGGTGGAGCGGTGCCGGGACGCCTCCGCCACCGCGGCTAGGGCGCTAGGCACCTCCCGTGCGGGTTTGGTCTTGGCGTCAACTCAGGCCATGGATCGTACCGGCCGGCGCCGCAGATGTGGCAATGAATTCAGGGCTCGTGGGGGCTGGCAGGCAAAGCAAGGCAGCAGAGCATTGGTTTCAGGGCAGGGGCCTTTCGATCAGATGCCTTGTCTCTACTCTATGTCGCCTGTACGTCCCTGCCTTTTGGACGTGCTTGCTTGTTGAATCAACCCCATTCATGGATGATGCGCCGTGCCGTGGCCAGTGCATGTTGTCACAGATTCTGAATGTGTCTGAAGATTAGCATATCAAAGCCTCGCCAGGTGAGTAATAATTCATTTGATTATCTCAGCCGTGCATGTGTCTGAAGATAGCGGCGCCGCGCCTGGTTACCGCGGCCGGAGCCGGAGTCGCTGCATGTACGGCGGTGAGGTTTGCGACGACGACTAAGCCGCCGGAGCGGTGGCGGCTCAGCTGTGACTGATACCGCGCCGTGGGGGACGTATGCTGGTGGAAGCGGGAGAAACTTGATTGTTCTTGAGTGTAGTACGCGAGCTTGCGGGTAGGACTACAGTGGTACTACTTCAATTTACTGGCCATCATTTACTTGTCTTGTCGGTCCTCTCTGCTTGCCTGCGATCCTCGTCAGCTAAATTTATGAGCGCGCATGTGTGATTCGGGCTGGTATCGCACAGGGGAGTTACAGTGATTACTTTCGTACGAGTTCCATCGTGGATCCGAGGTTACTGAATGAATACGTTGTGTCAAAATTGATAGCGGAGCAAGCAGAGAATGAATACGTTCAGTGATTTTTCTTTTACATAACTTTGAAATGAATATGACTTGGAACTTACAAAATTTACATGTTTACATAACATCATCCTCCCAACATGAATGTATTTTTCTCATAAATTTTTGAAACTCCTAAGTATGATTTCCACGAAGTTTTCATTGTAACATGGTTTCCACCTAATACTTTCTCCGACTCTTTATCCATATCCAGTTTTTTGGGTGAACATACGTGTTCAGTCAGAAGATAAGAACTCTGAAGAGGCTAGGGAATAAAATAAATAAACCACGTCTTCCTAAGAAACAGAGGCGACACTCTAGGGTTTACCCTACCCGCCTCCTCCGCTACCGCCTACCGTCTCCACCATCTTCGGCTAGCAATCGACGTGTCCTCGCCTCCTCTGCTTGCGGCTCTGGCGGAGGGAGGGGACCTTGGACCTGCGCTTGGCGCTGTTGTAAGGTCCCTAATGTTATGTTAGAGTTTGGTTTTGGTCTCCCTACCGGCATCGGCGAGGTGGTGGCGACGATGGCGCATTGAAGTAAGGTCTCTCCGACCTCTTCCTACCTCGTCAACGTTTCTTGCGTTGGCTTAGATCTGTTGGTCTCCATTGGATCTTGGCAGTTTATGTGTCATTCTGTTCACTGGTCTATGGTAAGGTCCGGTTTCTCCAACCCCCTGGATTGGTGGTGGAGGATTGCAAGACTATGTTGCTGTTTGGGGGTGTTTCCCCAGCCGATTTTCCATCCACGTTTATTCGATCTCGTTGTTCGCGGCGAGTGGCTATTGCGGTTTTCAAAGCCTTGGTTTCCGAGGGCGTTTACAGGTGACCAGTCTTTTGCTGCTTGTTCAGTGCATGTTTATGCTCCGGCAGCCGTCGAACAATCGGAAGAAGAAGACGACCAGTATGAGTTTGATTATATTTTTATTTTATATTGGCCGTGTTGCGTTGAGTTGTATCTCCTTTGTACCAGCTGTGTTTGCTTGATAAATATCAGATATAAGATGACTTGGTGTTTTTTCTCAAAAAAAAAGAAAAAGAAATGAGAACTCTGCACCCACCTTTTTTTTTGAGAAACTCTGCACCCACATTTGTATGTCTACAATTGGACCGAATTTATTTTTTTCCTTTAGAGTCATTGGACCGAATTATTTGTACTGCTAAGAATCGACAGGCCCCTTCAGAGGATGTAAACGGGCCGTCGTAGGACTATCACGAGGCCCGAGTTGCGCCAGTCCAAGTTCTCGAAGAAGCCTCCCAACGCTTTGTTTCGTTTCCAGCACACGGCCCGGTACGGCTGACCACACAGCCGCCGTCTCCCCGCGCGGCGCGACGCCGGCGAACCTCACAGCGCCGAGCAGGAACCGCACCGTGCGCCGCCGTTTGACTCAGCGAGGTTCTTCGCAGAGAGGCGGAAGCTCTTGCCGCGGACACTGCTGCGGCGGAGGCAGCGGCGCAGCCGATCCCACGCCGCGGCTCCTGAAACCTCAACCGGCCCTCCCTTCTCCCCACACGCCACGCCGTCGTGAGATTCGGGGGAGAATGGCCGGATTAGCCGTGAGCGCGCCGCCTCTCGCCGCAGGTACCAACCGCTAGTTCGCCGCGACCTGTAACTCCATCTTCCCTGCTGTTCCCTATCCTTATCCTCACTCTCTTCTCCTCCCCCGATTTCGCTTCGTCTCCAGGCTCGCCTCCGCTTCGGTTCCGCACTCCGGCTCCCCGCTGGGGCCCAACGAGACCTCCACTACTCGAGGTCGTAACTTCCAGTTCGCCAGTATCCTATTCACTTTGCTGTTGTTCTCCTTTGTGGTGGCTACTAATGCTAGTGCTATATGTACATGCCGTCGGCTACAGGTTGGCAAACCGCAATCCTGTACTATTCGCCGATTCGCTCCGGCCAGCTGCCGAAAATCTACGGCTGCGTCGGCCGACGGGCGTCAGGATCTGCTGACCAGCCAGTACAGTTTGAGGACGGCGAGCCTCTCTGGCTGGCGGTGGTCAGAGAATTTGCTGCGTAAGTGCGGATCTTGCCCACCCCCCTGATTTAGCTGTTCAGAGATCAGACTGAATTTGAGATTCCTTCTGTTATAGGGGTTTGAGGAGCTTGCTGGCCTTCTTGGCTGATCAGCCGAGACAGTTGAAGCACCTGGAGTGGCCGGGCTTTCGGAACACGGTATGCCACTTCCATTTAAAGTTCTTATCTAGTTTGGTGTGGTTCAAGTTTTTTGCTTGATACGTTCTTAACAATGCATTGTAGTATCCTTGTGGCCTTATCAGCTTACCTGTTAATGAGTGTGGTCCTGTGAGGATGGGTTGAACTTGCTATATGTGTTGCCATGTGCTCTAATGTACGAGTCAGAGTTATGTGGTAGATTGGTTATAGCATTGTAGTGTTCATATTCCATAGTCTTGACAAGTTTAAAATACAAAAGGAACAATCAAATTCTGAACCTTATATCCTTGAATTCAATAAAGGACTAAGTTATGTCCTTATCCTGATTGCTATGTTTTCTAGATCTAGTCATTGTCCATTTCTCTATGGATCTTCAAGTACATAGTATTTTGGTGATGATTTAAGTTTCTTTCTTAAAGTATACATTGTGATGATTTTCTGTCGTTGGTCAGTTTTTGTGGCACACCATATTATACTGATGATTTTTCTGCTTGAGGACGCCAAGATTTATCAGATCTTCAAGTACATCATCTACGTCATGTTTTTCCATGCCTATGTTTAATCAAATCATTTTGATTGGCAGTTGAGGACGGCTACACTCACTCTCATACTTGTTGCGGTGTTCATTGTTGCGTTGTCTTCTGTGGACGCCGCTCTTTCATACATCTTGTCCTGGCTACTACGGAAATCTGGATAGTTTAATGGTATGCTACTTGCTTCCTAACATCATGTAATTACTTTTGGGATATCTTGGTGTACTGTCGGCTGCCGACATCCCCCTCCTCCCTTGAGTCTCCTTCATGCTATTCAAGTATGATCGCATGCACATTCTAGTTCAATTAATTGAAGTGTTATCCATTTGTCATGCTGTTGTGGGTTGACTGTTGAGTAGGCTGACTAGTATTTCATTGATCGATCAGCAGGGCATATCTGTTTATTACGAAACTCTGAATCTCTTGTTGTTGCTTGTATACAGTGCAGTGCAGACCGGGTAAGCTGTGAAGAAGTAGATGATGCTTATACAGTTCGGAACTAGTGAGAAGGTGGTGGTTCTCCCGGTATGCCATGTAATCTGTACAAGTTTGAGAGAATCGAAAGGAATGCTCTGCAACTGAGATTCATTTGTTTCAAATGTATAATGTATTTGTGTAGTTGCTTACAATGGGAACTGAATACTGACTATTTGATTAAGAAAGCAAAGAAGAGGCATGTGCCCTTAACTCTGTCTAGTGACCGTGTGTTCTGGTTAAATGTGCTGAATACTGACTATTTGATTAAGAAATCAAAGAAGATGCATTTGCCCTTAACTCTGTCAAGTGACTGAGTTCTGGTTAAATGCGCTCCATCGGTGGGACTATGAACTTATTTTGGGCAGGTTTTTTTCCTCTTGTAAACACGTCAGTCCATCTGCGAGGATCTGAAGGAAATTGCACTTCTGAGATACTGAAATGGAACTAAGTTATATGTACTGAAGTGATTGCACCTTTTTCTCAAACATGGATCTAAATGTATGTCATTTTGTATTAAAAGAAATGATTGCACCCTGATTCATTGTTTTTTTAGAAATATCACCCTGATTCTTTGTAGCCTCATGTAAGCATTTTCGAAGTGTACATTACAGGTACAGATATAAAATGTTGGGCCGGTGGGAAGCAACTGTCTGATGACTAGCAGTATGAAGGATCTGATTTAGACTTTCTGTGTTATGGATATGCAACTATCTAACTATTCCCCCTACCGTTCTGCAGACCTGGAAGTTACTCTGCACGTCAAGTGGATGCACATCACGTGAATGAGGAAGCGAAGATGGAGAAGGAGGTTGAGTTGAACCGGAGACGAAACGGCTATGGATTCAGCAGAGCGAGCAGCCAGAGTTTATCTTCCTCCAGGTTCTCTCCCATAATTATATTTTTTGTGACGTCGTATCAATTGGGTTGCCTTTGAATCAAAATCTGCACCATTTGTTCATGTTTTGTACTAGTGATAGAAGTGCAATTCTTCTTAGATGGGCATAGCTCATTGGTTGGGAGCACAAATGACAAAGAATGTGATGATCATTTTGAAGTTCTCCTCTACATTCATTTGCTTCCCCTCATCATGTCATCCGGAAGAGCATATTCTTCAATGTCTAGGATCACACACACGATTATTTATTCATTTATCCAAGCAAAACAGACAATCCACAGTATGGACAAGCACAAATGTATTTTATGAAATTGGACATAAAGTAAGGGTTCCAACATCCAAATGCATATTACAAACAGGAAGACATAGAAACTCCAACTACTGTAGAAGTAACATCTGAATATAGGTTTCAAACTATGTTTGCAAGGCTGCAATACACAAGCCAATCACATAAACTATGTTATGGTACAAGTGACTACCCACAACCACTCTCTACATCTTTCACCTAATCGCCAATCTAGTTGGCCATCAACTTGGAACATCAACTGCAAACCCAAACCAAGTCAACCAATTCTGTGCTTACTACCATTAGTTAACGATACTAGCTAAATACATGACATCAGTGATGTACAGAAAAATACAAGAACCTCGTAGTTGTTCCATTTACAATTCTAATTACTTGACAATCGGATCAATAGATTGACCTGCTAAAATAATTGACATAAACACATTGTTTAACCACCAGCGGTAAAAAATATGCGTGAAGATTGTTGAAAGCAATGCATCATGAGATTGTAACTGTACCAGGAGTACTGGTATTATCCCATAGAAGGGGATTCTGGTTCAGAACCACTAACAGATGTAAATGTTGATAGTGAATCATCGCCGAAATTCAGTTGTGATACTGACAGTCGCCTTGAATCACCAAAGTATCTATTATAGCGACTGGTATATGATCTGGGTGTTGCAAGCTCAGGGGTAGCACTGCCAAGGGATGATCGCCGAGGAGTTGGAGTCATTAGACCATTACTGCTTCCATTTGAACGGTACCCATTTGTCTTTCTGGTCATGCTGCTTGTTCTCTTTGGGCTTGGTTTAGAACCAAACATCGCTTCTTTCTCTGCAAGTAGGATGCTCTCCAATTTTTTCTGGTCCTGCAGCAATTAGGAAAAGTTATTTTAAGGTAAGAATATGCCATATTATTTTTCAGTCGATAAGGAGGATTTGGCAAACAATCGTTACCCGGTAACGCCGTTTTTCTTCTTCTTTTTGTTCTCTATTAAGTCTGTAGTCTTCTAGAACAGATACCAGCCGTCCCTGTCAAAAGCATATATAATCAATAAATATATGTCAATAAATCAACGCAACAAAAGATAAGTCTCTACACTACTGATCAGCTTGTATACATACCCCGTCATAGAGGAAGGGCTTATTTCTTGCATTTTCCCAAGCAACGGTCCGGTTTATCAGGTTGTCCACCATAGCTGAGAAAGATAAGCTATGCATTGAAATAACTGAAATCTACGAATAGTTCTCTATCACTGGAATTAAAGCCTACCTGGAATTTTAGTAACCAAAATCCGTGCTTTTTCTGCCCTTCTAAGGTTAACATGAGCACCCCTTCCAGAACTGTACCTCTTTGAGTCCTGCAAAAGGCTTTTTGTGTCACTTTCCATGATTTAGATAACCGCGGGATTATCTGAAATATACGAATGCGGTCACACCACCTATACTGTGATGCTTTCAGCTGTACTGAATCAGGTAGTTTGTACAACTGTGCAGATGCATGCTCAGAATTTGAGCACTGTAATTCTAAATAAAATATGCTTGAAAATACCTGGTTATATTCTTCAAGCCATGCCTCTTCATCACAAGCAGCAATCCATTTATTTATCCTTTCCATAATATCTTTTCGACTTAGTGACTCTTCTTTTGCTTTCAATATTTGTGATTCGATATTTGCCAGAAGCTTGGAAGGGTCAATAGTGCCTGAATGGAACATGTCAAGGGAGTCACAATTTGTAAGAAAATAGCCACAGATGAAGCTCGTACTTGAGCAAGATGCATAAATTACTACCAGAATCAATCAGAGCATTAGTTTGCTCAGGGGCTGTGCTGAGATCAGGTTCTATGTGTGCATTCTTGCATATGTCTTCTAATTCTGTCCTTCTCTTCATCATAATTTCTTTCAGTCTGCTGGTTTTAAGTTCAGTTAACCTCTCAACCTCACCTTCCATCTGCATAAGAAATTAACACCCCAATTTGTAAAGAAAAATGATTAAGGTAGGCAACAGACAATGTATTAAAGAAAAAAAAGGTGAGCTGGTAAAACCTTCTCGATTGTTTCCTGAGAGAGAACACCCGGTGATGTAATTCCTTCTTCTGGTGTTATGAGAATGCTCATTACTCTGCTGAATTGTCTCTTCTCCTCTTCAGAAGAGTCCATTATCTTCCAGAGCTGACATAATGATTCCATTGTGTCTCTCATCTGTAGGGAATTGATTGTTTGAGAATCTGTTATGCAGAACTGATGATGACAAAACAAAGAAGAACAGAACCTTGACAGTACCTTATCGATTCTAGATTTTCTCTCTGCTCTTAGATTTGATATTGTGCTAGCAAGGCCTTCCAGCGTGCTATTGCTGATGTTTCTGGACTGCTCAACACCATTCTGATGTAAACTGGGGTGAACTCCATTTACGGTCTTTCCGAAATCAATTCCAAGGACTCCACATAAAGAATGCACTTCATTTACATACTCCAGAACTCTATTAAGTCTATCAGACTGAAAAAATTGCACACAAGATTCAGAAATGTGCATGATACATTAATGAATATATGTTGCCAATCAACACACAATCCTAAAAGAACTTAAAGTTAATGACTTGCAGCCGTAGACAGTTAGTATGCACTACATGGCAGTGGCTATAATAGCAAATTAATCATCTTATTGGCCGCTTTACAGGCAGACAACCCTAAAATCTTGGGAGGCACAGTTTTCTAAGTGAACCAGAAGGAATAGCTAGCATTCTTTAGAAGCTGCGTAAATGTACTTTACAAGACTAAATATTTTGAAAATCAACCCAAGAGTTCAGATTAACTAGAGTATCCAGGATGATTTGTTTTACCTTGTCTTTCTTAAGAGCACGAAGTTCTGCTTGGTAGCTATTAAGCTTCCTTGTTGACAAATCGTGTTCATCAGCAGCAGGATTATTTGCATTATCACCCTGATCACTGGGCTCACTCAACTCAGAGCGTATCTTCTCAATCTGTGACTGAATATCGTAATACTGCTTGATCCTTTCTTCTTTCTTGCATTTCAGGTTGTCGAGTACAGGAGCGACAGCAGCAAGTTGTTCCCTGAGAGATACGTAGCTCTTGTCTTTCTGCTTAAGTGTGGAGAAATTAACATAATCATGGTAAAGAAAAGATTAAATTCAAAAAATATTCTTTGCCACAAGCCCATGTCTCTGATAGCAAAATTAGTTGCATTTTTTTAACTTGAAAGAATGGGAGGTTTTTTTTTTGACAGAGATGGGAGGGGTTCATTTATCAATTACTACCTCTGTTCCAAAATAGTATAAGATGTTTTGGTACGCCATCTCGGTGAAATGAACTGCGTAAGAATAAGTTATAGAAAAAAGTACTAGAGGGTTTGACTGAATCATGACTAGTTGCCTACATTAAGGTGGTGTTGCCTAGAGAGTTTGCTATAAGTCCATAGCTACTTCAACAAGAAGCAGCAAGCATCTCGCACTCCTATTTAATAAATCCACAACTTGAACCATGCATGTTTATAAGCAACAGCCAGATTCCATCATCTCAAGGGAACTCAGTAACCACTCAGAAAGCCAACAGGCAACCAACCCAATTAGTGCATCATCATCATTACTATGCATACCTTGAGATACAGCTTGTGCTCCCCTAGAGTAGCCATTAACAATGCAACTTCAGCTTCTTTGGTGGCCACAGACTGGTGCAGCTGGACCCTGGTCCGATTGGCATCGTCCACCTTCCTGCGGTACACCTCCATGCATTCTCTTTCTATCTCTGACAAGACCTTGCTCTTCTCACCCTCATCTTCCCCTACCTCTGTCCAGATTTGCTGAGTGCCAGAAACAACAGGGCATGAGTTATGACTTGTGGTTAATGATACTGGGCCTTCAACCCTTATGGTCAAATAAATGGGAACCTAACATTTTATAGTTGATGCAGTAGAGGAAATTTGTATTATTGGAAGATGATCATGTGGTCCCCTGATCATCTTGTTTGCAAAGAAATACAGTAAAGTCATAACTAGCTAACTGATGGCATTACAGGTGAAAAAAGAGTATTACTTGTCGAAGACACAAATTTGTCCCATCTCACAACTACCTGGCGCACTAAACCGAATAGAATCAAGGAATTGCTTTTTGAGGTGCTGAAGAACCAGAAAGGTGAAAAAGAGAGAAGCTTTCACGATAAAGCCACTGCGCTGAGGCAAGCAGTTCACCTGCCGAGCAGCTCACCACCATGAGAAAAAATAGACAGCAGCTCCACAAGGCATACTCGGTTACGCATAACTCTAATAAAGGAAGGTTTTGACTTTTCCACAACTTGTATAACACTATAACCCCAAGAACACTCAACTCTGTAGTCTCCAACCACAGAGGAAACTCGTGCACAGGGACACTGATCAAAATCCAATTCCTACTGTAATTTTTCACATGGTAGAAGAGATGGAAGCTGAACTTTTTCTCTTGCAAGGAAGCGGAATAATTAAGCGCAGACAAGAACAAATTCACGACGAAAAGGCGCGAAGGAACCTCGAAGCAGGAAGACAGCAGAGACATTTGAGGAGAACATGACAAAAAAATCCAGAAAAACTGCTACGATGCAAATTTTAAACCGAGCTCCAGTTTACTCGAGGGCGCAAGCAAAGGGGTCAGCACGTACCTGGAGCTCTCTGAGCAAAGCGCCACAGCCAGTACCCTCCATGCCCACCATGGAATCAAGCAGAGGAACGAAGCACCACCGAAGGAGGGCTCAAAGAAGAGAGGAGACAAGAAGGTGACAGGACAAGAACGAGGAAAGGTAAGCAAAGTCTGAGGCTTCTCCACGCTCCCCTTATAGCCAAAGCAGCGTCTGTGCTTTCAGCCTCATCTCGTGGGATTAGAGAAAGAAGAGCATGCAGGGCAACCTATGGATCAAAGGAGCTCTTTCTCTGGTAATTTTTTGGAAGTCTAAGCTACTGGCTTTGTTGCTTTCTGCTGCTGGAATGGAGGGAAGGAGGAGAATGGCCAGACTGCATGAGAATTTGGGAAACTTTGCCTGGGTTTTTGCTAGTGGCTGTTGTTTCGGGAGGTTCTTTGCTGCTTTTGTTTGGGGAGGGAGGGGGTTGCGATGGTGGAGGGAAGAGGCAACGGAGGGTGGCCTTTGTCTTTCCTCTTTATTTAATGGTGTGGTAAGGTGTGTGGCTGTGCACGGAAGATTCCTCGAATTTTGTAAAACCTGAATGATTTGGTCCAGCTGGTGCTCAAAGTACTCTTAAACAAAGAAAAAGAAAAGGTGTTACTGCACTGTCTCAATTGCTACTGGTAATCGCCAATGGACACAAACTTCCCACCTGGGATGTGCTGTCACCTCTAGTCTCTAGTCCTCTATTCAAGAGTCCATGCTAGTATGTTTGTAGTGGCACCAGAAATTACCAGCAGGGTTTTTAATCTTTTCACAGCAGACCAGGAGAAGTACTATCACGGTACTGCAGCTTTCTCCTAAATTGTCTGGAATTGTGAAGGGGAGAGGAGAGACCGTGAAGTTGCAAAGGGAGTTCACCGAATCCACCTGAGCTACCTGGGCGCAGAGTACGTACAAGAACTGAACATCCCCCAGGCCTGATATACACCCTCGCGCCATTAACTGCACCCTCCGCTTTTATGCTGCAAAGGGGCGATATCATGTGATGCCGTTCTTGGTCTGGATCAAGCCCGATTGCCATCTTTGGGGCGTGCAAAGTGGCCAGTCCGAAAGGTCTTCACGATCCATCCGACAAAAGGTACGTAGAACTAGCCAACCAGCACGTCCACATGTCTTGCACTGTTTACTACTTCCTCCGTTCCAAATTAGATGACTTTCATTTATCCACGTGTGGATGTATTTAGACATGTTACAAGTATAGATACATCCATATTTAGACAAATGGAAGTCATGTAATTTGTAACGGAGGGAGTACGACATTCTCGCGGAAATGGTGGATCGTCGAGACGGTCACGTGCATATAACTTCTTATTTTTCTGAAATGCAGCTTGCGTAGAACTTGCAGCCGGATACGCAGAAAAAAAGGGTCACTATCGTCCTACGGAGTGATGAACCCTCGGGAGTCAAAGAACTTCCCGATTAATTGGTCACCCCGAATGCGTTAACCTGCAGGTCTGCAGCAAACTGAAGTCAACACGTAACTGAACCTTCTCAACGCATGGGCACCCGCTTGATTAGGTAAGGCTAGTGTTGTTTAGCTGAGCATTTGCATCTCTCGGTGGACGCTTGCGCCTGATAATTGGGTCTAGTTAATCATTCATGCGGTCTCCGTCGGCGTAAATGATTGGGCCCGCCCAACGTAGGAATCGACTAGACATTCTTTAGAGATGAGAGGAGAGCAAACCAACACGATGAGGTGGACGCCCGACCGAACTCCACGGTGACCCGAGAGCTCAATCGATATGTGCTGCATGCCCCGTAACGCGATATGTGCTGCTGACGTGTATTATCTATATTTTTTGATCAAGAAGGAGATTTGTGCATCATACCCTGAGTTTCTTTCCTGTCTTTTCAGTAATCATCATCAAGTGCATTTTGTGCACCGAAGCAGAGATAGTACAACTAACCATTGATTTGTGCTTCTATATTTCCAGAAACCATCAGGAGTGTGAACCTAGCACAAAAAAGAATATCCAACTATCGAAACTAGGCTTGGTGCTCCAACGGGGCCTGCAGTTGTCCACGTCCGGATGGTGAGTTAATCTGCACTTAGCAAGGCAATTATGTTTCTCCAACATTAAGTGAAAGGCGCTACTAAACAAAACCCAAACAGCTAGTCAAATTAGGATGATGGGATAACTAAAGGTCAGATATATACGTCCTAATTCGGGACCAACAAGATGCCCTACGTATATCTATATCTCGCGCGAATTCAGGGGGGAGCCGACCGTGATCTGAACGAAAGAAGGGTGTCTCATGTCCCCAGCGAGCGATAGCATGCCCGTACTAGGTGACATGTCACCGCATATGCACTTTGTGAGCCGTGGCTCTGTCTGCCCTGCGAGGCTGCGAGGCTGCGAGCTTATCTGCAAAGACATATCATTGCCTGCCTGGTGATACCTACCTTCCATGGTGGATCAATTTTGCACACGATCGAGTGCTTGAGGGCCAAATGATTGCCTTATCTTGCCGCTCTCTATGGACCATGTCCAGGAGTTATCGGCATGTTACGACATACAGTACCTCAGGGGGGAGATACATACGTACATGCATGCATGAATGTGATTCTCTGTACTACGTACAGAGCTACAGATAAGTATAGCCGTATACCAGCTAGTCGTATTCGGGACAGGACACAAAGAGAAGATCATGACATGCATGGGGTTGAGCCACACAGCAGAAAATTAAACCACTATTTTTTTCTGGTTCCAGCAAATGATTGATCGAGATGGATGACTGGTGGCAGCTAGCTGGAGGTGGAACACAGTTAGAAGTGTGTATGTTTCCCTAACTTATACTCCGTACTACTTCAACGTTTTTCTGTTCTTCAGCATAATAAGCTTCTCGTTTTGTATTACTCCCTCCGTTCTAAATTAGATGACTTCCATTTTTCCAAATGTAGATGTATCTATACTTATAACATATCTAGATACATTCACATGTGAATAAATGTAAGTCATCTAATTTGGACGGAGGGAGTATCTTTTAGCTGTCGGTAGCTTTGAAATATGCAAGAAAATGTGAAGGTAAAAAAGTGTGCGACTTATTCTCGGTAAAATGAAAATTAACTTAGTTTTCAGTCAAATGACGTTATCAAATCTTAGTTGCAACACATGTCGCAACTCCTTCCTACTACGAATCACGAAGCAAATCTAACACATTTTTCTCAGTTGCAACTCATAGGTGCACGAATCACGATGAAGATCATATGGTATAGAACCTCACTGAGCACCTACTTAATTCTCACTAGCCGAGAATTAGCCAAACCGTAAAAAAAAGGAGTGAGGGACTGAGGGTTTTGTGGCTGTGAAAGCAGAGGAAGAGCAACATAATTTTTTTAGGGGAGGAAGAGCAATAGATGAACCCTCAAATTCGGATCGAGATTATTGGGCTTAATTAGCTCGGGTCACAAGTTCACCACTTCATGAGCATCCTCTTTCCCGCAGTGTGCAAGTTCCACGCAGTAGTAAGCTGATGCACACGCCTAGTTTCCGTTTTTTTTTTCTTTTTTGATCGAATGGAGACAGTGCATACTACTGTTTCTACAGATAGGGTACAAAATTTTGAAGGGAAAAGTCCATTTTAAATCTTGAACTCGTAGAGATTAGACAAATCAAACCATGAACTTGAAATCCCGGTTGTTGGCGCGCTAAACTTGTGAATTGTGTTTTTCAATTCACAGTGAGCTCCTCCCCGGTTCCATTTCAAGAAACGAAACCATATATAGTTCATCAACTTATAGGAAACTAAACTTGTGAATCCCGGTTTAAATTGAACCTAGACATTTTCGTTGCACGGGGAATGTGACGATTCCGACCGGTTACTCTCACTGACATGTGGACCTTACATGTAAGACCATTCTTTCCTCCCTTCCCTCGCTCTTCGTTCTGTGTCATAGGTCCCTGCTGGCCGCACCTCTCTCACCTAGGACGTCGACCGGAGCATAGGAGGTGGCCGACCCAACAATGTCTCGATCGGCCTCCGTCCAGCCACTGTGATGCGCCATGCGCGCGTGCGAGCGAAAGTTGGAGGGTGGGATTTCGAATTCAAGGCTCGATTTGTGTAGCCTCTACGAATTCAACATTTAAAATGGATCGTTTCAATTTTGAAAGGCCTACAAGGCTACGTACGAGCCTGCAGATAGCTTCCAACTAAGATGTTCGAGAGAAAACTTGCAACTTATGATTTTTTATTTTGTAGCGAGCAAGACTACCTTGAGACACAAAGTGACGCTTCCATGATAATGCCGAGTGATGCTCCCGTCTCCCGTCGTAGTGCACCGGCCGGCCGCTTAAAAGAATAGCACTCGATCCTTTGAGTTTGTGCATCTTATTCAGCGTTATCGATCTAAAGAAATCCATTGCAATCATCTGGAAAGGCCCGCGCCCGCCTGAGGAGCTAGCTAGCTACTCCAAACTCCAGCTGTTCCACACTTGCACGTCGATGTCGGCCGTGGAGGTGAAAAACCAGGTCGATCGGCGCGCAAGACAGTGAAGGTGTCCAACGGCGCGATCGAAGCTAATCTTACCGACGGCTCCTCTTAACCATATGTCTGGGTAGGGATCCGCAGGAGCCGGGGGCGGGGCGGTGGCGTGTCGCCGTGCGGCAGCGGGCACGGGGAAGCCCGCCGGATCGCCTCTCGAAAAGCAGAGGGAGCGGCACTAGTCGTCGTCCATCTCCCAGATGTGACCGTACGTGCGGTTCGTTCACACACCATCTCGATCGTAGACGGCAACTTAATTAGCGCATGATTGGCCACTCATCATCATGGCTTAATTTCACACTATACGTATCACAGTACCACGTACAGTACGTTTGGAGCTAGCTAGCGTGTGGTCTATCCAGAGCTCCTAGTTGCATTCATGGTGGATCGTCCAAGGTGCGGTTCAGTGGCCTGTTCGAGCAGGTTCATCGCGAGCCGCATGCATAGCAGCCTCACTGTATAGACCTGAGTAGTACTACAGTTTAGTAGTATTGCGATCTCGTCACCTGGGCAATAAGTAATTAATGTGAATATGTAGTTTTGAACTTAAAATGAATTCCACTAAGCTAACTATTATATTATAAACTGATGTTTTCCATGGCCATTCTTTATTTGTTCTGGATTTTTTTTATATCTAACATGAGTTCGATTCTTGGGTGCAGAGTTATGATTATATATGCTCCCATGGAAATACCCTGATGCAAAGAAGGTACATATCTTCCGACGAAATAGAGAAAGTGTCCTCCGGGAACGCAATCTACTAAATTAGTTGGTGTAGCCAAAGAAGAGGATATCCCCTTTTTGTACCCATTGGTCTTCAGACCAGACCCATACCATAGCTACAAACACTTTAGAGTCGGAGGAGACTGGCCAGATCGCCTTCTTGAGTGATGAACAATTATTGTCCTTGATGCCAATAGTTTGGTATCTAGCTTCAGTTTGTAAGACTAACTAAATGATTATTCTTCTCTTTGAAGTGATGTGTGTGATATTTCCAGTTTTATGCAGAAAGTTATATTGCAGAATTTTTAATAAATCACACTAAAGACCAGAAGGAAAAAAATCTACATGACGGAGTGAAGACCCGAGGAAAAGTTCAGAATATTCCAGCTATCTAGAAGTATATGAGTACTTCAAGTACTTTTTTTGTTCATCTGCGTAAAAACTGGCTCTAAATTTGGCAGATCTTAGCTCCAAAATAGACAACAGTCCCACTTCAGTAGCCTTAAGAAGTATGTGCTGCAGAGACTCCATCATAAGGATAAACAACATCGGGGAGAGGGGGTCTCCCTGCCTCAGCCCTCTCTTGTGTAGCAGCAGATTTCCCGGGGTGCCATTGAGTAACCCGCAAATGCATTTTTTAAGCCGCAAAACTTGTGAACCTATTTTTTTAACCGGCGGACAAATAATTGAACCTGCGAACATATTACTTGTAACCCATGAATTGTATATCTCTTATATTTTTAAACCTCGTGAACATTTTTTCAAACCCCATGAATTTCTTGTAAATTATGTAATTACTTTTCAACCACGTAAACGTTTTTTGAACCCTATCAACATTTTTTAAGACATGCTAACGTATTATTTTTTAACCCTTGATTTATTTTGAGCCCTCATGAAAAGGAAAATAAAAATAAAAAACAACGAAAAAGGATGAAAAGAACAAAAAAGAGGAAGGAAAAAAGGACATAAAAAGCCAAAAGGAAAAAAAATACTAGCACGTAATGGAAAACCTGAGCAAGTTGGCCAAGTCGCGTGCAAGAAACAAACACACCTACGCTAGATACATGGGCCTATCCCATTACCTCCGTCGTCTTCACTCTTCAGGCGGGAATACTGTCCTTGCTGCCAATACATCTTGGACTAACTAAATGAACATTATTCTTTGAAGGGATGTCTGTGATATTTCCAATTTTATGCAGAAAATTGTATTGCGGAAATTTCAATTAATCACACTAAAGACCAGAAGGGAAAAAATCTACATGATGGAATGAAGACCTGTGGGACGTGGGTGTTGATGTATGTGGAAACGTTTAGAATATTCCAGCTAGTTAGAAGTGCTATATGAGTACTTCAAGCACTTTTTTTTGTTTATGGTACCTATAGTATGAAGGCAAATCTGAGCAAATATGCGATGATCTACTATAACACGTTTGTTCATAACACGTTTGCTCAGATTTGTCTTCAGACCTGAAATGTTTCCAAAAGTATGAAGAATGCATTGAGTTGCCTCCATCGTTGCCTCGAAGCTGGAGCTGGATGGATAGTACTGCGATCTCGTCACCTGGTCAGGTCATCAGAGAGGTTCGGTATAGTCATCCGCGACGACGATGACGAGGAGCACACGTAGGCGACACATGCACATGCTACATGCATATATGCTTGTTACTGTAACTCCTGCTTATTTATTGAGTTAAGGCAAGTCTTTTGCCTTTCTCTCAAAAAATATATGCTTGTTCCATCTCGAGTTGCTTCATGCTTGCGTGTTGTGACTTTTTTTTGGTTGAGGGGAGGCTGTTGTGGCAGATCGCACCCCGGTCAACACAGTCTCTGAGCCGGCAGATGAGCCCGTGAATTCGCAAAGGCTCTATAGAACCAGGTCTGGGCAAGCATGGTATCCGGTGAGCTGGTCCTGGGAGCACGGGAAGAGCTATATCGCGTCCGTGAGCGGCACGTTCTGCGTCGGCCGTTGGAGAGGCCCAATAAGAAAAGCACATTTTCTTTTCATTTTCTTTACTGTTTTCTGTTTTCCTTTTTCTGTTCCATTTTTATTTTTCACTTTTTGTGATTTCAAAAAATGTTCGAATTAAAAAAATTGTACATTTTTTGAATGTGGAAAAAAATTGAATTTGAATATTTTTAAAATCTGAACATTTTTAACTTCGAACAATTTTTTAATGTGAATAAATTTCGAATTTGAACAATTTTTGAATGTGCACAAGTTTTGAATTTGAGCAATTTTTGAAAGTGAACAGTTTTTTAATATGAACAAAATGTTGAATTGGAACAATTTTGAAATGTGAACAAATTTTGAGTTGGAACAATTTTCGAATATGGACGAATCATGAAATTGAACAATTTTCAAATATGAACAAATTTTGAATTGGAACAGTTTTTGTATATGAATAAAATTGAATTTGATCAATTTTTTAGTATGAACAAATTTTAAATTTGAACAATTTTCGAAAACATTTTTCAAAATCATAAAAAGAGAAAAAAGAGAAAAGAAAGGAATAGAAAAACAAAAAATTTAAAGTATGAAAAAGGAAAAAGAAAAGAAAAAAGGAAACAAAAAATAAGTAAAACGGAAACAGAAAAGAAAAAAGAAGAAATGGGCCGGCCTAGCAGCGGCGCGCTTCAGGCGGCGCGGCCGTCTAGCACCGCTACTGGGCGATATATAGCATTTGGCTGGGAGCGCCTACTTGCGCTACCGCCTGCTGCCTCTCCATCATGGGCCACTCCAAAAAGCCCAATAACAAGTATTGTTTATGTTTTTATTTTTATCTTTTCTTCTTTTTTTATCTCTTTTCCTGTTTTTTCTAGTAAAATAATGTGTTCTCATTTTTTAAAAAGAAAGAAAAAGAACAAATATGTTGTAAAATAAATAAATGGTCACATACTTAAACAACTAATAAAAATATGTATGTTATTTGAACAATTATAAAAAATGAAAATTTTACATTATTTGGACGATTTTTCATATATGAAAATATACTATATTTGAACGGTTTAAATATATATATTTATTTGAACAAAATTTTAATAGGAACGATTTTTTAGGATGAACATTTATATGATTTTAACAAAAAATAATCACATTTACCTTATTTGAACATAGAAAAAATAAATCCAAAGAAATAAAAAAATAAAAACTAAAAGGAAAAATAGAAAAAAATATTAAGAAAAAGGAAAGAAACAGAAAAGATAAAACATAGTAAAGCTCAACTGGGTCAGCCCACTACGCCTGGGTGGGGATGCGTCGAATAGGATTTGCCGTTAGCCAAGCCGCTTGGTGCACACCTTACTCCGAAGTGATTGAAAGAACACAAAATGAAATAAGATGAAACTCAAAAAAAAAATTCAGGCACATCCCATCGCAGTAGCAATTTGTTTTTTATACACAACTGCATGAGGATATAGGCCCAAACCAGTCAAACCATTTTTGCCGAGGCTCCTCTATAGCCAGCCACAAAGGTCGATCCGTGGGGGAGGGGCAGCGGCCCCGCTCCCGCCCCCGATGATATGTCAGAGGGACTACCGTATTAGTTGTATGCTAGTCCGAATAATCCGACCATTAACAAAGTGCATGTCTAATACTTCCGTTCTGAACATCAACGGAGCCACGCCCAACCAGATATGCATGCGACCAGTCAGGAATTGCCACCTATGCTCGTATTTAAATAAATAGATATGTATTTCACACATATGTTAACGTAATATATTAAATCAAGAAATTATTTTTATAAATAAATTTCAATATCATTTTTCAATGGGTTTCCACGATTTTTTTTAATAAATGTTTCAAGAATTCAAAAGTTCAGTTTTCTAATAAAATTTCTTACTATTTCGGCGATATGTTATTTTATGAAAAGGTCAAGAAATTACAAATTTGCCACACAAATTTCAGTTATTTCCGAAAAAATCCACGTAGATTGCGCACATATTTAGATTATTTCAGACTTTGAATCAGTTACGGTTCAAACACGGTTCTTTAAAAAGTTTTACAAGTTTCGTTATTTTTCCTATATTTTGGAATATATTTGTAAAAGGTGTGTTAAAAACACGATGACATTTTTTACATGTGCGAATTTTTATGAAATATTATGGTATCACAAGAAACCATAATGAAATATGCATGAAATCCCTATTATACTCAAACATATGTCGTACTGAAATGAAAAAGGGCAAATATGATAAATTAGTTTTGTTGAAATTTTATTTTGTTTCAATACAATTTCACACTCAAATGTTAAACATTTTCAAAATGTGTCCAATATTGATCTTATTTTGAAGATCTCCTCACGAGGAATTCAAAAATAAAAAATAAGACCTTGTTCAAACGATATGACCAATACAAAAATAAGAATGAAATTAAAAAGAATGGGTAGGTGGATAGAGAGACTGCACTTTACAATAAAATGTACCACCCTGTCACTTACGTGTGGGGTTCCAGCGAACTGTATCCACATGTCATAGACTGAAAAGGTATGTGGGCAATTGGGTAGATTTTAATAGGCACATGATATACCTACAAATTTGCATGTTTTATACAAAAATAAGAAAGAGAAATAGCCTAGCAAGGGTTCCGAATCACCACGCGCTAACGAACGCTCTATGCGACCCCGGTAGGGTGCGGAGCCGTTAGAAAATCCGCGTTGTAAGCACAAGAGCCAATGCCACAGTGACATGTACATAGAGTCGGACGTGTACGGGAACGTGAAAGCACATGTATATCTATTTAGACCATTGATTTTGTTTTTCCACATGGAGCATCACACATATCATTTCATCATGAAATTTGGCACATATGTAGAACGTACAGTTGTATATTTCGTCACCAAAATTATTTTCTTCATAATTGTTTGTAATGTTTTACTATTTTTTTAATTTTTTTAATTCGGGCAAGAGCATGTGAGTTCGGGAGCCAAAACACCACTCTCAATATCTACTTGCTAGTTTGTAAATCTAATCTAATGATTGCTTCTTGCTATTATGAATCAGATAGTCTCATAATTATTTTGTACTTTGTTCAACTTTTTATATTTTATACTAACTAAAATAGTTGAATTGTTCAAGTCATGAGGAGAAAGGCGTCATGAATAGGTAATAATTTAAATGCAGTTGGTTGAACCGCCAATTCTACAGCTGAAAATATAAATCCAAAATCGAGGGGCCATAGGACACTGAGCAACCTACCGAACATGATGCTTCCAATCCCGACCCAGCTGATACGCAATCTTCCTTTCAAAATATGTGTTAAATCAAACTTCCCATCAAAATATGGAGTCATTTGTCAAACTCTCAGAACAAGCTTGAATCGAAAGCGCAACATATCAGCTGAGACCCTGGGAAATGCCAACAAAATGGGGTACATTAGAAACTTGCTATATTCTCTTCTGATATCTCTTGTATGATCATTGTCTTCTTCGTCCCCCATGCTCAAATCCTGAATCCGCCCTTGGCCAGCCACATACCTTGCGTTCATTTTTGTGTTTCAGAATCAGCCGGCTTGCGTTCATGAAAAGGCGCATCACGTGCAACGTGAACCGGGGCCCGAGAAGGAAGCAGGCACGCGATGCGATTCGTGCCCGGTTGATCTGGTCTGGCCAGGGTCCGACCTAGCAGCCTTGGACGCCACGCCCAAGCCAAGCACCCGATGCCATCCCTCTTGGCTGCTGCGACGGTATAAACAGACACGCGATCCTTCAACTGAATCCCATCACAAGCTGTATATTTCCATCAGGATTGCGGTTAGTTCCGGGATGGGCAAGACATGGGCTCTCATCAGCCACCTCCACGCCATCGCAGGGTACGTAGATGCATCACAGAGCTCTCAAGACTCATGAATCCTTCCGTTTCGATCACTAATTTGGCCAAGTAATCTTGTGGATCATATGGATGCTTCTCTTTCCTTTGCAGGCCCAGCCTGACCCTGATATACCCGCTGTAAGTGAACACCTGCAAGCAGTCACACCGTTGAGTTGTAGCCTATTCTTAAATAAATGCTGATCAGATGTGTATGGCTAAGATGCTGATTTGGGCCAGGTACGCGTCGATCTGCGCGATGGAGAGCACGTCCAAGCTGGACGACGGGCAGTGGCTGTCCTACTGGATCATCTACTCCTTCATCGCCCTCTTTGAAATGGCAGTCGAGCGAGTCCTGTACTGGTAATTCAGACTAGCTACTACCTGTAATCTGTTCGGTTCTCAAAATCGATCCATATACCCGATGCAATGCAATTCGCCATCGTGTGCAGAACATAATTGTTTCTTCTTGTTGCAGGATACCGATATGGTACCCGGTGAAGCTGCTGTTCGTGGCGTGGCTGGTGCTGCCGCAGTTCAGGGGCGCCTCCTTCATCTACGAGAGGTTCGTCAGGGAGCAGATCAGGAAGCACGGGGTGAGGCTGCACGGCCACGGCCATGGTCACGACGCAGGCCACGGATCGCACGTCCACGTCCTCAAGGTAATGGCTTGGATCTTACCCGGGGCTGTCTGTCTACTCACGGCGACATCGTCATGAACTCATGATGCTTAATTGTTTTGCTCAACCTGCAGGCTGAGCATGGCGTGCACTGAGGAGCAAAGGCAGAATGTTGGCTCGTCCGTGAAGCTGACAAAAGCGGCGAGGGTTCCCTTTCGCTGTGGAGCAGCGACGCATGGTTTGCTAATTTGTATATGTTGCGCAAGATCGATGGGAGCGCGTCGTTGTCTGTGTGATGCTTATGTCGCCAGGAGACTTGCTCGCAGCACTTTGGTTTGAGGTCTGAATGTATGATGATACCAAACAATGTACAGTACTTGAGTAATTCCACATGGTCCATTGTTGTCAATTAGCGAGCGGATTCGATCATGTTCGTCGTAATTGTTTTTTCTTTCGACTAAAGAGCTTATATAGCTCCTGATTTCATTAACGTCAGGCCTGTGGATCGGCTACTTCAATATGAGCAAATATCAGGGAACTACACAAACAAACCTCAAACAACCCTACAAACTCGATATACGTAGTTGCAACAGAAAATTTAACACTGCAAAGCCAGTGCTACAGTTTAATGTTCTCCAAACGGAAAAGAACCACAACCTCGAGACAAATCAATACCATCACCAATCTCTCAGACTACAACAGTAGTAGTCATTGGGTGATACTAAAAGCCCATTCACCACTTACGAGAGAAGGCGCCAAACTTCAGCAAACCCTCTATCAGTGGCTTAACTGAAAGTTCATCCCAAAATTCCAGCGTTTGTTGCAATTAATAGATATATCTGCACAATGCTGATGCTACGAGGGGTAGAGCTATGTTGAAGCCGAAGTGGGCAGTGGCCCTCCCATCCCATCTTAAAACAGTGAAGATTGACAGATAAATCGGCCCACTAAAGAAAAAAATGTGATGTTCTTTGGGCTGGCCGCCCAATAGTCTGGTTGTAGCTCCGCCAGTGGCAAGTGGCAACGACATCTCAAGGGGTGCTCCTATATGCCGCCAGTACCACAGCGACACGAGCATGCCGCGCACCCACGGTATTCTGTTAGGCCGGCCTAGCAGGTATTTCTCCTTTTCTTTTTAATTTTTACAGACTATTTGTTCTTTTTTATATTTTCAGTTTGTTCTGTATCACCAATATATATTATTAATATGGTTTCGTCTTGTTTTAAACATTTTAAAAATATTCTTTTTAAAAGCATGAACATTTTTAAAAAATAAGAAGCTTTTTCATCGCCGGTCCCTCGTTCGGCGAAACTAAGCAAGCCCACACGCCTCGTCTAATGTGATAACCAATAACCCAAACTCTAGATTAGGTTCCTATTTAGCTTAGATTTGTTTGCTAGTTCTAGTTGTTTGGTTAGATTTGATTGCTAGTTTCTAGCTGTAGTTCTAGTTATTTAGAGTAACTTTGTTGTTCGTTTTCTATGTGAAACGTGGGTTAAATCTTTGCCCCAATCTATTAATTAAAATAGAGTTTTACAAGAGAGTAAAAGGGGTATATATGCATTACAAAAACTACTCTCGCGGCATTATTTCGCTCAAACGCTTGGCACCGCGGTGACCCAAAGCCTCGCCTCACTCTTAATTAAATCAAAAATTACAAATGAAGGCGCATGCTTGTTGCGGAAGACACGTGCATTTCTATCATTCAAAATATCCCAAGACATAAGCATCGTTAGTAAGGCCAATGCTTTTCGGTTGGGCGAGGTGGATCATCATTCTTTGAGTGTGAGGGATGGCCAAAGTGTGGTGTCATGAGAGGAGAGATCAAGCCATTCTTTGACAAGCCCCCTAACCTAATGGTGAAGCGACAATGAACGAGGAGATGGTCCACCGAATCCGCAACGCGCTTGCAAAGAGGGAAAAGGTTACAATTTGGCCATCCTCTCTTAGCAAGGTGATCCCCCGTCCAAAGCCTATTTTAGAGAGCAAGTCAAAGAAAGTGCACACCTTTCATATCAACTTCTTCATGTCGGATGAGACTGCACCGATGAATTGAGCCTTGTAAGCCAAGGCTGCGGAATATTGCTCATTAGTGGAGAGTGACCAAGAGATCTCATCCTATGTGCCTTGCACCAAAGTAATAATCCCACCGTATCAAAATAAGTGTTTTAGATTTGCCAAAATATAAATATATCAAGACATAAAACACGTCTAGATACATCCATATTTGGACGAATCAAATACACTTATATTTTGGGACGGAGGGAGTATTTAGAGTTCAGATTTGGTTGCTGGTTTTAGTTCAAGCTGTTTCCTTAGTTCAAATTATTTGTGTGTTAGTTCTAGTTCAAGATTATAGTCTAAATTATTTGCGTATCGTGTTTGATATCCAATGTTGCGTGTGGGAGCCAGGAGTGCTGTGACTGTAAGAAGGCCGGCCTCTGGTGAGAGTGGATTTTTGGAGGCCGAGCTACATGGAGCTTGTTTTTTCAAAAATTTGAAATCGACTTATTTTAAGTTTTTAAAAATCACGAAAAAATTCCCAGATGTAGATATTGTCTAGATATATAATCCTGCAAATTTTCAACTTCAAAATCATTGTATTTTGGCCTATATAAAAAAGACAAATCGGACAAAATTTCAAAATTTTGAAACTGTGTATTACTCACCACCAGATCCACTCATTTGTCTTTTTTGTGCAGCCCAAAATACAATGACTTTGGAGATGAAAATTTGCACGATTGTGGATCTAAATAATATCTACATCCGGGAATGTTTTCGTGATTTTTGGAAACTTAAAAATATCGATTTCGAATTTTTGAAAAACTAGCTCCATGTAGCTCGGCCTCCATTTTAGATTTTCAGGCCTCTGGTGCAATTTATAGGCTCGACCTGCCGCTTCCAAACTGCTTCGAGTGGAGTGGGATACTCTGTACTTAGCCGGTGGAGTCTTGTCACCGGTGAGGTGCATTGGTGGTTGCTATTGCGGACTGGACTGGCCCATTGCCTCCATGTGGCCGCCGGCGCACTGGCTCGTGTCCACCCCGTCGCCCGTCGGCGATGGAGACATCGTGATTGAATCGGGCATTGGCACACCATACGGAGCATGTCGTCTGCCGCCGGCGTACGCAAAAGGTTAGACGGCCGGCCATCCCATTCCATCGGGACCGCGCCACCGCGGCACGGCGCCGCTCATCTGCATAGCACAAAGAAACTCATTCTTTTGGTTGGTCGGGACAGGACGGCCCGGCCAGCACACTCCGTGCAAAGAATGTACCATCTCAAACTTGCTGGACCAAAATAGGCGACCAAAAATGTTCCTCCAAGAATTCTGTTGGTTGGAGTTTTACTTGGCGATTGATTGGATTGTGCTCGTGAAGCACATGTATGAATCTAAAGTTGTTGAGAGTATCAGAGTAGCCCATGACATATAAGCTGTCGCCCTGGCTGCTGTGGTCTGTCTGTGCAATTGCCAACGATGAACAATGAAATCCTATATTTGAATTTCAAGCTCTCAGACGGGAATAACAGGATCGAGCTCTTGATTGTCAGCTATCAAATAATCATCATATGTATCCAAAACGTAGTAAAATCCATTATAATTTTTATTAGTCGGCTATTATTATTCGCGATTTTTTGCAATATCAAGTAGAGAACACACACTCGTCGTTAACTTATATTAAATCCATAATGACTCTTGAAATACATTTGACCACAAAACCCCCAATAAAGTATCTTGCTAACAATTAAGTTTATGATCCAGAAGTTTCTACGGGCATATATGCTTAGCTAATCATATACTCACAACATCCGTTAAGATATTTTTAGACCATATGATTTAGAGAGTTATACCATAAATATGTATAATAATCTATAATCTATGAAATTGTATAAATATGAAGGTAATAATGTTATACAAAATTAGTTTTTAAAATATAGCACAATGAATGTGTATTCTTCATCGATATACATTACAACTTATAACAAACAACACTTAACTGATATTTAGTAATTTTATTATGTGTTTAGCTACGTCAATTAATTATTAGACAATTGTATTCGATAAGTCCATATAATGCTAAAAATAGTTTGAAGTTTAAAATTTTAGTATAAATATAACTACTTTGGAAGAAAACAATCTCAGAATTGTATAATACTGTAAGTTGAAGAGCAAACAAGTAAGGCAAAATGTGCGAAAGAATCCACTAATAGTTTCATCAAGTAGGTACATGAATGTCAGCAACAGAAAGTAACTAATGTGACACCTGAACTCACATTACGATTCTACGCATAGAAAGTGATCTTAAGTGTAACGGAGATATAAGAAAAGTTCTATGCAGTTATTCAATTGATGTGATTCTGAGCAACATAAGATCGCGGTTGGCATTCACTAGGAAGGTGACAAAAACTTCTTGCAAGGGATGCACGAGACGGGCCCCAAAGGTGCACTGGATTTATGATTGAAGGCTTCCTCGTCGTCCCTCTGGTAGACAAAGTGGTCCAACATCATCCAGTCTAGGGCAGATTGAGCCATGGCCATTGATCAAGACGTGTTTAGTTAACCACATGGTACACATAATACTCGGTCTCATGCTATTTTCCCGATAGAAATTTGTTTTCGGAGGATCGTACCTGGCAAATCTCAATGGTAGCACACGATAGATGATGTTTAAATAGGTTTAGGCCTCAGTAAACAACGCCCGATAAAAGCCCTACTTCTTGTTTCTATCTTTTTGAGGGCATACAATCTCGTGGGATGTTCAATCTCGCCGATGGTGGATTATGGTCATGATGAGCGGATACTTCTCAGATGGCCACAAACTGAGTCGGTCCACATGTAGGTTGAGATAAATGCTGACCCTTATAAGATAATCTAGATCTCATTTAGACTAATCAAAGTAGGGAGTAACATATAGTAGTCATGCATATGTTACTACCCTATGTTACTACCTCTATACCATAGAATAATTCATTTATTACTTTGTAGACTCATTTTGCATTGGGAAGTGTTATGTTACGGTAACTATCTACTCCCTCCATTTGTAAATATAAGATGTTTTAGTTTTTGTCCACATTCACATGTGTCAACATGTATGTAGACATGTGTGTGCACCTAGCAAACATGTGAGCTAGATAAAACATCTTATGATAAAAAACGGAGGGAGTATGTTAGTACTCCATTTGTCTCTCTTCTTTAATTGCATGCAACATCATTTTTTCCCTTGTGTGGCAACTATGTTATTATTTATGTTACTCCCACTATAGAATGGTAGACCCTCTTCTCTCTTTTAGTTAGCCTTACTTATTCCAATTCCTAATCTATACCATAAAGCAAAGCCCTTTTTGCGCAAGGTTCTCTCCTAGGTATACAATTATCACTGATGGGAGTAATATGCCTGTAACTATAGAAGACTTTATTATTATTCAAAATAGGCGGCAATAGGTCCATCGAGATAAAGTATGACTAATAAGTAGTAATATAGCTAGTTTCTATATATAGACTTGAAGTCAGGGCTTACTCATCCTAATCTTTTCATTACTATTAGGCTGCTCATAGTGGAGAGTAACATAGAGTAGTAACATGCACATGGGACACGGATTTTGCGAGCTCGAGCTCGCTCGCTCCCGGACGACGTGCCGTAATGGTACTGGATGGTTGGTTTGCAGCGGTGGGGTCTGAAGGTGCCGGAGGAATTGAATACTAGGGGATGCAATATGTTACGTGTACCGCATATATACCTGGAGAGTTATTGCGTTGAATTGATTATCTACCAACATGGAGGTGCACGGGTGAACCATGGGTCATAAATGTACTTTTTTACCGCGGCTGGACGATTCCTGGTGGGTCATTTTCTTTTCTCTATTCTTTTTTCTTTTCCTTTTTTCGTTCTCTGTTTTTTTTGTTCATTTCATCTTTTTTTGTCTGTTTGTTTTTACAATTGTTTCGTGGCTTTTTTATTAAATATATTTTCATGGTTAAAAATGTCCATCTGCTGAAAAAGTTCACGGTGTTTAAAATATATTACTAGTTTAAATACATATTTGCGGTGTTTGAAAAATATGCTCATGATGGTTAAAAAAGGTTCATTGTTCACAAAAATATTTGCAAACATGATTTAGAAATGTTTCACACGTTAAGTAATTCATGGGATTTCTAAAAAAATTCAAGCGTTCCATAAAAAGTTTAGGGTCCTACATGCGGTTCAAAAATAATTCCACAAGATTCAGAAAAATATTCACTGGTTAGTAGATATTTTCACGGTTCCAATAAAATGTTCACGTGGTTCCAAAACATGATAAGGGTTTAAGTAAATATTTGTGGGATTCGAAGAAAATATTCATGGTTTTTTAAATATTTGTTCATGGTTCAAAAAATTATTTGCACGGGTTTAAGTAAATGTTCACATGTTAAAAAGGAATCATTAGGTTTCTAAAATATTCTAGAGCGTCAGAAAAAATTGTTGGGTTCAAAACACATTCGTGGTTTACAATAGATATTTTCACAGAATTCAACAAATGTTCACTCGTTAAAAATATTTTCACATGTTCCAATAGAATGTTTACTTTTATAATGTCCATTTGTTCAAAAATATCATCACTTCTAAGAATATGCACCGGTTCTAAGAGAAAGAGTTCACATGGTTCTAAATTTATTTATGGGTCTATTAAATAAATATTCATGATGATTTGAAATATTTTCATGATTTTTGAAAACTTGTCGTGTTAAAAAGTATTCACTGGGTAAAAAAATTACTTCCATGGGATTCATTAAAATATTCAAGGTCAGAAAATATTTTAATGGTTCCAATAAGATGTTCACTGATGTCTACGTGTGCTTCTATTCTTGTAGACAGTGTTGGGCCTCCAAGAGCAGAGGTTTGTAGAACAGCAGCAAGTTTCCCTTAAGTGAATCACCCAAGGTTTATCGAACTCAGGGAGGTAGAGGTCAAAGATATTCCTCTCAAGCAACACTGCAATTAAGATACAAGAAGTCTCTTGTGTCCCCAACACACCCAATACACTTGTCAGATGTATAGGTGCACTAGTTCGGCGAAGAGATAGTGAAATACAAGTGATATGGATGATTATAAGTAGTAACTGCAATCTGAAATAAAGATGGCAGCAAGCAAACATGTAGCAGAACTTGTTGTAAACGGTGTTTCAATGCTTAGAAACAAGGCCTAGGGATCATACTTTCACTAGTGGTACCTCTCAACATGTTAGCACAACTGAATGCAAGTAAATGATACTCGGGATTATTCTCCTTCTTGATAACACAAGAGTACTATGTGTAGGGCTGCAAAAGCACTCCTCAAAGTCTGAGTAAACAAACACCACAATTCCCAAGAATAAACCATGATAAATGTCTAAATTATTCATAGAGTCACACAAGTACCCACACTGTCACCTTGATACCGTGTTGTCACAATGACTCCAGAAACTAGATACAATCACTTGAGTAGCATAAACATTACATATGAATTCAGCGATACTAGCAATACTCATGATCACATAAAGATCACACCATGGGAGAGAGAGATAAACCACATAGCTACCGGTAGAGCCCTCAGCCTCGGGGGAGACTACTCACACATGGTCATGGTGAGCACACTTGATGGAGAGGTTGATGAAGAGGTGCAGCCCGGAGAGGAGACGACGGACCGCTGCAGCCACGGCGCGGCGGCGGCGCTGGAGATGGCGATGGAGTCGATGGAGATGGCTCCGGGGGCACTTCCCCGTCCCGACGGCGTGCCGGAACAGAGATTCTGTCCCCCGAAACTTGTCGTCGATGGCGGCGGCGCTGCGGAACTCTTCGTGGAATATGACAGGATTTTTTAGGGTTTTCGCGTCGGGGGAATATAGGCGAAGGGGCAGCGTCGGTGGACCCGAGGGGCCCAACCATGGTCGGCGCGGTTACAGTTCATCCCGCGCGAGCAGGTGGTTTGGGCACCTCGGTGCCCCCTTCGTCTCTCCTTCGGACTCCGTGTACGTGTTGGAAAAATAGGGACTTCGGTCTTTGTTTCGTGCAATTCCGAGAATATTCGCAGAAAACTTTTCTGGAACCAAAAACAGCAGAAAACAGGAACTGGCACTCGGCATCTTGTTAATAGGTTAGTCCCGGAAAATGCATAAAAATGATATAAAGTGTATATAAAACATGTAGCAATTGGTATAAATAAGCATGGAACATCAGAAATTATAGATACGTTGGAGACGTATCAAGCATCCCCAAGCTTAGTTCTACTCGTCCTCGAGTAGGTAAAACGATAACAACAAATAATTTCTGAGGAGACATGCTTTCACACAATCTTGATCATATATTGCAAGGCTCATGTCATGAATGAAGTGACTCAAAGCAATGGTCTATAGTTTGCTAACAGTAGATAAAGAGTAAACAATGAATCATATAAGCAAAAACTTTTCATGAATAGTACTTTCAAGACAAGCATCAAAAAGTTTTGCATAAGAGGTAACTCATAAAGCAATAGATTCAAAGTAAAAGGCATTGAAGCAACACAAAGGATGATTAAGTTTCAGCAATTGCTTTCAACTTGTAACATGTATATCTCATGGATAGTTGTCAACATAAAGCAATATAACAAGTGCAATAAGTAAACATGTAAGAATCAATGCACACAAAGTTGACACTAGTGTTTGCTTCTAAGATAGAAAGGAGTAGGTAAACTGACTCAACATAAAGTAAAAGATAGGCCCTTCGCAGAGGGAAGCAGGGATTAAATCATGTGCTAGAGCTTTTTAAGTTTTCGAAAGCATATAGAGAGCACAAAATAAGTATTTGAGAGGTGTTTGTTGTTGTCAACGAATGGTAGTGGGCACTCTAACCCCCTTGTCAACCAGACTTTCAAGAGCGGCTCCCATGAAGGACGTTATCTCTACCAGCAAGGTAGATCATCCCTCTTCTCTTTTGTTTACACATGTATTTTAGTTTCTTTATAGATGACACTCCTCCCAACCTTTTGCTTACACAAGCCATGGCTAACCGAATCCTCGGGTGCCTTCCAACATTCACATACCATGGAGGAGTGTCTATTTGCAAATTAAGTTGCTTACTGATAAATCAGGGCAAAACATGTGAAGAGAATTATTAATGAAAGTTGTAATTAATTGGGGCTGGGCACCCCGTTGCCAGCTCTTTTTGCAAATTATTGGATAAGCGGATGTATATGCCACTAGTCCATTGGTGAAAGTCTGTCAGAAGTAAATGACAAGATTGAAAGATAAAACACCACATACTTCCTCATGAGCTATAAAACATTGACACAAATAAGGAGTAATAAAGTTTTGAATAGTTTAAAGGTAGCACATGAATATTTACTTGGAATGGCAGGAAATACCACATAGTAGGTAGGTATGGTGGACACAAATGGCATGGGTTTTGGCTCAAGTTTGGATGCACGAGAAGCATTCCCTCTCAGTACAGAGTTTAGGCTAGCAAGGTTGTTTGAAGCAAACACAAGTATAAACCGGTACAGCAAGAATCACATAAAAACATATTGCAAGTATTATAAGACTCTACACTGTCTTCCTTGTTGCTCAAACATTTTACCAGAAAATATCTAGACCTTAGAGAGAACAAATATGCATCCCAAGTCTCAACAAGCTCTACGGTAGTTCTCCACTACTAGGCTTTAACTACATGATGCAAGAGCTTAAACATGATCTACTTGAGAGCTCAAAACAATTGCAAAGCATCAAATCAAAACAAGACAATGATCTACAAGAATGCATATGTCTTTTCCAATACCAACTACTACATGTAGCATTTTCTTTCTTCCAAACAAACACCAATCAATTTATTTAAACATAAACTCTCCAAATGATAATATAATGCAGCAAGAGAGTATTTATAAACAAGTGCTAACAGCTCGAAGAGATGCATGAAAAACAGGAGCTAAAAGCACTGCAGTAGCTAGTTAAGAATACTCAACAAATATAAGTGAAGAACATGAGTATTCACATGAAAAAGCGGAGCGTGTCTCTCTCCCACACAAGGATTGCTAGGATCCGAATTTATTCAAACAAAAACAAAAATAAAAGCACACAGACGCTCCAAGTAAAGCGCATAAGATGTGAAAGAATTAAAATATAGTTTCACTAGAGATGACCTGATAAGTTGTTGATGAAGAAGGGGATGCCTTGGGCATCCCCAAGCTTAGACGCTTGAGTCTCTTGAATATGGTTGGGATGAACCACGGGGGCATCCCCAAGCTTAGGCTTTTCACTCTTCTTGATCACATAATATCACCCTTCTCGCTTGATCCTTGAAAACTTCCTTCACACCAAACTCAAGACAGTTCTCATTAGAGGGTTAGTGCATAATCAAAAATTCTCATATTCTGTAATGATACAATCATTCCCAAAGCTTCTGGACATTAGCTACAGCCACCAATGCTTTGTGGAGCAAAGAAATCCACACAAACATCGTAAAAGAGCGAATGCAAAACAAAAGGCAGAATCTGTCAAAAACAGAACAGTCTGTGAAGACGAATTTTTTCGAGGCACTTAAGTTGCTCAGATGGTCTGGCCAAATTAATGAAAGTTGCGTACATATCTGAGGAAGATGCGTGATTTTTTATAGAATTTTTCGAATTTTCTCAGGGAGAAAAGCTCAAATTCGTGACAGCTAAAAATCTGTCTGCGCAGAAATCCAAATCTTGCATCAACTTTCAATAAAGAACTTTACTTGGCACAACAATGCAATAAAATAAAGATACAAAGGAGTTGCTACAGAAGTAACAAACACCTTGACTCAAAAAAAAAAAAAAATAACAGAAAATAAAAACAATGGGTTGTCTCCCATAAGCGCTTTTCTTTAAAGCCTTTTAGCTAGGCATGATTTTGATATGCTCTCATATGTATAAGAGTTGAATATAGAGAGCATCAAAAAGCAAATACCAAACACATTTAAGTCTAACCCACTTCCTATGCAAAGAATCTTGTAAGAAAACAAATTATTGATGCATGAAGCTACTAGCATAGAAAGACAAAACAAGTGCAACTTCAAAAATTTCAACAAAAAGAGAGGAGACTTGATATTATTGAGATATATGAATCCATGTCTCCCTCTCTCATAAAAACTTTCAGTAGCATCATTGATAAAATCCACAATATAACCATCACATGAAACATTCTTACCATGATCCATATGCACAAAAGTATCTTATTTTCCACATAAGAAAAGTTCTTCTCATTAATAACAATGGGGCAGGATCATCATAAAGAACTCGAACATGATAGACAAGTTGTATATTAAAGGGATGGTTTTGGGTAATCTCTCCATAACTATGACAAGTTTCATGAGGATGACTGTAATTATAACCTATGTCATAGTATTCTTTATAATAATTATCAAAGACTGGAGGCATAGTATCATCATAAGCAATAGAATAGTCATCTTCCAAACTGTGTTCATCGTAAACATATCATTATTTTTAATAGAAGGAGATGTATCAACATATAATCAGCAATAGCAAAAGATTTTCAAACACATCACTAGGAGAAGAGGTCTCATATATAATTATTACTAGCAAAAGGATTTTCAAACACCTCATCCCCAAGCTTAGAGCTTTTCATATCATCATTGGAAGAAACATGGATAGTACTAATAGTATGGCAATCATTAATATCATCATTTTCAGAATTGGTACCCCAAAGATTTTCAATATCAAAAGTAGTTTCATTTTCCCAATCATGATCACTAATATAAGTAACAGGCATAGGTTCATCATCAAGTTCAGAATCATCGAATTCAGAATTATAAGTATCAATTGTAACAGGAGCAACAAGTTTGGGAGAAGATACCGTTTCCTCTCTCCTTTTACTCCTCTTCTTCTTCTTCTTCTTCTTTCCCCTCTTCTTTTTATCTTTAGGAGGGAGAGGTTTGAAAGGAAGCTCCTCCACATAACCTGGTTTAGTATTAGAGACAATGGAAGAAACTTGGGGGGACTCCTCTCTTTCATTAATGAGAACAAAACACATATTAGTCCTGTCATACTTTGGTAAAGTCTCATCCTTTATAATATTTTGTATGTAGGTGTTAGCATGGCAATTATTAACACAATAGAGATAACATCCATGCAACACACTATTCATATCAAGATCACTCATATCTAACAAGGAAGTTTTTCTTGATAACTCTTCACACCCCAAAAATAATGTAAGTTCATCATGTTGATTAGGAGTGATCATGTTATCACAATACAAATTTGCAGTAATTGGATTCGAAAGGCTATTATCATGACCTGAACATTGAAAATTAAAATGACCCACTTCATAGCAAAGTTCACAAATAAAAGGATGGAGGTCACAAACTTTTTCACCAAGATCTCTTAGAGCCTTGTACCACGTTCTAGTTTTTTCATTCCTATGATGGATACAATATTCATCTTCGATTTGATTAATTCCACAAGGTCTATGCATTCCACAAAAATTAACATGCTTATAAGAAATAGTATTTTCAGAAGTTTGAGCATGTTTATTGCAATCATTAACAACAATTTCATTTTCCATGCAAGTGTCTTTGAAAGGTTCATGATACACGTCCCAATTTTCTTTAGGAACATTAATATGAGAAGCAAAGGTTCTAAAACAATCAACAATAATTTGAGAATCAAGACCATATTTAGCACTAAGCTCTTGAAAACTAGCAGTTTCAACGAAAGACTTAATGCAATCATATTCATAGTTTATACCTGATTCTTTACCTTTGTCATTCTCCCAATCCTCAGCATTGTTTTGAATTCTTTCAAGAATATCCCATCTAGCTTCAACCTTCTTGCTTGTGAAAGAACCATGTGAACATGCATCTACATAATCCTTGTAATGACCTGAAAGCCTTGCATAAAAATTAGTAACAATTATTTCCTCAGAAAGCTCATGGTTAGGACATTTGAGTATTAATGTTTTCAGCCTTCCCCAAGCTTGAGCAATGCTTTCTCCATCATGAGGGTAAAAATTATAAATGTAATTCCTATCTAGATGCACTTCATGAAGAGGATAAAATTTAGAGTAAAAGAGAGATTCAAGCTGTTTCCAATTCGAAGGTTGTTCATCCAGCAGCCTATACCATTCCTTTGCTTTGTCCTTAAGTGACAATGGAAATAGTTTCCTCATGACATTTTCTCTTGATAAACCTGCAACCTTAAATAACTCACAAAGTTCTGTAAGTTTCGACAAGTGAGCACTTGGATGGATTGATCCATCCCCTGCATACTGATCATTCATAACCCTTTCAACAATTTTCATAGGTATTTTAAAAGAAATACTTTCAACAGGTGGATTTGGAATATCACAAACATCATTAGAATTATCACATATTGGAGACAAAGCATTATCAAGGCAAAATAATTCCTCCATAGCTGAGGAGCAAAAAAGATTATTTTCATATAAACTAGCTTCCCCAAGCTTAGGCTTTTCCACAGCCTTAGCAATAATGGTGTCCAAAGAATTTATACTAATAACATTACTACCACTATTATGCAAACAAGCCTCCATAGGTTTTTTAATTTTCTCTTCAAAAGCATCATGTCCTAATTCATATAAAGTTCATAAGATCTCTAATTTTTTTGTTGTTTTCCATTAAGCCTAACTAGTGAAAATAAAAACAAGAAACAAAAAGAAATAATTGCAGAATCTAAAGGAGATACCTTCCAACGCTTACCTCCCCGGCAACGGCGCCAGAAAATAGCTTGATGTCTACGTGTGCTTCTATTCTTGTAGACAGTGTTGGGCCTCCAAGAGCAGAGGTTTGTAGAACAGCAGCAAGTTTCCCTTAAGTGAATCACCCAAGGTTTATCGAACTCAGGGAGGTAGAGGTCAAAGATATCCTCTCAAGCAACCCTGCAATTAAGATACAAGAAGTCTCTTGTGTCCCCAACACACCCAATACACTTGTCAGATGTATAGGTGCACTAGTTCGGCGAAGAGATAGTGAAATACAAGTAATATGGATGATTATAAGTAGTAACTGCAATCTGAAATAAAATGGCAGCAAGCAAACATGTAGCAGAACTTGTTGTAAACGGTGTTTCAATGCTTAGAAACAAGGCCTAGGGATCATACTTTCACTAGTGGTACCTCTCAACATGTTAGCACAACTGAATGCAAGTAAATGATACTCGGGATTATTCTCCTTCTTGATAACACAAGAGTACTATGTGTAGGGCTGCAAAAGCACTCCTCAAAGTCTGAGTAAACAAACACCACAATTCCCAAGAATAAACCATGATAAATGTCTAAATTATTCATAGAGTCACACAAGTACCCACACTGTCACCTTGATACCGTGTTGTCACAATGACTCCAGAAACTAGATACAATCACTTGAGTAGCATAAACATTACATATGAATTCAGCGATACTAGCAATACTCATGATCACATAAAGATCACACCATGGGAGAGAGAGATAAACCACATAGCTACCGGTAGAGCCCTCAGCCTCGGGGGAGACTACTCACACATGGTCATGGTGAGCACACTTGATGGAGAGGTTGATGAAGAGGTGCAGCCCGGAGAGGAGACGACGGACCGCTGCAGCCACGGCGCGGCGGCGGCGCTGGAGATGGCGATGGAGTCGATGGAGATGGCTCCGGGGGCACTTCCCCGTCCCGACGGCGTGCCGGAACAGAGATTCTGTCCCCCGAAACTTGTCGTCGATGGCGGCGGCGCTGCGGAACTCTTCGTGGAATATGACAGGATTTTTTAGGGTTTTCGCGTCGGGGGGAACTTATAGGCGAAGGGGCAGCGTCGGTGGACCCCCGAGGGGCCCAAACCATAGGTCGGCGCGGTTACTGTTCATCCCGCGCGAGCAGGTGGTTTGGGCACCTCGGTGCCCCCCTTCGTCTCTCCTTCGGACTCCGTGTACGTGTTGGAAAAATAGGGACTTCGGTCTTTGTTTCGTGCAATTCCGAGAATATTCGCAGAACAACTTTTCTGGAACCAAAAACAACAGAAAACAGGAACTGGCACTGCGGCATCTTGTTAATAGGTTAGTCCCGGAAAATGCATAAAAATGATATAAAGTGTATATAAAACATGTAGCAATTGGTATAAAATAAGCATGGAACATCAGAAATTATAGATACGTTGGAGACGTATCATTCACGTAGTTCCACAAAATGTTAAACGTTTAAATAAATATTTGTGGGGTTTGAAAAAATATTCATGGTTTCAAAAACATTTGTTCATGATTCACAAAAATAGTTGCACGGGTTTCAGATTATGTTAACATGTTCAAACGAAAATCATGAGGTTTCTAAAATATTCTAGGGGATAGGAAAAAACGTTGAGGGGTTCGAAAAATATTCATGGGCTTAAAACAGATACTTCCACAGGATTGAGAAAGTGTTCACACGATAAAACTATATTGACGGGTTCCATTGTAAGGTGGCTACACTGCCACGTTTTTACCTGAGTCTTGTGGGAGAAGGGTCTCTCTAACTCCTCACAGTACCTTAAATGCATGGAAGTTCCACCGAACTTTGTCAGGTACATGTACTATTTCATACAATCCTTCCACAAAATACATACATGTCCTAGTGTATAGATCAATCAATGAGCTGAGTGGTTGGTGTAGTGCAATTCGCAGGACCAAACGAGCTCGGGCTCTATTCCGAGTTTTCGCATGCATATGTTACTAGTCTATGTTACTACTTTTATAGTGGGAAATAACTGGTGTCATGCAAGTATGCATTTATTACATTATAGATTATACTCATATTGTATTGGGACATGTGATGTTACGGTAACTACCTACTTCATTTGTCTCTCTTCATTAATTACATGCCACATCATTTTTTTTGTCTATGTGGCATTCTATGTTATTACTTTTTTTTAAAACTCTATGTTATTACTTATGTTACTCCCACTACGACTAGTCTTACATCTTTGTGTGGCTTGTCCTCCAATAGGTTCATCCAGGCCCCGCCTAGGGTCTAAGTCTTCGGGTTGGGCTACCCTGCGCCGAGTGGGCCTCCTTCAGCCTTTATGGGCCTACCGGGGCCCTTGACCTGGTTAGTAGGCTCCTGAGTCCATCAATCGCACAGAAGTTTAGCCTTGGTTCACTCCGGTCTGCCAAATGAAGATGTGGTCTTCTGCACGCAAAGTGAAACCCGCCTTTGCACCGAGACTTGATGCTAAAATGTAGGTCGCGGAGGAGTATGTATACTTTTTCTTCTGTCTATGTAGATGTGTCTTTTGAACGGCGTAGCGCTCAAACCCTCATGGAAAGTTTCCCCAGTGAACTAGCCATCTACTCTGGCAGTATTAATTAGGGATCATTATCCCGCATCATAAGCTATTTGGTTGATGCTGAATCGACCATTGGAGCGAGTCCGCTGACCGCGCCCGAGGAAACAAAAGGACGCTCTGCCCCCGCACGTATTCTATAGCAGGGATGGGGTGCTGCTGGTTGCTCACGCTGGTTCAGTTCTCTCGCCATAGCCTTCATTTCATCCCCAATGTTGCCCTTGGATCGCTAACATAGGCCATCCCAATCGCCGTCACTACGTCGCCATCACCGGCTGCCTTCTGCAGGCACGGAATTCTTCGTCCCCCACCATGCAGGGTTCCTCTGGTCGCACCGATCCCTCTTATCCTCTGTCCGCGGCGGGCGTTCCAGCCACGTTGTTTCTGCCGAGGGCGGCCCGTCGGCGATGGAGACTTCGTGAATGAATCGGGGATGGGCACGCCATAAGGAGCATGCCTTCTGCCGCCGACCTACGCAAAAGGCTGGACGGCCAATGTCGGTCCAGCTGGCCGGCCGGCTATCCCATTCGATCGGGACTGGGGCATGGCGCGGCTCATCTGCACATCACAGAGAACCTCATTCTTCTGGTTGGTCGGGACAGGACGCGGCCGGCACGCTCTGTGCAAAGAATGTACGATCTCCAACTTGCTGGAGAAAAAATAGGCGACCAAGAATGTCCCTCCAAGAATACTGTTGGTTGGAACTTTACTGAATGAGCTAGGCTGTCTGTATAATTGCCACCAACGCGCAATGAAATCATAAATTAGACTTTTAATATCTCAAACTGGAATAACAGGATCGACCGCTTGATTGTCAGCTCGTTGTTCTCCATGTATATATGCAGTTATGCACCCACCGGCCTATCCACTCCTACTGACAGGCCAATCTCATGAGAGATATGGAGTCATAAGATAGCATAGTGATTTGAGGAATGTGGTGGATTACTTTTACTCACATCGCATTCACTAGTGTAGCTCTTGTCAGCAGATTCAGTGGTCGACAAATTGACACAAGAGTCTGACCTTGTTATTAACTTCTAGCTAATTAACTTTTTGTAACTTTCTATTAGGTTTCTTTCCACATCCAAGCTTCTTCTTTTGCAAAAGTTTAGAGGAAAAAAAGCACGGTGAAACATTAAGCAAGTTGCCGGCGCACAAAGTCTTCTTTTTGTTGCGGGGGGACTTGCAGTGGTGAACGTTGTTGAGAGACTGAATATGGTTTGAAGCCTATGAAGCAAAAACAAACTGCTACGTACCATCGTGGACAGGACTGAGCTATTTCAGAGCTAACTCAGCAGCCTGCAAGAGTATCGACAGTAGAGAAGCCAATAACTTTTGAAGCGAGTGTTTTTTCATCGAGAGATGCTTAAGCGCTTCTTATCTGCAAAACATGATTTTGCTACTTTCTGAAGAAGCTGGTCGCACCCTCCAAACAGGCGATTGTACAGCTAATTCTTGCTCCATCTGGAACTCTCAAGTGGCTGCACTTGTCAAATTGAGGATTTTGGCGGTGTCTGCACTTGCGCCCAACATGCCTATCAGGCTATGGGACTAGTCCTTCTGATGCAACATCAGTGCTGGACTGGGTCTGATCCTGTGTCCAACCATGTCGGTCGGGAACATTAATAAGCATATTATGCAGAGCATATAGCACAACTAAAAGGAGTAAAGTATGACTGGGACAGAAGAAAAAAGGAGGCATGAGAAGCAACTTGGGAATTACAGTAAAAAAAGAAGCAACTTGGGAATAGCTAGCTTGTCACTTAAACACGTAGATCGCTTTCATGTAGCTTTCTTATATACCCTGAAAGCCTCACTGAGTTCTTATCGACAATCAATTGGCATGGCCGTGTAAAGCTAACTGTTCAGAGATATCCACTAGAAAGTGTTGTACTGTCGCCATCATTTTGGCAAGCAGAAATTTCATTTTATTATTTGGAGCATCTATATATCTATGAGAGGATGTTGCCCACCTAAACGAGTTCTTTTCAAACTTTACAAGATAGCTTGTGACAACCCGTTTGGGAGCCATTTATCAGGATACATAAACAGTAAACCTTACGGTCTAAGCATTGGCCTGCTTAAGGGTCCGGCTATATTTCAGTCCTTGAGAAAATCTCAGTCGATTTAGAACAATGCACCTACAATTTTGTTGAGCAAAAGGTGAAAGGACCGCTACAACAAGGCAAAACTTTTGCCTCATTTCAAAAAAAAATACAACAAAGCAAAAACGGAGAAATTGGTGGGAACAAAAACAGCCCGGGGCCGGTGACCACATGAACAATCTCGAGAAATTCATGGAGAAATGTTGCTGATGTCTTTCTTGTTCACGAACGCGGGATACTGCACTACGATTTCCACAAGGTGGAGAATGTAATAATTCAAAAGAAAGTTTGCCAAGCTAACCTGGAAATAACAAGCATAACTACTCACGCAAAAAACCCGCCGATTTCCATGTGTCATCCTCTGAAAGAATGGATGTCATGAGAAGGCTATAATCGTCTAAACGGCATTCCTAAACGTACAGCAATGTGTCGCTCGATCTAGATGGAGTGGGAGTCAAGATCACGAGGCCATGCATCTCCTCCTTCACCTTCAGATCCTGGTAGCATTGAGTCGTGGCCACCTATAAGAGGCCAGGGTGTCTTCAGCCGAAGGCAAAACGTGAATTTGCGAATAGTTGTTCAGCAAACTCGAACCAAACTTGCCTCGCCTCTGCACTGAAAGATGATGATCATTGAGGTTGTCACAACACCTAGACCATCCACACAAATGACTGCGCGATTGAGCAATGCCGTCGGCACCGCGCCGAAGGACACCACTCACTTCAAACACCACTTTCTTAGGGTCCATCTAATGTCTCATGGAGGGTGGGGATGAATAGGTATACGTGAATTGTAGTTGCATTTCTGAATCGAACCGAGACTTATGAAAATCATGAGTGACCTAGAGAGACTTTTAGCCAACCCTGGTTTTTAAGCCGTTAAGGGGAAGTTCCTAAACTAGGACCGTGTAGCAGAGTCACTGTGACTTGGCCTATTTGGTTTACTCTTGGACCTAGTTCCAACGGCAAGATTGACCCAAATTTTGAACTCGAAACTGAAAATTGCCTGGAAAAATGAAAAAAAAAAACGAGTAAATCAGACTACTCCTTCTGGTCCGCTTTAAATGTCACGAAGAGAGCGCATCGTTAGTACCAAGTTACTACACAACCACGACAGTTTGTATGGGTCAGACTTAGTATATCTTTTAGCATGCATTCTGGAAAAGCCAGTCGATCGATCCCAGTCCTAAACTCAGTAGATCTTAATCCGAAATTAGTGGAATTGTTTTTGTGAGACACGTTGCGTTGAAAGTAACCATACAAGGAGCTACTACCTGCGTTGATAAATATAAGATGTTTAGCTATTGCACATTTTGTCTAGATACGGATTAAACTGAGTGAACATGAACACTACAATCTATTTAGATACATGTATAAACATGTGAATATGGAAAAAAGCTAAGCATCAGAGGGAATAGCTGATATGATAGCAAGGATGGGCCATGACCAGTGAACAGTAGCGTACGAAAGGCATCTCCAGGAAAACGGGAGAGGACGCTCCGATTAGCTGCCAGCACTGATGGCATTGGCACCAGTTAACCTGATATTGACCCTGATGATGATCATGTTCTAATTTGTCCTAGTCTGAGTGTCCTAGCCGCTGATTGGTGATCTTTTTTTTTAACAGGTGTTCGGTCCCGAAGGACCGAGAACTTCATTAATTTTCAACACTGGAGTTACAACTTGCAGATAAGGCTACATAAAAACTGGAAATTACAAACAAGCCCAATCATTTTGCACTAAGGACCTCAAAGCAAAAAGAAGAAAAGCAATTGGGTCCTGCTCCTTCTCCAGCGCGACGGACTCGAAGCTCTGCGCAGCCTATCTCGACCTCGCCGGGGACGCATGTGGCACCCCGATCCAGATGATCGAGTCACCCCATATACCAGTCCCAGAAACACTGGATATATGACAGCTTGATAAACAAAGGCAAAACCAAATATATTCATAAGGCTTCGAGTTTGCACAAATACAAGGTTACAACACGGGTGAGGCTCCAGCTCTTGCGCAACAGGCGCACACAACAGTATGTACATTATTTTTCTAACATCAAGCCTCTAGCGGAAGTCGTAGCGGAAGCGAAGATAGTAGCGTGGCGATAGCGGCCTTATTCCACAGGGTCCTGCCTGGGACACGGGTTCCTAGTTCTCATAGAGCGGGTACTCGGCGACTGGTTCAGCAGGGTCTGGCCACATGAAAAGCCAGATAAGTACTTGAAGTACTCGCAAGACATCAGCCCAAAAACAACCAAAATCAAACTATATGGCATGGCATGGTTCAGAAAGTATCATGTCAGGAGTTTGGGTGCGAGGGAGAGTCCAAACTTAACGGTTGGACAAAACTTACCTACTTACCTTAGTAGGGATATTTTCATGTCATCAAGTGAGATCACATTTCCCACTCAACAACTCGTAACCACAACTAGGCTTCCAAGCCTCTAGCCAACTATGGCTTAATTTCTCGATTCTCAAGTCCTTAGCCAACTCTGGCTAGACTCCCAAACTTTCACATGACCGTTGGGTTTACATTAATTAATTCTCCAAGTTCGACTGGACTGACTCATAGCGTGACTTGACCCAAACACCGTCCCATAACCTAGGGACAAGGCTAGATTCTAGATTTACACTCTCGAGAGGTGGCAACTTTTATCCACACGCTGAAGTCAAAGCTTGTACCGCCGGTACCGAAGTACTAAAACTGATCATGGCGGCAGCACAAACCCACACTTCTACGGCTGCTTATCCTACCCAGACACTCCCTATGTAGCCACCGACACGCCCGAGGGACCAAGTCTTATGACGAAGTGAATCCGGCACGCCCCCAACAGATGAGCGACGCCTAGCTCCGGAACCTTCGCAAGACTAGCCCCGACCACAAAGGTAACCGACTAGACTTGCCAAAAGGGTGGCGTCAAAGGAGGCTTGATAGAATACTCGGCCATGGTCTACCCATTTCAACGACGCGTGGTTGTGCTTGTTGTGTCTGGTGGGTGGCACTATGTGACTCAATCTAGTCGAGGGAGGTGATTATCTTCTTAGTCATTTTGTTTGATTACAGACATCAACATTAACAAAGTAACACAAGGTAACCTCATAACAATAACAGCACAGAATAAATATATCACTTGCAGGTAACATAACAATAATAATACCCGGTGACTATGGCGGTTCCTCCAGCCGGTGTCACCAGGGGTTAGTGTTCACAGAATAAATAACATAGTGTTTCAAACGGATAACCGTGGCGGTTCCTCCAGCCGGTGGTCACCGTAAAGAATGAACCGAAAAGCACTCATAGAAGTGAGAGAGCATCCATTCCACTCGAGGGTTATTTCGACGTGGTGTCAGCAATCTCGGCAAAAAGAACCAAATGGAAAGCCAGCGTCCCAAGCGTCGCAGTCCAGGTGGGCTTACGCCAACCACGTTTGACGGAGGGATAAGAACAAATAACTCTTTTGGCAAATGCCCCCAACTCCGAGGATCATAAGACGACATTCGTCCGCTCCTCACCTCGGCGAAGAGGAAAAAGGCAAACAAAGCCCCGCAAGCGCGAGACGCACAGTTGTAATATTTCCCCATTCCTTTGACTGTGACGGTTCCTCCGGTCATCGCCTCGGGAATGGGGGTGATGCGTAGACAAGTAATTATAAGGTACTTGCGATAATTTAAAATGCAACATGGCATGTGAGGTGCAGTAACAATCAACTTAAGCAATTAATTTAATTCAAGGTTTCGACCAAGTTTGAGATTGGGTTGATGGCTTGCCTTCAGTAGTGGGGTAGGGTTCCGGAACAACTTCGACTTCTTGGGAGAGGTTTAAATCCAATACAAGCATAAATAGAGCATCACAAACCCTTCCTAAGCCATTGAATAAAGGACTAAGCAAACAAACTCCAAACCAAAATATTCTGATGCCAATGGATAAACAATTTCAAAACAAAGCTGGCAAAATTTGTTTCATATTTTTCTGACTATTTTTGAGGGAGTTGTGCCCTTTTAAAGTTGGGGTAATATTCTGCCTAATTTTAAACAGAAAATAAAAACAGGAAAATGTTTCGGTTAATTATTAAAAACCTGACTAGTGGGTCCCACATGTCAATGACACTAATCGAAACGTTACTCTGCGCGGGAAGAAGAAGAAGAACAGGGCGGCCGTCTCCGGCGAACTCACCGGCGGCGATTCCAGTGAGCTAGGGCGACGGGGAGGTGAGGGAGAGGAAGCAGAACGGCTCGGGGAGCCCTGGCGCAGCTGGTTCGGCACCCACGCTTGACGGAGAGGTCGGGCTGGAGCAGAACTTCTCCTCCCGCGGCTCCGGCGAAGTGTCGAGGATGGATACGACGGCTCCGGCCACCGTTCACCCAGGCGAGGGCAGCTGGAGGTCCATCGTTGTCCAGAGAGGTGGTGTGCGAGCTGAATCGGAGGGGGAGGGGCTGCTGGAGTGGATTTCGAGCGGAACCCGAGCGGCGGTGGCGAGCTCGATTCAGGTGCTGCGGTGTTCTTCGGGCTCTGGTACTGCTCTGGAAGACGATTGGGAGGTCGAGAGGTGAGGTGTGGTGCTTGGAGAGGCCTGGGGTGGCTTCTTATACCGTCTCCGAGCTGTGGCCGTCGTTAATGGCGCGGCGAGGTGTCAGCTGTGGCGTGGAGGCTGTGTGTGCGGCGCGTCGCGAAACCGGTGGCACAGTAGCGCACGCGGCACAGGAGGGGAGAGTGGATAGGCTCCGGGGCGGCGAGGGTCGCTGACGAGCGGGGCCCCGGCGGCGCTGTGCTGGGCGGCGCGTCGCGTTGCGTCGGTGGCGCGTGCTGAATCCTTCTCCGGCGACGCGTGGAAGCTGGGTGAGTCAGGGAAAGGAGGGGAACACGCTGGGCGTGGTTAGGGTCGCGGGGACGCAGAACGTCGACGACCATAACACGGCGGCGCCGTCGTGCACGGACTCGCCGGCGGTGATCACCGTTTTGTCCACGCCAGAAGAGACATCGACACGTTTCTCTCAGCTCCGTGCTCCAAACGCGATGAGGTTTTCACCACCGCACGCCAAATTTCAAAACCTTCAACTTTCCTGAATAGAGTTTTTGAAAATTCGAAACTTGGGGCGACTACCACTTTTGAAAAACCATTCTGGTCCAAATGAAAACTTTTGTTTTGGTGAAGCAAAACTTTTTTGGTCAGGTTACCCTTCTGCCCTGAGGTGTAGGCACACCTTGTGCTTGCATCTATGCCCTTGGCTCACAAAAGAAAAATCATTTGACTAGTTTTTAAAATCCTTTGAGTTAGAGGGCAGAAAAAGGATGGAAAAGATAGGAGGTATATCCCCAAGTGCAAACCAAATATTTTTGCATAATTAGGCCATATATTGCCTAGGGATCATTCCCTAATTTTTGGAGAATTTTTAGAGCAATAAAACAAGTACTTCCTTTGGAAAGCTCAAATAAAGGGATTTTGTTTTAACGATAAATAGAAATATTGAGAAAATGATTCCGGAGTTTTGGGGCCAAGCAAACAAGATACCAAGTGAGAGAGAACACAAAACTAAAGATCCCAAACTTTGGTAAGGTTTCGTCGAAGATTGAAAATTGGAGAGGTCATTTATCGAGGGCAAATTAAATCCAAAATTGAAACAAAATTTTAAAAGAAATTTTTGAAAGGCCAAATTCCAGGATGTTACAGACCTTCCCCCCTTGAGTTGAAGCTCGTCCTCGAGATTCCCTTTGCTCGTTGAATAGGTACGGATATTCAGTCCTTAACAAATCCTCTCGTTCCCAAGTGGCTTCGTCTTCGGTGTGTTTATCCCACTGTACCTTGTAGAATCTTGTGACTCTGTTGCGGGTGCGGCGCTCAGACTCATCCAAAATTCTGACTGGGTGTTCTTCGTAAGTCAATTCACTGCTCAATTCCAGTTTCCTAAAGTCGGCTTGCTTGGTTGGTGGTGAGATGCATTTCCTTAGCTGGGACACGTGGAAGACGTCGTGCACTCCTGTCAGCTCTTCTGGTAGCTCGAGCTGGTAGGCCACTGTCCCTTTCCTTGCTAGAATCTTGAAGGGTCCAATGAATCGCGGGGCTAGCTTTCCTTTCATATGGAATCTTTTCAGGCCCTTGAGGGGTGTCACCCGAAGATAGACATAGTCGTTTTCTTCAAAGTGGATCTGACGGTGCCGTCGGTCGTAATAACTCTTTTGGCGGGACTGAGCTGCCTTGAGCCGGTCACGAATCAGATGTACTTGCTTTTCGGCTTTTTGCAGAACATCGGGCCCAAAGATCTTGCCATCTCCTGCCTCAGACCAGTTAAGTGGGGTCCGGCACTTCCTCCCGTACAGTGCTTCAAATGGTGACATTTTCAGGCTACCTTGGTAGCTGTTGTTGTAGGAGAACTCTGCGTAGGGTAAACTATCTTCCCATCCTGCACCATAGGCGAGCACACACGAGTGCAGCATGTCCTCTAGTATCTGGTTGACTCGCTCGGTTTGACCGTCAGTCTGAGGATGATAAGCGGTACTGAAAGATAGTGTTGTCCCCATGGCCCGTTGAAGGCTTGTCCAAAATCTGGAGGTAAATTGTGTACCTCTATCTGACACAATGGTCTTAGGAACTCCATGGAGTTTGACAATCTTGTTCACATAGAGTTGCGCTAGCTGGTCCGAACGATACGTTGTCCTGACGGGAATAAAGTGAGACACTTTCGTCAGACGGTCGACGATGACCCAGATGGAGTCATTTCCCCGGCTAGACTTGGGAAGTCCGACGATGAAATCCATGCATATGTTGTCCCACTTCCACTCGGGCACCTTAAGGGGTTGAAGGAATCCCGCGGGTTTTTGGTGCTCGGCCTTCACCAAGTTACACACGTTGCAGCATGCGACATAGTAGGCGATCTCCTTCTTCATACCGGCCCACCAGAATATCTGCTTCAACTCATGGTACATCTTGGTACTCCCTGGGTGGATAGAATAAGCAGACTCGTGGGCTTCCTTGAGAATTTGCTGTTTTAGCGCGGCCTTGTCGGGCACACAAAGGCGGTTACCGTAGCGGAGCACTCCTTGACTGTCCACGGAAAATTCCTTGGCCTTGCCCAGTGGTATTTTGATCTTGATTTCTTCTATACCGAGGTCGTTGGCTTGCTCGTTTTTATCTCTTCCTCAAGGTTTGGTTTCACCTCCAGGGTGCTTAAATAAGCCTTGCTTCCCACGCACAAATTTAGCTTTGCGAATTCTTTCTCTAAACTTGGCTGCATCTTAGGGGGCTTCCTGCTTAGGGCATCTGCTACTACGTTGGCCTTTCCTGGATGGTAATGAATCCCAAGGTCGTAGTCCTTAATTACTTCAAGCCACCTTCTTTGCCTCAAGTTGAGGTCAGGTTGGGTGAAAATGTACTTCAAACTTTTGTGGTCCGTGTAGATCTCGCATCTTTGACCAATAAGGTGATGTCGCCAAGTCTTCAGGGCGAGGATGACAGCGGCCAATTCCAAGTCTTGTGTGGGGTAATTCTGCTCATGGGTCTTTAGTTGCTTTGATACATACGCTATGACCTTCCCTTCTTGCATGAGAACGGCCCCTAGCCCATTCCTACATGTATCACAGTATACCGTGAAATCCTTGCCATCATCGGGCAGTACTAGTATTGGAGCTGTGGTTAACCGGGTCTTTAACTCATTGAAGCTTTCTTCACATTCATCTGTCCAGGCATACTTGCGATTTTTCTTCAACAAGTCTGTCATGGGCTTGGCTATCTTGGAAAAGTTTTCAATGAACCTTCGGTAGTAACCAGCCAATCCGAGGAAGCTCCTGACTTCTGACACATTGGTGGGTGTTTTCCAGTTCAGCACATCAGAGATCTTGTCGGGGTTCACGGCTACACCGGTGATCAGTGGCATATTTACATTATTTTTGGCACCACTTCTTAACCTTTTGGCATCATTTAAAGTTGATTCCGGGTATAAACTGAATCCTATACGTACAATATTTGGTGAAATGAACAAATTCACAGTCCTGCAATGTATTTTGCAGATCGGTGCGACAAGGCACGTTTTCTTCACATTGTGGACAAGTTGCTGATGTACAAATATTCAGAGTGACTCGTGTATGAAGTAAAAGGAGATGGCAAGGGCTCAGATGAAACTTGTGAAGAAAGGAGAGAAGTGGAGGGACCAAGCTGCAAAAGAGCAAGATCAGATCGAGCAATCAAGGAAGAAATAGAGACTGCTGCCTCCATCGCTCAGTAGGCCGGCTTCTATCCCTAATCCCCACACGTCTCTGCTCAGCCACCAGGCCGCCGCCACCGCCGGCCAGCGGGCGGCGCGCCGTCAAGTCACCGCATCACCACCGACCTGCTGCTGCTGAAGTCGCTCTCCCTCAACGTCTGCTGTTCTACCTCAACCTCACTGCTGCCTCTCCTCCAAAGACCTCAACGACCTGAAGCTCCTCAACGACCGCTGCTAGTCACCAAGCGCTGCAATCTGAAGCTGCTCTTCCTCATCTCCAAGTGCTGCTCCTCCTCAACGCCTCCTGCTGTTCCTCTGCACCAACCTGACGCCATTACTGGGTTGTTTCCATTCGATCCATCTCTCTCTAATCCCCTCTTTGCTTTCTGAATTTCATGTGAACCTGAACTGTTTGGTTAAATGTTTGTTCAGTTGAACCTGTGCGTTTGTGTAGTGATTGTAGTTAAATAAATTAATACTTGTGTTCGTGCTTGTGTACTCGTGAACCTGTGAGAGCTACGTGACCTGTAACCTTGCTGGTGCATGTGCATGTTTTGTTAAATCTGTCACTCGTATGTGCAAATTCGTGTTTACTTTCTAGTCTTGTATTTCTGCCTTTACCTCAAGTATGCTTCTGTTCAAATGTGTTGTATGCTAATTCTTGTGTCTCTTTAATATTTGTTGATCTATTCAAGTGTTAAATCCTGTAACTCCAATATTAAATTGCTACCTAGCTATAACCGAAACACAATAGTCGTTGCCTAGTCCCTGTGGAAAGAACGACATCCGCTGTTTGTGAGCGAGACATTACGCTATATTTACAGTTGATCAACCGGCTCCTGACAATACATGTCCCAGGAACTCCACTTCCTTTAACCAAAACTGGCACTTGCTGTACTTGGCACAAAGCTGCTGTTCACGAAGTCTTCCAAGAACTAATCTAAGATGTTCGGCGTGCTCTTCCTCATTTTTGGAGTAGATGAGGATGTCGTCGATGAATACCACAACGAACTTGTCGAGATACTCCATGAATACCTTGTTCATCATGCCCATGAAATAGGCGGGGCATTGGTTAAGCCGAACGACATGACAGTACACTCATACAGTCCATATCTGGTGGTAAAGGCGGTCTTGGGAATATCACTTTCTCGAATCTTCAGCTGATAGTATCCCGTGCGGAGATCAATCTTGGAGAACACACGGGCACCCCGGAGTTGGTCAAACAGATCATTGATTCGCGGGAGTGGGTACTTGTTCTTGATGGTGACATCATTGAGAGCACGGTAGTCAATGCACAGCCTGAGCGTACCATCGCTCTTCTTTGCAAACAGAACTGGCGATCCCCAGGTTGAAATACTCGGGCGAATGAACTTCTTCTTGATTAGATCATCGAGCTGCTTTTTCAATTCCACGAGCTCGGGGCTTGTCATCCGGTAATGTTTCTTGAATATTGGGTTTGTTCCGGGAATAACTTCAATGGCAAATTCAATATCACGATCAGGGGGCATTCCTGGTAGCTCGTCTGGGAATACGTCTAAGTACTCGCTGACCACATACACTTGCCCTAACTCAGGTGCTTGGACAAGAAACATCCTTGCATTTATTTGGTGGGGTTTATTCGGCAAGTAGGTGGTACGTATGCCTTCCGGGTTGGTGAGAGTAACTGCTCTAGTTGCACAGTCTATCTGGGCTGCATGCTGGACCAACCAATCCATACCAAGATGGCGTCGAGACCGGGCACGTTGAGAGTGTTGAGCTGAGCTGGGAATTTCACTCGATTGATGCTGATCGTCAGGTCTTGACAAACGGTGTTTGTTTTCATCTCTGAGGCGGGGGTTTGTATCACCAAAAATGGCCCAAAGGGGAAACGGAAAAACGGTGTTTGGCAACAAAATCCTTCGAGATGAAAGAGTGGGAAGCTCCAGAATCGAATAAAATCAGTGCGGGTTTAGTGTTGATAGTACACGTACCAAGCACTACATCTGAAGCTTCGTAGGCTTCTTCCGCGGACATGTGGTGGACACGGGCAACTTGAGGTGGCCTGATGCCCCAGCAGGGTGGTTGCTGTTGTTGTTGTTGCTGTTGTGAAGAGGGCAATCCTTGATGTAGTGTCCTGTCTTGCCACACTTGAAGCAGGAGTTCTCCCTCTTGCAGTCATCCACTAAGGGGCGCTTGTGGTAGAATCCTTCACGGGGATATCCATCCTTCCTGGGTTGATTCCAGGTGTTCTGAGGTGTTGAGATCCGGTTGTTGGGCTGCCATGTGCGTGGCTTGGAGGTAGCACCATCATGCTGGTTCTTGCGTGGCTCGAACTTCCGCTTGTGGGAGTCATAGATGGTGCGGTGCTCCTTTTCTGAGATTAGCGCAGTGTTGATCATGGCCTGAAAATCTGGGAACTGCAGACACTGAGCTGAGTTTTTATGGCCTGATGCATTCCATGAAGGAATGTCTTTCTTCTTTTCCTCTGTGTTGGTGTCCTCGGGTGCATAACGGGCAAGGTTGTTGAACTTGGTCAGATACTCATTGATGGATTTGCCGCCTTGGGTGAGTGCCAGAAATTCCTGCTGTTTCATTTTTATCAGGCTGGAGGGTATATAGGCCTTGCGGAAAGCTTCCTGAAATTCCGTCCAGGTGACCGCGGGTCCATTGCCCCTTGCGTCCTTTTGATTGTCCCACCAAACGTTGGCAGGGCCTTCAAGGTAGTGGGTGGCGAAGAGCACCTTGTCCTGCTCGTCAATGCGTGCGAGCTCTAGTTTCTTTCCCATGGTGCGGAGCCAATCGTCAGCCTCAAGTGGGTCATCAGCCTCTGAGAACTTGGGTGGCTGAGTGCGCTGGAAATCCTGCAGCTTTGAGCGGCCTGCGTGTGGGGCACCTTGGGCTTGCATATATGTGCCAAACTCCCTCATGATCTGTGTCAGGTGCTGAGTGTGACGCTCATCCATCATCATCATGAACTGACTCGGGCTCGGTTCCTGAGCTGGTGGAGGAGGGGTGATTGCGGGGGCACGGGATCCTCGCCCGCTTGTCGTGCGGAACGACGAACCGGGGTTCCTTGGCTGCCACTTGCACTGCTATTGGGCCTCATCCTGGATGGTTGAATGTGGTGACGTGTACCGTGAGCATCCAAGAAAACCAAATGGAAACAAAGTTTGCAAAGACAACAAGTGCGGTAATATACAATGACTGGTTGAGTTACAAGATCCTAGTTACTTGCTTACACAACACAAGATACAAGATAAAAGATACAAGCTACTTGGCACCAGTTACAAGATACAGGATACAAGATACAGATACACGAAGCGGGATACAACTCTACCACTTCCTTATTCAAGCGCGCGATACAACGGAAAAGTAAGATACACTAGGCGATGCAGTCTCCGAGTGCCTAGAACTCCATCTCGAGTGGTGTCGCTGGTGCGATGATGTCGATGTCCTCCCCCTCGGGGCTGTAGTCGGGGAAGCGAGGTCGCCACGGGAGTCTCCAGAGCGGGTGGGGGTGTCGGCACGGACACGACGACGCTGAGCTCGTGACCCGGTGGGGCGAACAGGGGTGAAGCGCGCGAAGTGACGAGTAGTGCTGCTACGAGTGCGGAAAGGTGGCGGCGAACCGTGGGGTGCAGGAGTGGGGATGAGTCCCCTCCTGATCTGGTCGAGGGAGCTACGGGTAAAGGTGGGGAACCGAGGTGGGTGGCGAGAAGAACCTGCTCCAGATGCCCGTGCCATCTCAGCCATGGCCACGTTGGCGCGAAGCGAGGCAAACTGGAGGAGGGTGACGTGGAGGTACTGGTGGAGGAGAGTGGTGTACCGGAGAAGAGCGGTGAGGGCTGAGCTGGTGTCACCTGGGTTGGGAAAAAGGACGTCCCCGTTGGCGAGATCTAGCCTCGGGAAGTAGACGTAACGGGTGCACTGCCTCATGACCGGGTCGTACGTGCGAAGGAAGACGATGGCGTCTCCTGCAGCCTCCTGTATGGCTCGGGTCGCCTGAGTAGAGACACCGGAAGTAACGGCCTGGACGTTTCCATCGGCCCTCGGCTCCGAGCGCAGGTGGACGGTGGCGACGAACTCAGTAGCGCCCCCGTCGGGACGGTTGTAGAACACGCGGTAGATCGGGGGAGTCGAGCCTGGGTAGAGGTGGTCCCAAATCTCAGCGAGGTACTGAGGAAAGCCGGGAACGTGTACGGCGGTGGTCTCCGTGAAGAACTCGGATGGTGCCATCTGTACCAGGAACAGAAGCCAAAAAGGTGAGCGTCAAAGTTAACAAGCGCAAACAAGTAGAGAAACAATCAAGAAGCAGGCAACGCGGCAAGCTCTATCCTAAGTCGTCCGGGAACTAGGGTATCCTACAGGCAGTTAGGCTCTGATACCAAGCTCTGTGGCACCCCGATCCAGATGATCGAGTCACCCCATATACCAGTCCCAGAAACACTGGATATATGACAGCTTGATAAACAAAGGCAAAACCAAATATATTCATAAGGCTTCGAGTTTGCACAAATACAAGGTTACAACACGGGTGAGGCTCCAGCTCTTGTGCAACAGGCGCACACAACAGTATGTACATTATTTTTCTAACATCGAGCCTCTAGCGGAAGTCGTAGCGGAAGCGAAGATAGTAGCGTGGCGATAGCGGCCTTATTCCACAGGGTCCTGCCTGGGACACGGGTTCCTAGTTCTCATAGAGCGGGTACTCGGCGACTGGTTCAGCAGGGTCTGGCCACATGAAAAGCCAGGTAAGTACTTGAAGTACTCGCAAGACATTCAGCCCAAAAACAACCAAAGTCATCTATATGGCATGGCATGGTTCAGAAAGTATCATGGCAGGAGTTCGGGTGCGAGGGAGAGTCCAAGCTTAACGGTTGGACAAAACTTACCTACTTACCTTAGTAGGGATATTTTCATGTCATCAAGTGAGATCACATTTCCCACTCAACAACTCGTAACCACAACTAGGCTTCCAAGCCTCTAGCCAACTATGGCTTAATTTCTCGATTCTCAAGTCCTTAGCCAACTCTGGCTAGACTCCAAATTCCTGACGTTGGGTTTACATTAATTATTTCTCCAAGTTCGACTGGACTGACTCATAGCGTGACTTGACCCAAACACCGTCCCATAACCTAGGGACAAGGCTAGATTCTAGATTTACACTCTCGAGAGGTGGCAACTTTTATCCACACGCTGAAGTCTAAGCTTGTACCGCCGGTACCGAAGTACTAAAACCGATCATGGCGGCAGCACAAACCCACACTTCCACGGCTGCTTATCCTACCCAGACACTCCCTATGTAGCCACCGACACGCCCGAGGGACCAAGTCTTATGACGAAGTGAATCCGGCACGCCCCCAACAGATGAGCGACGCCTAGCTCCGGAACCTTCGCAAGACTAGCCCCGACCACAAAGGTAACCGACTAGACTTGCCAAAAGGGTGGCGTCAAAGGAGGCTTGATAGAATACTCGGCCATGGTCTACCCATTTCAACGACGCGTGGTTGTGCTTGTTGTGTCTGGTGGGTGGCACTATGTGACTCAATCTAGTCGAGGGAGGTGATTATCTTCTTAGTCATTTTGTTTGATTACAGACATCAACATTAACAAAGTAACACAAGGTAACCTCATAACAATAACAGCACAGAATAAATATATCACTTGCAGGTAACATAACAATAATAATACCCGGTGACTATGGCGGTTCCTCCAGCCGGTGTCACCAGGGGTTAGTGTTCACAGAATAAATAACATAGTGTTTCAAACGGATAACCGTGGCGGTTCCTCCAGCCGGTGGTCACCGTAAAGAATGAACCGAAAAGCACTCATAGAAGTGAGAGAGCATCCATTCCACTCGAGGGTTATTTCGACGTGGTGTCAGCAATCTCGGCAAAAAGAACCAAATGGAAAGCCAGCGTCCCAAGCGTCGCAGTCCAGGTGGCTTACGCCAACCACGTTTGACGGAGGGATAAGAACAAATAACTCTTTTGGCAAATGCCCCCAACTCCGAGGATCATAAGACGACATTCGTCCGCTCCTCACCTCGGCGAAGAGGAAAAAGGCAAACAAAGCCCCGCAAGCGCGAGACGCACAGTTGTAATATTTCCCCATTCCTTTGACTGTGACGGTTCCTCCGGTCATCGCCTCGGGAATGGGGTGATGCGTAGACAAGTAATTATAAGGTACTTGCGATAATTTAAAATGCAACATGGCATGTGAGGTGCAGTAACAATCAACTTAAGCAATTAATTTAATTTCTAGGGTTCGACCAAGTTTGAGATTGGGTTGATGGCTTGCCTTCAGTAGTGGGGTAGGGTTCCGGAACAACTTCGACTTCTTGGGAGAGGTTTAAATCTAATACAAGCATAAATAAAGCATCACAAACCCTTCCTAAGCCATTGAATAAAGGACTAAGCAAACAAACTCCAAACCAAAATATTCTGATGCCAATGGATAAACAATTTCAAAACAAAGCTGGCAAAATTTGTTTCATATTTTTCTGACTATTTTTGAGGGAGTTGTGCCCTTTTAAAGTTGGGGTAATATTCTGCCTAATTTTAAACAGAAAATAAAAACAGGAAAACGTTTCGGTTAATTTTAAAAACCTGACTAGTGGGTCCCACATGTCAATGACACTAATCGAAACGTTACTCTGCGTGGGAAGAAGAAGAACAGGGCGGCCGTCTCCGGCGAACTCACCGGCGGCGATTCCAGAGAGCTAGGGCGACGGGAGGTGAGGGAGAGGAAGCAGAACGGCTCGGGGAGGCCTGGCGCAGCTGGTTCGGGCACCCACGCTTGACGGAGAGGTCGGGCTGGAGCAGAACTTCTCCTCCCGCGGCTCCGGCGAAGTGTCGAGGATGGATACGACGGCTCCGGCCACCGTTCACCCAGGCGAGGGCAGCTGGAGGTCCATCGTTGTCCAGAGAGGTGGTGTGCGAGCTGAATCGGAGGGGGAGGGGCTGCTGGAGTGGATTTCGAGCGGAACCCGAGCGGCGGTGGCGAGCTCGATTCAGGTGCTGCGGTGTTCTTCGGGCTCTGGTACTGCTCTGGAAGACGATTGGGAGGTCGAGAGGTGAGGTGTGGTGCTTGGAGAGGCCTGGGTGGCTTCTTATACCGTCTCCGAGCTGTGGCCGACGTTAATGGCGCGGCGAGGTGTCAGCCGTGGCGTGGAGGCTGTGCGTGCGGCGCGTCGCGAAACCGGTGGCACAGTAGCGCACGCGGCACAGGAGGGAGAGTGGATAGGCTCCGGGGCGGCGAGGTCGCTGACGAGCGGGGCCCCGGCGGCGCTGTGCTGGCGGCGCGTCGCGTTGCGTCGGTGGCGCGTGCTGAATCCTTCTCCGGCGACGCGTGGAGCTGGGTGAGTCAGGGAAAGGAGGGGAACACGCTGGGCGTGGTTAGGCTCGCGGGGACGCAGAACGTCGACGACCATAACACGGCGGCGCCGTCGTGCACGGACTCGCCGGCGGTGATCACCGTTTTGTCCACGCCAGAAGCGACATCGACACATTTCTCTTAGCTCCGTGCTCCAAACGCGATGAGGTTTTCACCACGCACGCCAAATTTCAAAACCTTCAACTTTCCTGAATAGAGTTTTTGAAAATTCGAAACTTGGGCGACTACCACTTTTGAAAAACCATTCTGGTCCAAATGAAAACTTTTGTTTTGGTGAAGCAAAACTTTTTTGGTCAGGCTACCCTTCTGCCCTGAGGTGTAGGCACACCTTGTGCTTGCATCTATGCCCTTGCCTCACAAAAGAAAAATCATTTGACTAGTTTTTAAAATCCTTTGAGTTAGAGGGCAGAAAAAGGATGGAAAAGATAGGAGGTATATCCCCAAGTGCAAACCAAATATTTTTGCATAATTAGGCCATATATTGCCTAGGGATCATTCCCTAATTTTTGGAGAATTTTTAGAGAAATAAAACAAGTACTTCCTTTGGAAAGCTCAAATAAAGGGATTTTGTTTTAACGATAAATAGAAATATTGAGAAAATGATTCCGGAGTTTTGGGGCCAAGCAAACAAGATACCAAGTGGGAGAGAACACAAAACTCAAGATCCCAAACTTTGGTAAGGTTTCGTCGAAGATTGAAAATTGGAGAGGTCATTTATCGAGGGCAAATTAAATCCAAAATTGAAAACAAAATTTTAAAAGAAAATTTTGAAAGGCCAAATTCCAGGATGTTACAACGCACCACTTGGGAGGAGGAGACGGGAGCAAGCTGCACACAACTTGAAGGGCCTCCGCAGCGGCACCAAGGCCTGGAGGTTGAATCAAACCATCAGACGCCGACCGGAGAACCGTAGTCGACGTCGGAGGCGGGAGCGGTCGCCATTCGACCATTGAAGACGACGACGCAGAAAGCGCCGTCATGAGGAAGCTCCCCAGATGAGCACTGTTGCTCATGTCGAAGTAGCGACGAACCAGATCGACGGAGTCCTCTTCTTCCTCGTCACCAAGACGAGCGAAGAGAGAGAAGCACCATCCTCCGGCTACGCCACTCCAGCTGCACAAAAAACCGAGCTTATTGGAAAGATTGCCCTCGGCGTCGTGCCGCCGGCGTGTCTCCCACCACGAGAGCTCCACACCGCGCCAAGATGCAGTCACCTCCCGCCAGCGACCGCATCAGGCAACAAAAGGGGCAGACGGCTTTTATTACGGAGATGCCTCGACCGAGCTCCAAATCCCGCCATGCCCGCCGGAGCTTAGCAAGCAGGCTAAGCTGGGCGAGGGCGCACCAGATCCAGCCGATGGGGTCCGGTGACCTACTCCACTTCTCCACATAGGGCACAGCTACAACGAGCACGAAATAGATCCTACTGCTACTATGTACAAGGGGAGCCCGACCTCCTACACCATCTTCTCGCCGGGCGGCAGAGCCACCGGAGGGAAGGGAGGCGAGGGGCGGCGGTGGGGAACGAGAGCCGACTATCAAAACGCGTGGGGAGCGAGAGCTCGGGGTTGGGGTTGGTGGCCCAATACTTAGATCCCTCGCTGATTGGTGATCCGTTAGAGCATCTCCAGGAGCTCATCCAAATTTGGTCCTCTATATCTCCATATAGAGGATCATCTATAAAGATTCCTTTTTAGATGTCCCCAGTTTTCCAGCAGATCATCTATAACCAGGACATCTATATTCTCTCTCCTATATTTTAATACTATCCTATAACTACCATTTAACAGATTTTTTCCTACGGCTCTATTTTTTGAACAGATATTTTTTGAACAGCTAGATTCCCAACGACTATATTCCCAACGGCTATATTTTCAACGGCTATATTCCCAACGGCTATATTTTCAACGGCTATATTCCCAACAGCTATATTTTCGTATCTATATATACCACCATCTCCCACCTCTCTCACTACATTCCTGGTTGTAGATTCTTTGCTCTCTATCCACTCTCTCACGATACAATGAGCACCTCTTGGGATATGATGATGAATTCATCGTCGTCTTCATCAGGCGACGATGAACTTATTATGGCAGCAATCGCCGAGGAGGAAGAGCAGGGAAATGCCCGACGCCGTGGCGGTTCCAAGATTGGACGTCAGATAATCGACAGAGGAAGAGATGCCGGATTTGTTCTTCTCTGGGATGATTACTTCAAAACAAATCCTCGCTACCCCGAGCACTTATTTCGGCGAAGGTTTGTCATTAGAACACTACTCTGTGTTTGTATATTTTCAGTACCGTGTCTCATTTACCTTTTTTATGCATAGGTTTAGGATGTCCCGTAATTTATTTAACCGCATAGTTAATGGTATACTTGAGCATGACTATGAGGGTTATTTTACGCAAACAAGAAATTCTGCTGGAGCTCAAGGGTTGCATCCTCTGCAAAAGATGACCGCGGCAATGCGGATGTTATCTTATGGAATAGCTGCTGATTTAGCGGATGAGTACATCCGCTCAGCAGAATCCACAAATTTAGAGTCTTGCAAGAAATTTGTGATCAAAGTTTGCGAAGTATTTGGGGACAAGTACCTAAGATCTCCAAACGCAGAAGATACTGCAAGATTGCTTGCAATAGGGGAGGAAAGAGGATTCCCTGGTATGTTAGGGAGTATAGATTGCATGCATTGGGCTTGGAAAAATTGCCCAAAGAAATGGCATGGCATGTTTAAAGGCCATGTCAAAGAGCCCACAATGATTTTGGAAGCAGTTGCTTCACAAGATCTTTGGATTTGGCATTCTTTCTTTGGTTTACCAGGGTCTAACAATGATCTGAATGTTCTTCAACGTTCTCCCGTGTTTGCAAAGCTAGCGGGAGGCGAAGCTCCAGAAGTGAATTATAGTATCAATGGTCATCAGTACACAATGTTCTTCAACATGCATACCTTCTCGTCTAAAGTTCTTCCGCTTTGGTTTCTATTTAAAACCTGCTGAAGGCATCCACAGAACTTGCTCGTAGCGGATGAAATAGTGGTGTAGCGACCATTGACCGATGCAACATTACGAAGCTGCCATGCTGGATTCTTGTGTTGGTTGTAGTACTCCGTAATCCTAGCCCAATAAGAATCTGAATGTTGATCGGCTCCGACTACCCCATCCAAACTTGTGTTTGCCCATGATTCTATCAACACCTTGTCCTCAAGACTTGACCAATTTTTCCCCTTCGGGACACCCTTTCTACTCGGTTTGGGTTTACCAGATGCAACAACATTTTCAATTGGCGTTGTCACTTGTTCTCCAATTGGGCTGTAGTCTTGTGTCTCACCCCAATTATCGGAACCCATGTTCATCATGTCCAGAAAAGAACCATTGCTAGGTGTCTGTGAGTTGTTCATCCCTAAATTGTCCATCTGAAATAATCAAGATCATAATTTAGTGTCTACACAAAATCTTGAGGCAAATTCTATTACCAGCATCTAATTAGCAGCAATTGAACATCAGCTTGTAGTTTGTACAAGCAGCAGTAGCAGCATTCAGTACAGAGGATCACGCATCGAGCATCCCCACAGCACGGGAAATTTCCTGACCTCACCTCCGCCTCCTCCTCCAAACCTCACCTCCGCCTCCTCCATCGGCAACGGCAGGGCGCCCTCCCTCGCCGCCCGAAGCTCCCAGGCCGCCGTCCTCCTCTCACCACGGCCACGCCCCCAACTCTCCTCCGTGGCGGCGCCCCCGACCACAAATCCGGCCGCCCCGCCCCCATGCCCTCCGCCGCCCCCTGCTCCCCTGCTTCCTCCCAGCACGGCGCCCGACGGCGGCTCCCTCCCATGCCCTCCGGCCCCCCATCTCGGCCGCCCCGGGCCCTACTTCCAGCGCCGCCGCCGGTGCCCTACCTACCGCGCTCAAGCGATGCAAAAAAAAAGGTACAGCGCATACCTTCGGCGAGTCGCGGAGAGGCGCCGGCGTCCTCCTCGTCGCCTGCAGCTTCCGATTCGCGCGGGAGGCGAGCGGAATCGCGCGGGAGGCGCGCGGGCGAGGGAGCGATGATCCCGGCTTGGTCACCCAGATGTGGAGGACGCACCCGAGAGCTGGATGGACATCTATCGACCCATGTCCATATACATGTGCTGCTGGAGACGGTTTTTTAGACTCGGTCCTCTATATGTCGTATAGATGTCCGTTTGGATGATCTCCTGGAGATGCTCTTAGGCCATATATCAGGCCTGACACTGTAACACATTAAAAGTGCAGTTTCAGCAAGCGTCCACTTGCAGCACCGGAGTCCGGAGAGTGGTACCTAACAGCACGGCCGACAACACGACTAGTCGATCTATCTACAGCAGCAGCAGCACTGTACCCATGTTGCTGCTGCATGGAGAAACGAAGAATGTTTCTTCCTCACCTCTATCTCCCGCCAGATCTCTTCTCGCCCGCGGCATGGACGGACCACGCAGGCACCGGGCGACATGACAATAATCGAGTTTGAACGGGTCAAAAAGGTCTCCCCCAAGATAATCGGCGAGTAAAATACATGGGAGGTCACTGAACTTGTGCGTATAAATCACTTGGGTCACTGTATTCAGAGAAGTTAAACTTACGGTCACCGAAGACGCGCCGCTGTGTCACGTACGGTCACCGCAGACGATGGAGCTACGTATCGACTGACGTGGCAGGGTTGGTCCCGCTTGGGAGCAACTCAGTCCTACGAAAACTTACAGAAAGGCCACCCAAAATGTGCCTCTGTCCCCGCACATCCGCCATGCGCCGGCGAGATTGGCGTCGGCTCCGCGCCGCACGGCGTGTCCTTCTCCGGGAACGAGCAAGGTTGGTGCGGGATCCTGGACGATCTGGTACTAGTGCTGGTATTCCGCGCATGCACTCGGCTGAGACCCGCACGCTATCTGTTCCGTGGCGCACGCCAGCCGTCGCGTCCGCGCCGTCGCGGAGCGCATGCTATGTCGCGACATGTGCGTCTCGCGTGCGCCGTGGATGGTGGCGACGCTCACGACGGAGGCGCCCTCCCCTTCTTCCTCCTCCCGTCCAAGCCGGGACGCCGGACGCGGGTGGCCGGGGGGCGGCGAGGCATGGGCGGAGGAGCTCGACTCGGCCGGGACGTGGGGTCGCCGGGGCTGGAGATCGAGCTCGGCCAGGACGCGGGGTGGCTGGGACTCGCTGTACCACACTCCGCAGTCCAACCCCAGCTCGATATCGCTTCGCCGGCCACAGCCGCCGCAATCCCCTCTCCTCGGGCCAATGTGTTGGTGGGCGTGCTCTCGCTAGCCTGAGCGCCTTGCTCGGCGTTGTGGGGGACGAGCAGCTCTCGTGGGGTGCAGAGCGGCGGGGTCTGCGGCGAGACGGCCGCGACGACGGCGGCGAGACGGCCGCGCAATGACGGGGTCTGCGGCGAGACGGCGACGAGCACGGGATAGAGTGGGGAATTGGGAATTTTGGAGCTAGGGAATTGAGGAACGGGAAACAATTTTGTACTCCAGGCGTTTTTGCAATAAAACCCCTCTTACACGTGGGCCCGTCACTTAAGCGGCCGAGCGACACATAAGCGACCTTGCCACGTCAGCCGATACGTAGCTCCATCGTCTGCGGTGACCGTACGTGACACAGCGGCGCGTCTTCAGTGACCGTAAGTTTAACTTCTCTGAATACAGTGACCCAAGTGATTTATACGCACAAGTTCAGTGACCTCCCATGTATTTTACTCATAATCGGCCAACCATAAATTCGATCTCTTCGCTGCTCGTGACGGGCGGCGGTTGGCTGGACGACCAATCATGCATGGGTGACATCCATGGATTCCGGCGTCGTCGTCGGCCAGCCATCTCCATGCCCGCCGCGTCCACCGCCACGTACGGCTGGTCGCATCCACATGGGCGTCAGGTGCGTGCACGCGCTGCGGGCCAAGCGGCGTGGCCACCACCACCACGTTGCGGAGACACAGCGCCGCGCGCGCGCTCGGCCGGACCACCGCGGCCACGGAATCGTTGAGCTACAGGAGCAGGTGCATGCGTGCCAGGGTGGGCGGAGGACGTGAACCGAACCGGAGACTCAGCGCATTCGTGCCCGGCGCCGGCGCGAGTCTTTTTCTACGAAACTTCGGGTGTTCGTGCCCGACGCCGGCGCGCACTCCGGCCTGTAACTTCAGGTGTGATATATGTTACGCGAGTCTTTTTCTGCGAGACACTGTACGAGATCGATCGCCAGGCAGTGGCGAAGCTAGCTCATTCCTATAGCCTGGGCAAAGTCTAATTAAACATGCATTAGCCTGAGTGCTTGCCCGTAAAAATTCTTGCTTAAAGCTCCACTTCCCACAAGTAATTAAGGGAAAATCACCAGCTTAGCCCGGGTCATACTATGTTGGGGTTCGGGCTCCACTGTAGAACCGACGACACATCTATACTATATATAATGGCTCTCCCTTTCAGCCTCCGATGGAGGCGGCCATGTAGGCAGGGGCACTGTAGAAGTAAACGTGCATTTCTACAGCTTTTTCTTTTCC